>OY787673.1:10114937-10714937 GCA_963678985.1 Spisula subtruncata | reverse complement strand
TGGCACCATAAGTCTTTGAGAGCACGTTAGGCAATATAAACGTCTGCATTACAAGTACCATAGTGCCATTTTGTCATGTTATTATGTCATTGAATGACCAATTGAACAAAGGAGAATTGAGAAATTTATATTTTTGGATTTTTGGGTTTACTGTTTAAATGAATTAGATAGGTAAGTAGGGATTTTCGAAAGCTTTTATTCGCCAAAAGAGATTTGAACGTACTTAACATTAAGCAGAAGCGCAAAATTGCACCATAAGCAAAATGTCGTTTCAGAATATGATGTTAACTTAGGAACTAAAAACTACAAACATGCAATGAGTGAACTAAGCTGAAACACCCAAGGTGAATTGAAGTGCAAATTCACAAAGTTTAAAAAAGACAGATAGTAAAAGTTCTTGTATGTTACAAAATGTAATACAAAATATCTATAGGAATAGAAATGAGGAATATATTCCATTCGAAAAATAGCGGGGACTATCGTTAACCTAGGTATACCCAGTTAGACCTAGATAAACATAGTTTAACTGACGGACGAGGTAATGTTAACAACCGTTATCAGTTAGCTTTGAACGGTCTGTAAAGGGTCGAATCCAGATTTGTTGCCATGGTTGAGATGAAACAATGTGTTGTTGTCTGACATAAAATTTCATTATGTTTCAATGACATAATTAGTAATCATCAGTAACATACTGACTTTTTTTAATCGCGTGTACACACGGCTGTGCAATCTACGAAAAAGATTCAATCATTTTAAAGCAATGGTTGATTCCATACTGCTCATTTGTACTTCACTCTTTTCACTTTCACTCTCATTTTATTTCTTATTTTCGATTAGATTAGTCCTGTTGCTAGCTGAAGGTGTTCGTCTCTTAAAAGACAACGTGATATCCAGCTGCCAATTTTATGATAAAAATAACCGCCCATGAATGTCCAATAGTCGGACAAAAATCTGACAGGGACCACTTTCGGGATTCAGAAAATAATTCCGTCATATTTCGCGCAATTGGAAGTAAATGACTATTTATTTGACGGCTTGATCACCCCTCCTGCTTGCTTTTTCATTTCGCAGTATTTTTTCAATTACAACGCTCAAGTCGATCAGCATGATGTGTTATTAAAACGTAGTAATGTCCAATCATAGCGCAGACAATTTTTGGAGATATTTCGGCTTATAAGTTTATGTGACTAATCGCCAACATGTTTTCATTCTGAGTCATGACGGTTTTTTTCTCTCGTGTTGTTTTTTGGGAGTTTTAATTGTTGTCTGGTGCAATTTTATTCTTGATGACACTTAGGTTGCCAATCATTCAACCCAGAACGAGGCTTTGAATTCCAAAACGAGGCTCTGAAATCCAAAACAAGGCTCATTTAATTTCGTTGTTATATCATATCTAAAAGTGATAAATTTCGTATTGTTTTATAATCAAACTGGAGAAATTGTCGATTTTGACATCAGAAGGAGTAGAAAATAATTCATAGCTATTATGCGTCTCATTTCCCGACAAAATTGCAAATATAAAATCATATGACAGATTTTGTCGAGGAAATAGAAAATTATAACTGAGGCGGAAAGTAAATGAACAAAATTTGAGCTTGATTGGACGCACTGATATGCACAATATTCCGATGAAACAACCGATGCATTAAATGGAAGTTAAAACACAAAAATTGTTCTGCCGAGAGAGACATTTACAATGTAACATGCAATGTACTACATTGTTTGTTTCATTTATTTCACATATAACCCTGTAAGAAGGCCGTGGCATAACGCTAAAAAGGGTCAATCACTTTTGCCATCGGGCCACCGGGAGTAGTTAGGGAGCCACAATTTGAAATGGAAAGGGTTAGAATAAAAGCTACATGTAAAGACACGAACAGTATTATATCCTCACTCTTATGATAGAGGTATTGTAAAACTAGTCAAATTTACATACACTCTGGACTAACAAAAGCTATTAGATCTAGTACATCCCCGCTAAATGCCCAAACCCTTTAACGTTGTGCATTATTGCAAAGACACTGGTGCACCAACATTCAAAGTTAACCATATTTTAGTTTGTAACATTGACTGTTTAGCCAATTGCTAACAATGAAATGCTATTTATAAGAATCGAAAGCGACTTTATTACTGCTTTTCGTTATGTCCCTCTTTTTAACGTCTGTCTCCTTAACAAACGCTCGTCAATAATTCACAAACACAACATTAAAGGGGATTGTATTTCTAGAAAGTGACAACACTTTTCCTCTATTAGTATCACATTGTTGTTTTCGCAAAATTTCAAAACTACTCCTCCGGGCAGAACGATGAAAGGGAGAACACAACTTTTATGTCATAGTTTAAAAATGTATGATTTTAACGCTAGATTAGTGGTCAAAGAGGAGTTGATTAAAACCATCTATTGTTTACTTGTGGCACTATGAATGACTAATAAAATTCAATCGCACGATAAAACATTAATGCCCCCAGCGAGACTCTGTTACCGACCAAACTAACATTGAGACGTTTTTCCGACCCAACAGATAAGCGCAAGATTCGCGTGTTTACGATGTGTTTTATAGCCCCTGTTTAAGTGGGTGCATGCTAGGGGCCTAAGCATGTACACGTCTTATATCAAATCGAGGCGTTATTCTTTCATGTTCTAGAAGTGTTAAGATTAAAATGATTGATACCAGGCATGGTGTATACGCATCATTGTTGATTATAAATTTTATAGCTTGAATATCTCATCAAATTGGTCAACAACTATGGCATACCATGTGTGTGGAGGTAGCATGTATATTGTTCTATCGGTTTTGTTACGAAGCTTTCCGTTGGCTTAAAATGAGAAGACCGTACGTGAAATATACCATTAGGTGGTTTCTGTGAAACGGAGTCATCTTAACGCATCTTAAAATTGCAAGTACGAACACGTACCATTTTATAGCAAGTTTGATATACTAGTGAAACAAACTTTAATTGGAGTTCCGGTAGTAATGTTACAGATTTGCATGTTGTTAACTTAATTAATACTGAAACCTAACGCAAAAGCTATGTGTATTTATGGCGATCAATGGCGGCCGTCTCATTTATAAGGAGATAAATATATCCATATATATGTTCATCAGTCGGTAATAACTATTTATGGACACTTTGTCTTATTTAATGTGAGTCCGTTAATCGCACAATATGGCAGAATTGACTGATCACTGGAGGAGATATGGTTACATGTCGAGTTTTAACTTTGATACCAACTGATTAAGTTGTTATAACATAGGCGATATACATGTATATTCTCCAGACATCTTATTATACTATTATATTTGTGCTAGAATTTAGATAAATGGAACATACCGCGCGTGACACAGAGGTAGGGACACTCGACAAAACATTACAACAACTTTAACAACTAAAATAGCAATAGCAACAATACGACATAAAGCACCAGCATCAAGAAATTTGTAATTGTACCAGCAAATATGAAAATAACAAAACGAACCCAGCAACAATAACAACATAAAACAGCACCACCATCAACAATAGTATTTGATCATGCAATGTTCCGAGCATTAAATGTCTTGTTTTTTAACTTGATTCATAGTCATATAGTACTATTTCCTGTTAATCTATCGTAAGAAGCCAAACTTTTACTGCGCTTGAAACGGATTTATTCTTGAATACTATCACAATCGTCAATAAAACTATTACGTAAAAAAGAGATCCTTTCGTTGTCATCTTGTCATCTCAATAACGGATTCGATATCTCTTTCAGCGCTCAATAACGGAATCGATATCTCTTTTCGCGGAATGATCTCAATTATTCGGCTATGATCCTCGGATTCAGAGAAGATAATGCGTACCTTATCCAATTTGTTTGAGAAAATATGTATTTTAGCAAATTAACGTAGAAATTATTGTCACCCCCGTGTGTTATGGGATGTATTCATGGCTTACCATCAATCTTAATAAAGCAGAATTGTTGGCACCATAAGTCTTTGAGACCACGTTAGGCAATATAAACGTCTGCATTACAAGTACCATAGTGCCATTTTGTCATGTTATTATGTCATTGAATGACGGATTGAACAAAAGCGAATCGAGAAATTTATATTCTTCATTTTTTGGTTTACTGCTTAAATGAATTAGATAGGTAGGTAAGGACTTTCAAAAGCTTTTATTCGCCAAAAGAGATTTGAACGTACTTAACACTAAGCAGAAGCGCAAAATTGCACCATAAGCAAAATGTCGTTTCAGAATATGATGTTAACTTAGTAACTAAAAACTACAAACATGCAATGAGTGAACTAAGCTGAAACACCCAAGGTGAATTGAAGTGCAAAATCACAAAGTTTAAAAAAGATAGATAGTAAAAGTGCTTGTATGTTAATACAAAATATCTAACGTATAAGGAATAGTAATGAGGAATATATCCCATTCGAAAAAATAGCGGGGACTATCGTTAACCTAGGTATACCCAGTTAGACCTAGATAAACATAGTTTAACTGACGGACGAGGTAATGTTAACAACCGTTATCAGTTAGCTTTGAACGGTCTGTAAAGGGTCGAATCCGGTTTGTTGCCATGGTTGAGATGAAACAATGTGTTGTGGTCCGACATAAAATTACATTATGTTCCAATGACATAATTAGTAATCATCAGTAACATACTGACTTTCTTTCAATCGCGTGTACACACGACTGTGCAATCTACGAAAAAGATTCAATCATTTTAAAGCAATGGTTGATTCCATACTACTCATTTGTACTTCACTCTTTTCACTTTCACTCTCATTTTATTTCTTATTTTCGATAAGTTCTGTTGCTAGCTGAAGGTGTTCGTCTCTAAAAAGACAACGTGATATCCAGCTGCCAATTTTATGATAAAAATAACCGCCCATGAATGTCCAATAGTCGGACAAAAATCTGACAGGGACCACTTTCGGAATTCAGAAAATAATTCCGTCATATTTCGCGCAATTGGAAGTAAATGACTATTTATTTGACGGCTTGATCACCCCTCCTGCTTGCTTTCTCATTTCGCAGTATTTTTTCAATTCCAACGCTCAAGTCGATCAGCATGATGTGTTATTAAAACGTAGTAATGTCCAATCATAGCGCAGACAATTTTTGGAGATATTTCGGCTTATAAGTTTATGTGACAAATCGCCAAAATGTTTTCACTCTGAGTCATGACGGTTTTTTTTCTCTCGTATTGTTTTTTGGGAGTTTCAATTGTTGTCTGGTGCAATTTTATTCTTGATGACACTTAGGTTGCCAATCATTCAACCCAGAACGAGGCTTTGAATTCCAAAACGAGGCTCTGAAATCCAAAACAAGGCTCAGTTAATTTCGTTGTTATATCATATCTAAAAGTGATAAATTTCGTATTGTTTTATAATCAAACATGAGAAATTGTCGATTTTGACATCAGAAGGAGTAGAAAATAATTACAAAGCTATTATGTGTCTCATTTCCCGACAAAATTGCAAATATAAAATCATATGACAGATTTTGGCGAGGAAATAGACAATTATAACTGAGGCGGAAAGTAAATGAACAAAATTTGAGCTTGATTGGACGCACTGAGATGCACAATATTCCGATGAAGCAATCGATGCATTAAACGGAAGTTAAAACACAAAAATTGTTCTGCCGAGAGAGACATTTACAATGTAACATGCAATGTACTACATTGTTTGTTTCATTTATTTCACATATAACCCTGTAAGAAGGCCGTGGCATAACGCTTAAAAGGGTCAACCACTTTTGCCATCGGGCCACCGGGAGTAGTTAGGGAGCCACAATTTGAAATGGAAAGGGTTAGAATAAAAGCTACATGTAAAGACACTAACAGTATTATATCCTCACTCTTATGATAGAGGCATTGTAAAACTAGTCAAATTTACATACACTCTGGACTAACAAAAGCTATTAGATCTAGTACATCCCCGCTAAATGCCCAAACCCTTAACGTTGTGCATTTTTGCAAAGACACTGGTGCACCAACATTCAAAGTTAACCATATTTTAGTTTGTAACATTGACTGTTTAGCCAATTTCTAACAATTAAATGCTATTTATAAGAATCGAAAGCTACTTTATTACTGCTTTTCGTTATGTCTCTCTTAACAAAGAACAAACGCTCGTCAATAATTCACAAACACAACATTAAAGGGGATTATATTTCTAGAAAGTGACAACACTTTTCCTCTATAAGTATCAGATTGTTGTTTTCGCAAAATTTCAAAACTGCTCCTCCCGGCAGAACGATCAAAGGGAGAACACAATTTTTATGTCTTGGTTTTAAAAATGTATGATTTTAACGCTAGAAAAGGGGTCAAAGAGGGGTTAATTAAAGCCATCTATTGTTTACTTGTGGCACTATGAAAGACTAATAAAATTCAATCGCACGATAAAACATTAATGCCCCCAGGGAGACTCTGTTACCGACCAAATTAACATTGATACGTTTTTCCGACCCAACAGATAAGCGGCAAGACTCGCGTGTTTACGATGTGTTTTATAGCCCCTGTTTAAGTGGGTGCATGTTAGGGGCCTAAGCATGTACACGTCTTATATCAAATCGAGGCGTTATTCTTTCATGTTCTAGAAGTGTTAAGATTAGAATGATTGATACCAGGCATGGTGTATAAGCATCATTGTTGATTATAAATTTTATAGCTTGAATATCTCATCAAATTGGTCAACAACTATGGCATACCATGTGTGTGGAGGTAGCATGTATATTGTTTTATCGGTTTTGTTATGAAGCTTTCCGTTGGCTTGAAATGAGAAGACCGTGCGTGAAATATACCATTAGGTGGTTTCTGTGAAATGGAGTCATCTTAACGCATCTCAAAATTGCAAGTACGAACACGTACCATTTTATAGCAAGTTTGATATACTAGTGAAACAAACTTTAATCGGAGTTTCGGTAGTAATGTTACAGATTTGCATGTTGTTAACTTAATTAATACTGAACATAACGCAAGAGCTATGTGTATTGATGGCGATCTATGGCGGCCGTCTCATTTACAAGGAGATAAATATATCCATATACATGTTCATCAGTCGGTAATAACTATTTATGGACACTTTGTCTTATTTAATGCGAGTCCGTTAATGGCACAATATGGCAGAATTAACTGATCACTGGAGGAGATATGGTTACATGTCGAGTTTTAACTTTTATACCATCTGATTAAGTTGTTACAACATAGGCGATATACATGTATATTCTCCACACATCTTATTATACTATTATATTTGTGCTAGAATTTAGATAAATGGAACATACAGCGCGTGACACACTGGTAGGGACACTCGACAAAACATTACAACAACTTTAACAACTGAAATAGCAATATCAACAATACGACGTAAAACACCAGCATCAAGAAATTTGTAATTGTACCAGCAAATATGAAAATAACAAAACGAACCCAGTAACAATAACAACATCAAACAGCACCACCATCAACAATAGTATTTGATCTTGCAATGTTCCGAGCATTAAATATCTTGTTTTTTAACTTGATGCATAGTCATATAGTACTTTTTCCTGTTAAACTATCGTAAGAAGCAAAACTTTTACTGCACTTGAAACGTGAAAATCAAGTTTCAAGTACAGTCAACATTTTCAAGCAAGACGCCTGGTCTTAATTAATACCAAAAGAAAAAAACATTGTCCAATTTCATTAATATCCGTTTGAAAGAATTGTTTTGAATAGGCATATTCAATTAAGATGTCAATTCGGAGGGTTAATATACACTCTTACAAACACGTTTACGTGGAAGATCTTTATCACTATTATTAAAGGATACAGTTATTCGTACATGTTTACGAATGAATTGATGATGTGAATAATGGTATAGCAAAATCCCTAAATCAGTTAACATTACTGTCAACAGATTCTAAAACAACACATCAGTCAATTAAAGTGGGTGTATCGGCATTTGACATCTTTTCGTGCCTTAAAACCAATATAACTACTGTATCATAGCTTCTAGCTATTATATGCAGACGAACGTATTACCGGAAAAAATCAATTTACAGATATTTCATACCAAAATGCTTTAAAATACAATCGCGAATAATGACAACAATGTATGAAAAATGCAATATGTATAAGCCAGCTCCCCCAACTGGATAATTATAAGCATTCTGAATTATCAATGATCCGCCATAGCAATTCCTCGAGTTTGCGAAATTGTGTCTCAACATTTATCATAATTACAAATCGAAACCTCACAAGATGAACATTGTTGCATGCAGACAAATGTCTTGAAAGATTGACGATTATAAACGTCATGCTGACACAGAAATAGACAACAACAGCAACAACAACAACAACAAGACCTTTGTATGTCACATGGCAAAAAGACAACCAATCAGCTATCATATTGTGGGTCATTGGCGGAAATCTATTGAGTACTGAAAATGAAAAGATGAAAAATTGTAAGGTCATGAACCTTTAATAAGATTTGATACGATGTCCCGAGAAATGTCGTCTGTACGGTTACCAAGGCACCGCATAATAAGAGTCTTCCGAGATTTAAACATTTATCGCGGGATCGTTAATATCCCATCTCAGAGCCGCTTATATCAATGTATTATAAATGAACTAGCTACTGTAAAGTAGTAACCCGACTTTAAGCATAAAATAGTTGGTTCCCGGATTGATGTTGGGCTTGTGTGTGTCAGATCGTTACCACAGTAGCTTTATTACGATATTTATTTATTTAATCACACGTAAATACCGTCATGATGGATGCATTATATGTGTGACCTAGTTTGTTTTATAATGATCTCAGGACAAGTTTCTATACAATACTTCCACCTCGACTAAAATGAAACCTTCATCGATCTTTAATTTGATAACTGGAAACGATTATAATTGTACTTGACAATGTACCTACTCTACTCCGTATATAGACAATATTAATAAACGCTGATAATTGAATTTGGAAGTCAATCCCGCCATTAAAGATACTGGTTGACAGATTGCTCACCAGAAGTTAGATTCTTGTCAGCGTACTCTACTACATCCTTAAACAAGTTGGATTTCCAGACAGAAATATATATCTACTAAAAACAAACATGTTTTTAAAATGTGTTTTGAAAGTATATGTACGTATACTTATTCCATCGGTGAATGGGGTTAATAATATATAGTTGATTTCACGGGAAAACCGGATACACAGAGCTACGAAATCAGTTTCACGATATCAACCGATGTCCATATATGTTGCCTTCTAGTATTTATTTCCATATCTACGAATAGAATTCTTCACGAATTAGCAACTATTCAAACTTACAAGCAAAACCGATCGAAGTTCCTTTCATGCAGTGTGCAAGTAGACCATGTGGTATGTGACGACATGTGACGTCATTGTGCGATAAGCAAACTTCCACCGATCTCGGCCATATTTGGCAAATTACAGTACATTTCACAGTCCAGCAGACAATATGGAATTGGAGGCCAGTAATCAATTATACTGTACGCACGGCTCGAAACGGCGAGAAATGCGATCTGGAAACACTAAGTTGACAGCATTTTTACATCGCTAACTTGATCAGTTATACATTAAGCGAAAGCTCTCGTAACATTAATTTTGTCAATAATGGCTGACCTCTTACATCACAAGAAGGCCTATATTTAGTCATCTTAGAAAATTCACAAAACCAGTTAATCTGCGTTCTGTAATTATCCTTTGTCTTGAGTTTAATGATAACTTTGTCCAGGTTCATTTCTTTGAAACTATTTAGGTCAATTGGTTTTATGTATGAGTTTTCTTGTTACCTTATAAGAAAACATCGAAGTGCTGGACGGTGTGTTTCAAATTGCGTTACTACAAGAGAATACTTTTATATTCCAAATATCGTTTTTTTTTCTAACAAAGATTTACAAGTGTTCTGATTATTTTATTCTTCCATTTCTATGGACATTGTTGTTTGTGTGATTGAGATCAACTGAGATAGAATTAAGTGAGTAGTAATTTGGTTTTCCTACAAAAGTGACCAACATGATCCTGCTTCAGGGGAAGAGACAGTTGTGTGATACATTGGACAAAAGCTCTTCATGAAGAGACACATTGGTTATTGAACGTTCATCGTGTAAACATCTATAAACGCGATATGACTACGACTGCTTTCCTTGTACCAACTAGTATCAGAAATATCCAATGCCCCGGCCAGGCTTCAACACAGGAACGTCTGTATTGGTAGCCGTTTGCGTTACCTATTTGGTCAATCTGCCTCATGAAATTGACTGATAAATGTGAACCTACAAAAGGATGTTCAATAAAATCAAAGTATAGAAAAATGTCGAAGACATACACATTACATACATACAACATGAAATAAGGTATGTATCATTGAAAAAGCACAGGCATGCAAATGTGCAGGAAATTTTGGAATTGTTTGCGCAACATCATTCATTGCGCTAATTAAAACCAGTGTGTTTCAATTATAAACATCTAGTATTTCTTAACGTCATGTAGTCTGTGCTGTTTCCGCTTAATTCAATTGACGTGCGAATAATTCATGATATTTTGTTTTTTTCTCGAAGTATACCGCTAATTCGATTCGTTCTACTCATTTCATCAAGTTAGATATCCGTCACTGACCGTAGGAGCCAAAATCACGTATAATAAGATAAAATAATCCTATGTCCACGTTTTGCCATTGTTTTCAGGATAAAGTCCCGGTGGCAATATAATTAGACAATGTCTTGAGCTAACCAAAATCTCCTGTGAATGCCATAGAAAATGAACCCAGTTGTAGACGTAGTGTAATGCCTGTATGAAAATGTTTTATTCTCCTCATTTTTATCAAATGGAAGTTCATATGAAGTCGCTGATTGGCGACATTTAAATGACCAGCATCCCATGAAAAACCATTTGACTAATGATCACATGTTTGGACGCATAATTATATAAGTACAACACGTTATTTTTCCTTACTTCGACTTACATTTCCACTGCACAAATGTCACTACATGCATACATCAATAACGGGCGACAGTTAACCATTCCTGTGCAATTATCCCAATTTTCCTTATATCCCACTTCCGTATTCAGCCAAGTTTACATTATTAGTGCATTTGACGAACGTGTTATTCTCACGATATCACACAATCTTTGTCATCTGGACGGTATATTTTAGATGTCAATCGTTTATAGGAATGCGAGAAAAGAAGACGAATTTCCCCTGACCCATAACGATATTTTGAACATTGGCGGAAGTGCATCTCATGACATTTAACATTAACGCGGGAAATCCCTCGTGCAAAACGTGCACGTATCATATGTTTAACGCACAGCAAGTCATCAACGCCGTCGATTTAGTTTCGTTTTTTACGTAAATTATTGTCAATGCACTGTTGTAATAAAAACCTGACATTATCCAGATGCTCCAGTTTAACTTCGATAATTAAATAGTTTACATTTATTTTGTCAGACATTTTATTGTTTAAACAATCACGATTACACACAAGAATGAACACACGTTCGTAGACAGACAGTACATAGTTGGGTGCTTTAATGTCTAGAATTACATGTAGATCTAGTACATGTAAGAGAAATGCACCAATTTATGTTACCCCTAACAGTCATCTGAACAGAGCTCTGTTTTTGAGCAGAGTATATTTTGAATTTCTTATAAATTTACTGCTCAGGATTATGGTGGGTATGCGATCAATCGAATATCCTGAAACTGGTTGAATAAAACGATTATGAAGCGAGCCTTCATAAAATTGAATTCATCCCATTTTGTAAATTCACTGACATCCTAACACTAATTCATTATTTTCTATGCAGTATACATCATACTGAACAGTCATGAAACAATTATATATATACGTTCGTTGTCTGAAATATTCTAAAAGACTGTATTGTACATCATATATTTGTGAACCAATTGAAACAATGCTCCAATTTAAAACATTGTAATGCAGATTCTCTACATTTCAAACTGGCTGAAAGCTTACTTATCTTGAAGCGAGAGCAGTGATTGGTTTATTAGAATTCCTACTTGTATTTGCAATATCTGTGTTATTTCTTCTATTACATATGGTTTTAAGGAGTATTATATTTCTCATTCTGACGAATGTGTCGCTATACGAAGCTTAAATGCATCGAGACAGGAGTTTTACGACATTAATTCAGTAGATAAATGGAACTTTGCAGAAATGCGTCGGAGCAAAGGAATCTTCCATTCATGCCAACAATGAAGGCAGCGTAATTTGAGAGTCTCATCATTTTATAATTTGCATGATAATAGATCGGAAACTAATTCTTCTTATCTTGACCGAATCTCGTTTCTGTCGGTAAAATCTAACAGTATCGTTATTTGTCGTCTGGTCCCGTTTAACGACATTACATTGGTCGTCTGTCGATTTCTGGCAGGAAACGGTTGGAATTTTAATCCGCCATTATTTATTGTTTTTTATGAGCGTGCACGGCCTTAACTGACCATTCATGACCACCCTGCCTCCTTAATATGCATCTCTCGTTCACACTGACCACTTGAGAGGACTAACGATTACTCTAATTGGTCATCTGATAGGCGTTTGGTCAAGACATCTGTCTCTAAATCGATATAAGAGTTCGGGTCAAGGTCAGGGGAATAGATACCCTGTGATGCTCGGATACTATTCAAATTAGCGAATTAATGAGCTATTTAAGATTGTTAATATTCATTTGTTGATCAAACAAGTTTATCGAATGCAATAATGAATTTAAGACAAATAAAATTTCAATGATGCACGCGCGATATTCGATATCACTGTTTGTCGGTTTCCGTCGGTTGATAATTCGGGTCATTGATAAAACTCGATCTGAACGGATGGTATTACAGAGTCGTGAATAAAACCCGGTATGTACAGATTATATTATGGTGTATCATATATTTCCTGTGATTATGCTTCCCTCCTTATCCACCGACACATAAAACCCTAACGTAATCAAATGGCAGCTCAAAAGCGTGTGTGGAAAGTCTGTTTATCCTATCAAAAGTTGATGCATGGTTATTAATTTCATTCTTGATCATTCTTGATATGAACTCATGTAAGGAAAGCGTTTGATGAATGTATTTACTGACATGTTATTGTAATCTACATGCTGCAACACCCACCCGGTATGCACTGATCAAATTCACGATATGACAGGTGATGTACCTTTTAAAAGACGCTTCATTCAAATGATTTCCGTCTGATTTTATTCACTTCAAACACTTGGTACATGAGTAGCAACAAGAGCAGCAGAACTATCGCGGTATTCAATCTTACTACTATACCAGTCTGTTACACACTGCACACATACCTAACCGTGGTCTCACCGGGATCTCACCGGGATGTCAGAACTATCTGAAATACCCGTGTTGTCGATGGATAAAATAATTTATACTTCATAGTCAAGCAGTGTGTTAGCAACATATGCAGACATGGACGCACTCTGTGAACACCAATATCAACTCTTGTCATGTTAAAATCAAGGCCTTTCACTACATAGAATTGCATTTCCGGGCTGTAATGGTATTCACACAACTGTCAATGAAGAAACGATCATTTTGTCATGTATGGGCTTTTATTAATCTCACTACCTTTTGTTAATATTTATATTTATATTATACTGCAGTAACTCCTCTAAAATAAGACCATCAAAGGGACGCTTGTAAATTTGTCTGATTATAATTGTGGCAGAATTCAATATGCGATTGCATTCACCGGTCCACAGTGAGCTCTAACTAGTAGTTAGGTCACCGCCCATGGTTATTAGAATATAAGGCAATTAAATAACATCGACGTAGTACCCTTGTTAGACACACAGCTTGCCATGTTGTCCATGATTATGTTAGGGGTACTCAACATATGTCACTACGCTAATCAACAGTGCTCAGCAGAACTAGTTGTATGAAGTTAACTCTTAATGTTGATTTTCAAAAGAAATTTCACGGATGAAATGGCCAAACAAATAAACCACGTAGATCTAATTTATGTAATTTACATTGATACTGAAAGCTGTTTGTGAGCTGACACTCGTAATGGCCAAATTTAATATAAATACAATTCTTTTATGTGGCATAAAGCCCAAATGAATTATCGTAATTGTAATTACACAATGAGTCTATTCGTGGAAACTAATGACAGAAAATGATGCTGGGAAAGGCTACAACATTTTTGTTATAATTTCAACAAAATGACTTTGTACATTGACAATAACAAAACAAATAAAAGCAAATTAAACATTTTCTTCGTACAGTAAAACCTCTATCAAAGACCTCTGCAATAATATCTACACCTCCAAATTACGATACAAATATAACGAGTCCATCGTCTTGTTGTGATTTCGATTTTATCTCACTAAAACATCCTTAGCAAAGAGACCAGTTTCCAAACGAACCACAAGGATGGCTATATTTCTTAGGATTAATTGTAAATACTTTGAATTGGTTTATCTCATGCAATTTCTAGCTCTTAGTTTTGTAAGCGTACTGTAAGAATGTCCTCACTGTTATTTTCACAAATTATTTTTTATACCGGTTTTCGAGGACGACAATGGTAGTTATATTGTTAAAAGGAATTGTGCAATGTCTCGCTATTAGTGTTGTAAGAATTTCCTCATAATAAATGTACTGTTATATTTTTTCCACAACTTATGTTTTACACTGGTTTTCAAGGGCGACTAGGGTAGTTATATTTTTAGGAGGACTTATACTTTGAATTTATTTCTCGCTTTGGGTTGTAATTGTTTTCTGTTGTTTTTTATACTACAAATTATGTTTTACACGTTAGGTGTTTCACAATATTTGTAATTCATTTCTAGTACAGCATTGACAATTTGTTTTACGAGAAATTCCATTTATTTGTATATCAGGAAGTAATATTACACAGACACCGAGACAATTAAACCTACACAGAAGGAACATAAACTGATTATTTATCAAGTATCTTATATAAAGTTATACAAAAGCATTAATTTTGTATAGTCGTATACTTGAAGCGATATACATTATATCCATTTCCCTGTTTCAGATTTTATTCTTCTTTGACACCTCCGGCGTGGTATTTCTTTTGGTATCATTTCGAGTTCCGTCAGTTTAATTTGCTATTGATGATTAAGGAGGTGACGAAATCCTTTGGACTGTTTTAGATAAATCAAACTTCATTGACGTCATTAGACGCTTATTTTCCTATGTAGGTCTATTGACATATGAAAAATTACGAGTTTTTCAAAACTACATTTAAAATGTTTACCAATTCACCGGTTATAATATCTGTTTATTGTTTATGCTTTTCGTTCGTCTATGAAAATGCATTACACTGTATAAAATCGAGCAGTGTCTCTTTAATGATGATATTTCATGTACACATGTTTACACGAACAATTAGATAATTCTAAAATGGTTCCCATAGGAACAAATGCACAATTTAAACATTGACTAGAATTACACCGAGGAGACATTTGATCTATATGACATGTGGCGTTCTTACGAGCTGATAATTTGAGTTTATTGAAGCAAGCGCATGTTGTAACATCAAAGAATCATGAGAGCTTCCATGTTTCCAATTGTGCACTCAGGTAGAAATTATTTTATAGAAGAGCACTGCTGTCATTCTTGTGTCTTCTTCATGTGTTAAATATCAATGACCCCTTTTCCCAGTACATCAGAACCCTTTTATACTTAGCATTGTTGGACATCTGGCAGCGTTGAAGAAAGTGTTCAACTGAAAGGATCATTGTATCGATGCAGAAACAATCACTATATTGTACAGTAGGCATTGAATGCAGAAATGTGTTTCAAGACATATTTGCTACAGAATATGTAATAACACTTACAGTTGTATACAAATACGCGACTGCAGGAGCATTCTGGTTGTTTGATAAATTACTACAGTAATTCTAAGATATATTCAGTCAATTCGTTACGAACAATTAAATGTCTCAAATCATAAGGGAGAAATTCTACATAAACAAATGGCACATATACAAATGCATCTACATTTATACTATGAAAACGATTGAGAAGTACAAAATATACTTAAAATACTCGTACCTCTGAGCAATAGGTAAAACGTGATAATACGCATTATTATACAAATGCATTTATACTACGAAATATTGTTTGAGAAATGCAAAATAGACTTCAAACATACGTCTGAACAAGGATAAAAAAGTTTGATTCTTTTCTAGTAAAAAAGAAGCCTCTAAGAGTTCGACCGACATTTATTGCCGACAGTGAAAAGCCATGGAAAGTCAGTATAAAGCTTATGTTTCCCGACACCATCTATACTTAATTGTGAAAATGAGCACTGAATAACGTTAATGCACCCTATAAAGTGTCAAAGACTCGTTTGAGACGCACGTGATCTAGCTTATATTAAAGCCAATATTTTCGGTTTTGCACATAAACTTGCAGTAATATCGGATATACTTACAAGTCCGTCTGGGCTATCAATTACTCTTCTAAGACGGAGGTTTAAGGAGAGAAAAACATATCTCATCATTATAGCCTTATCCCATAAAAATCTCAAAATTTTACAAGGAACTTATTGCCTATTTCGTGTAAATAACTAATATGCTATAATAAATATAGGATCTTACATGAGTGACTTTTCATATTGAATTTATTAAACGAGTTGGATAAAAGTGATAAAATACGAGGCTCTGAGTTTTATAAATTCAATATGGAAAGACACGAATGTAAGATTCTTTTTATCACATAAACAAAATAAGCCATTTAAATGTAGAAAACTAGAAGTAGTAGACCCGCTTCCCCTTAAGAAAGAAGAATATTGAGGTGAGTAATGCGGTTATGAATAAATGAGCATCTAAACATAGTGCAACACAGTGACTTTATTTCAATTACATTTAATTTAATGTTGAAAATGAAAATGAGCCAAGACGGGTATATTTGAACGGCAATAACGTCACAGACCTTTTTACTAGGCCATATCCAGTCTTGAAATTAGTTAGGTAAGGGGAACATACTCGTACTAAAAACGGGAAACGTCACGTACATTGTGACGTCATGTTTATGTTTCGACGTCATCACTACTTCGAATATCCGGGATAAGATTGAAGATTTTAAAGAGATGCGATTTTGAAACTCAAAATGCATTAAAATTGTGCAGGAAGAGTTAGCCTATGCTATGTTCAATAAATAAATGTAGGTTTGTGTTTATTTATTATATTTGAATTGAATTGCCTTTGTAAATGCTGCATGATTTTCAGATTTGCCTTGTCTATCGATCTTACCTGTACCGCTGACGATAAAATCACGGTCGGCCATATTTGTTTATTTTTTGACAGTGCGTATGAAAACATAAAAATAGTGATTACACCCCCCCCTCATTTGCATATCTATCATTAATTATTCAGTAGTGTAATATCGTTTTTATGTAATGGGCTTTATTACACTCCCACACCATGGTTTATGTGATAAACACCCATATCCTTTATTCATTATAGTACCAGTTAATGATTATCAAAAAGCACGTTCATCGTCCATCTCAAAACCCAACATACGATACACAATGATAATAGAAACCTTAACTCGAAATGCAGACCCTGCGCAAAATGGACCAGTGTGGTATTCAATAGTGATAATATTTGACTAAAGGCTAAGGGTAGCGAATCAGATCACACCATATAAAACTCTTGGTCTGTTACAGGCAATGTAATTGACTATCCTTACTACCCATTGCTATAAGATCGGTTTTGGACACCACTCCAGGTACAATCATATAACAATGATCCATTTAACTGTCACAAAACAATATTCCTTACTGTCTTGCAAACAATAAGGAGTGTTATGTTCCTTGAACATTCCAGTAGTTTGAGACTTGTGTATCTGCATCTTATATGTGCAATTGTCAATGAAAATTCATTTTGCTACCAGGGAAAGATACGAGAAGCATTCTAGTATTTGGAGACTAATGTGCATACAACTTATCCTATAAGTACAATTGTCAATGGATAATCCTCCATATACCAGCGAAACCAATTCGAACTTAATTACAGCGATTGAAATTAACTAAGCAATTTGTTTGCAACAGCGGGGAGCTGATTATAACTTACTTGTTCTTATTATCCAATTTCATTGTTATTTTTATCCAGGAACGGTTTTAATTCAACTGCCTCTGATTATCGCAATGAAAAGATAGAAAACCAAATATTACTTCAACAGAAAGTAGTCGTGGTTATGTTTTGTTCTCCTCGGATGAAATCATCGCGTTGGTTTGCCAGCAAGGACGACAAAAGGGTTAACAATGCATTGTTTAAACAAACCGTTTAGCGTTATGTGTTGGCGTATTTCTGTTGCCTTATAATCGTAACTTAATTTCCAAAATTAGCAGTCAGTATGACGTTGTAAATATTCCGGCTATCATTGTTAACCGAGACCCGAATGTCCCTTATTATGTTACTTTACTAAAAAAAATTATATCAAAGCCAAATTAGTCGCGCTATCTTTTATCAATTAAACAATGATAAATTAACATATTACCCTTTAACGTGTTAGCTTCACTTCATTGTGTATGTCTTCTCTATTGGCTAAGAGTACAAATGGAAATAATAAAGTACGCTATATTAATCTAAAACATTTAAGTTATGAGCAGGCAAAAACCAAATTGACAGAAATCCTGCGATACGTGTTTTAAATTTCATTTTTGTGTGTGATATCTGAAATCAAAACGATAGGGTACAAGTTGCAACTATTGACCCCACACCGTACAACCCGCTAAGTAGATGGCAGGTTGGTTGTGTAAGGCAGTTGGAAGCGCGTTTTGTGTTTTGCAACAAGGGTACGTATTTGTTATATTTTGTGTGTTTTTCGTTGCCTTTGGGAGTGATCACTTATATGTGTCATTAAAGCGATGAATAAACAATAAGAAAATACACTTTATGTTCACAGAAATGCCATATAACTCGAGAAAACAGTTTTTATGTGCGCAGTGTTTGCAAAAATGTTGAAATTATCGCCTTTTACGTTAAATACTCGACTTAATTCGTGGTTTGGAACAATTCGAAATCATTGGATAATTACTTCAATCCTTCCATAATAGATCTGTCGTTTCAGTTTCGTAAAATGTACATTTTCTGTGAAGATACAACGTTTTTAATTCAACGATGTATCAACAAAATGCTAAAGAAGCTGGCAGTTCCGCATTTTTGAATACTAACGTCTAGGGCAGTTTGCAACAGTTCAATGCTAACGTAGAGGCAGGTCAATACTTACGACGACGACAGTGACTCAAATTACTTTATAGGGATATTTTACCCCTTAGGATGATTTGAATGCTATAAATGCTATCCAGATTCATACCTGACTGTATTCCACATCCGTTTCACCAAGTAACACCCGCATCTAGTGCTTTTCCCATTCTTTTCGGTTAACATGATTTAGATACAAAATCCAGCATTAAGCAATCACTGATTGTCTTAACAATCAAGTTAAGTTAAAAGCTCCTGTATTTATTCAGTCGGATTATTTAATCAGTCATACATTACACATATTTCTTGAAGCATCGATGTTTCTTATAACAGTTCGGTATCACATGTATATGCCCCTCCCTCTAACGTTAATCATGTGACATTATAATCATTCCTTGCGAAGTTGCGTACCCTTAATGACGTCATCACTAAGCAAGATTGTTTATAACATCCGGGCGGCGGATAAACAACGAGTCGTGGCATAATTTTATTAAATCTAATATATCACTTGACGTAATTAAAGAACGCGTATTTGGATTTCATGTTATTGGACAATCTTGAAATGGTCTCTTCGATGATACCTGGCATACTAGGTGTCAGTTTGTTCTTGTCCATTGTTTGTGGAGAGGGAATGTCGAAGTTAATTTTAGGAGCCGAAGCCTAACAACAACCCTTTTCTTCACTACCTTCGATAATTTGACCAATATTTATTGGGTCACCCATAAATCTTAGGAATTTCCCTTTAAACAGTCTATATCCTACTTCCCAAAACTCTCTGGTCTCTGGTCGGATGTAACGCATTTGTGACGTATTAGTACATGAATACCAATCCACAATATCCAGAAATAAATCAAAAGCGCTGTAAGCCCTGAAGGCCTGGGGCTAAACATTGCATGCTTGGGAAGAAGTTTAGTGACTAAACTGAAGTATATGTAAACGGATTCACGCTCTTTTACTGCCAGCTGCAGTGTACAGTTATGTTGACCGTACAAAGTTGAAGGTTTGATCTATTGGTCATGCTTAACTTGCCTATGTAGTTTAAGTACTAGTAAACAAGAGATGTCAGAATGACATTTATGCCTCCCACTACCCACATACATGTACAGTCACATAGACTGTGACAATTGAACAACATGTAGTATTACCTTGCTAATATTTTGGTAAACAATTTCTTCAAGATTTTGAAACTTATGGCTGAAGTCGACTTTCTAATACTGAAGTATGTTAAATTAAAGAGAAATTTTTTTTTTTGATGAGTATCTACTCATGTATGGGCAATCGCGGTATTTTGGTAATTTGTTTCAAAAAGTGCGACTTATGTATGGGGCATTACAGTATCCAAAAAATAAAAAACTGAAATTTCATTTTATTTTTTCTGGAATGTCTTGCAAAAGCAAAATGAAATAATAACAATATTTAAAATATGTTTATATAAATACCAAATATAATGTCCCAAAAAATGTCTCAGAAAAAAAGTTTCTTCTTACTGTCTCCGTAAACACTCGTATATTTTCGGCATAAGACCGTCAAGTGAGGAACTTATTCTCGCATGAATGTGTAAACAATAGAAACTATGTCCTAGTCAATGCTTAGCAATTTAGCTTCAATAATATTTCTTTTACACTTTTTTATGAAACTGTAATGTTAAATAGTGATGTTCTGCATTTTTAAAGGCGGGTGAGTGAGATCCGCGAAGAACTACCTTTATATTGCGCATTAAAGTGGTTATTGGGAGTTTTGGGATTTTCGAAGGTCAATTCTAGTAGGCTGAGAAATTGGTATCATAACTATGCCAAAAAGAAGATAACCGATATTATCCTTAGGAAACTGTCCATTAAGTATTAAATTACACCACTTTTTGTATGTTTCCAGTTGTCCACTATCCTTAAGACTTTCTAAAACAGCTGGAATAGACTTCATCAATTGTGAGATTTCGTCTGGGGTGCACTCTTTGTTAATTATCACAATCATTAATGACTGACCCGATATCCATTTCAGATAAAAGTTCTGCAACATCATCATGTATATGACTTTCAATCACATCTATTTTTACTATTCTTTCAGAGTAATCGTATTTAACTTGTATGTTTTTAATAGCTTAGCTTTTTACTCCGATCTTCGTTTCTGTAAATACCGACTCGTGTCACCCGTCACAAAAACCTCACCTTCACATGGTATTATGTATTCATAACTTTTTGTTCTATAGCCAACACGGCCGGATTTGTCATGAATCTCGCCGTCTCGGTACTTAAGGCACAAATCAGGATGTTTCCCGACCAAATGCTCAATCAAATCACGGTATGCAGTGTGTGGGTGTTCACAATAGTAGCATTTATATGGGTCCATCTCTCATTACTGTGATTAAACAGAAGAAGAAGAAGAATAAAGATAAGAAATCTGATCTTGAAATGCTGAAACAATAATTGTTGCTGTTTCAAAACATGTTGAAAAGGGATATCTCATTGTTTAAGACGATACCCGAAGCGCCCACTATAGAAAGCTATGTATTCACATGTTAACTCCAGTTTGTCATTAATAAGCACAAAAAGCACATACTAGAAAGCGAAAATTGCCAATCTGGGCGATTACGAGGTATATTATATCCAATTGATCTACTTGACAAAAATGCCGTTAAGTAAGGTGGTATTTGATGAAACGGACGTGGAATACAGTCACGTATGAATCTGGATAGCATTTATAGCATTCAAATTATCCTAAGGGGTCAAAAATCCCTATAAGGTAATTTGAGTCACTGTCGTCGTCGTAAGTATTGACCTGCCTCTACGTTAGCATTGAACTGTTGCAAACTGCCCTAGACGTTAGTATTCGAAAATCGGAACTGCCAGCTTCTTTAGCATTTTGTTGATACCTCGTTGAATTAAAAACGTTGTATCTTCACAGAAAATGTACATTTTACGAAACTGAAACGACAGATCTATTGAGGAAGGATTGAAGTAATTATCCAATGATTTCGAATTGTTCCAAACCACGAATTAAGTAGAGTATTGAACGTAAAAGGCGATAATTTCAACATTTTTGCAAACACCGCGCACATAAAAACTGTTTTCTCGAGTTATATGGCATTTCTGGGCATATTAAGTGTATGTTCTAATTGTTTATTCATCGCTTTAACGATACATATAAGTGATCACTCCCAAAGGCAACGAAAAACACACAAAATATAACAAATACGTACCCTTGTTGCAAAACACAAAACGCGCTTCCAACTGCCTTACACAACCAACCTGCCATCTACTTAGCGGGTTGTACGGTGTGGACCCATTTCTTCTGATCAATACTTTAAGTTGATCTAAAGGAAACATATCTCCACGTGGCTAACAACCTAACCGCTGATAGAGTAAACGAAAGTACCCCTTCACATTTATTTCGTTAAAAGCAGCTGACCTCTTACATCACACGTAAGCACATATATGGTGAAACTTTAAAACCAGTTAATCTGTGTTCAGTAATTATCACTTGCCTAGAGCTAAATGAATACTTTAAAAACATTAAGATCAATTAGTTTTATGTTTCCTTACAAGAAAACATCGAAGTTTAGGACAGTTTCAAATTGTAATTCTAGAGGACATTGGTACATTCCAGTAGATTCGTTGATTTAAAAAGGTAACCATTTCTTTCCTATTTCAGACGCCGATTAAATGAGGTTATAAATTGTGGTCCTCTTTAAGTACGAAAGTCCACCACTCCACACGAAAACATCAAATATTATAGTAATTGGGTGTTGGTAAAAAACTATTAATAAAATGTACCTTATAGATTTGCACATCTCGTGTTCCGCCGGTAATGTTACAACGTTGCATGTTGTTAACTTAATTAATACTGAAGCATAACTCAAGAAATTTATGTATTAATTGTGCTCTATGGCGGATCTCATATTTACCAGAAGATAAACATATCCATATATATTCATTCTTCAGTAGTCAATATTTTTATGGACAATTTATCTTATTTAATGTGAGTCTGTTAATGGCACACTGCGGCAGAATTAACTAATGACGGTGTAGATATTGATACGTGTCTAGTTTTGACATTGATACCATCTGATTACGATGTAATAACATAGGGGATATATATTCTCCACACCATCTAATGAATCTAGAATGAAGATAAATGGAACATGCCGCGTGACACAGAGGTAGAAACACGCAACAAATAACAACAACAACTTAAACAACTAAACTAGCAATAACACAAAACGACACCAACGGCAAAGCAGCAAGTCAATAGCTACACCACCAACAACAAAAGCAAATAAAAAAACGTCAAAATCAAAAACAGCAACAAAACAATAACAACATCAAACAGCACCACGACCATCAACAGTACTTAATCTTGCAATGTTACCTGCTTTAAATGTCTCGTTCCTTATCGTGATGCATAGACACAGTAATATTTCATGTTAAACTAAGCAGCCAAACTATTTTACTGCAGCCAACACTTACAAGCATGACGCCAGACCTTAATTAATAGACGTTTTCACACCAATAGAAAAATAGATACTTCATAGAAAGTGAGCCTTCATTGAGCCATTGAGCATCAGCCTGCCATGAATTCTGCTCCATTCATTGATGGTAGTATTGTTAAGTCAGGAATTTATATGACGGCGTTCATCCGAAATACAATTACATGTATAACTAATGCAGCAATTGTGTTCTAAACAGCGCAAAAATAGAGAATTATTGAGGTTTTTGCAATTACCGTGAACCAATTGTTAAACAATTAACTCAGATAAAGAGTGTGTATCGGCATTTTGCATCTTTTCATGTCTTAAAATTATGATAAAACATAATAAGATACTTGCTATTGTATGCAGAAGAACATATTACCGACAAATAAAATAATGCACATATCTTCCACACCAAACATGATTTAAAAATACAATCGTAGTCGCGAAAAGGGACAACAATGTATGAACAATTCAATATGCATAAGCCAGCTCTTCCAACTGGATACTTGAATTATCAATGATCCCCCGTAGCAATTCCTCTAGATTACGAAACTGCACAGAATGTACATTTCTGCATGCAGACAAATTTCTTGAAAAATGGAACGGTACCAAACGTCATACAGACGCATGGAATTAAAGCCGTTAGAATTTTGTCGAAACCGACAACTATAACAACACTTTATTTGTATGTCACATTGCACCAAGACAGCCAATCAGTTGTCAGATAAGGGAGCATCGGCGGAAATCTGTCTAGAATTGAAAACGAAAAGATAAAAAATTGTAAGGTCATGAACCTTTAATCAGATTTCATACGATGTCCCGAGAAATGTCGTCTGTATGGTTACCAAGGCACCGCATAATAAGATTATTCCGGAATTTTAACATTTATCGCGGGGTCGTTGATTTCCCATCTCAGAAATGAACTAGCTACAACAAGGTAGTAACCCGCTTTTAACCATAAAATAATTGGTTCCTGGATTAATGTTGGGTTCGTGTGTGTAAGAACATTACTAGTAATTTACTACAGTAGCTTTTTACGATATTTATCTATTTGATCACACGTTAATATCGCCATGATGGATGCATTATATGTGTGACCTAGTTTGTTTTATAATGATCTCAGGACAATTTTCTATACAAACCTTTCACCTTGACTAAAATGAACACTTCATCGATCTTCACGTTTGATAAATGTAAACGAATACTATTACTTGTACGAACTCTGTACATAGACAAATTTAACGAAACTGATAATTGAATTTGAAGGTCAACTCCGCCATTAAAGATAAAAAAATGGTTCCCGGATTGATCACCGGAAGTGAGATTCTTGCCATCAAACTCTACGAACTCTGTTAAAACATAGGATTAGTCTCCCAGACAGAACTTTAAAGGTCAATCGGATGAACAGAACTACGAAGTCAGTTTCTCGCTGCAACAGTGCGCTAGCTTAGAATGAAATTGTCGTAAGAACAAAATCGATAGTTTAAGAAAACAAGAAAACGGTGTCTGAAAATTACTCTTTACGTATGTAAAACAAGCTGTTTCAACTTCAGTTTGGTCAACATGACCAGTTCTGATATTAATGAAAAAAGGCTAATAAAAAGCGCATTGTGGTGCTGATTTTTAATATGTATCAGTCTTATAAGGTCTTAAGTAGTGGTATGACCTTCTCATTTTTAGCCAGCGAGAAGTCCCGAAGATGCTGCCTTCTAGAATTTTTACGGATTGAGCTCTTTCGAAATAAACTACTCAAAATTACAATGGTTAAGTTTAATTAAGCATCAACGGCCACATTCATTCGCCAGAAATTCATTTGAAGCGGTGCGCAGGACGGTACGAATCTTGTAACGTCATTTCGCAATGAGCAAACGTCAACTGATTTCAGTCGAATTTGGCAAATGACAGTTAACTTCACAATTCAGCTTACACTATGAGTTTACTATCGAATTGGAGGCAAGAATTTTTTTTAACCATAGTATCAAAACAAACAACAAATGCGAACTGGCAACACAAACGTGTAAACATTTTACATCGCTAACTTCATCAGCTGCTATACATTAAACGAAAGCCATCGTAAAATATTATTTCGTCAATAATGGCTGACCTCTTACATCACACGTAAGCCTATATTTAGTGGTCTCGGAAACCCCAAAACCAGTTAATCTACGTTATGTAATTATCACTTATCTTGCGTTTAATTATTACTTTGTCCAGGTTCATTTCTTTTAAAACCGTTTAGATCAATTGGTTTAGTGTACGAGTTTCCTTGTTTCGTTTGATAAAACATCGAAGTGTTGGACGGTGAGTTTCAAATTGTGATTCTATAAGATAATTTTACATTCCAAAGTTCTATCAAATGTTGCCAAATGTTCTTTTTTTTTCATTCTTACATTTCTAAGGTCATCTTTTTATTGTTGTTTGTGTTTACAATCGGCTCGGCTAAATTAGTAACAAAAGCGTAAATATTCATTTTTCACAAAAGGTTAGCCAACATTCACCAGCTTCGATCAAAGAGACAGTTGTGTGATACAAATGACCCGGATGCGATACACCAGCTCTTTCCGAATAGACTAAATTTGTTATCTAACGTACATGGTGTGCATGTATTACACCAATACAAGCGAAACCACCTCTGTGTAACTACCACCAACAACTTGTAGTTTAAAATTACTAAACGCTGCAAACGCGTTTCTGAATTACCCGTTGCCCAGGCCAGGATTCTAATGCTAAGGGACCTCCAGGTGGTAGGCGTTATCCATTCGTCCAATGCGCCACCTGATATAGACTGATAAATTTGTATTTAAAGAAGGGCGTTCAATGGAAATCAAAGTATAGAAAATTACCGAAGACTTACACATAAAGTAAACACAAACATCATGAAGTTCAAGTTCTGTTTCATTGAAAAGTCAAAAATATGCAAATGTGCAGAAATGTTTGCAATTGTTTGCGCAACACTATTTATTTTGCTAATTAAAACCGTTGTGTTTCAATTATAAATTCTCGTATTTCTACAATGGTAGATTCCAGACGTCATGCCGTCTACGCTATATCCGCTAAATTCAATTTACGTGAGGATAATTCCTGGTAGTTTGTGTTTTTTTCTTTCTCGAAGTATAGTGCTTATCCGATTCGTCCAACTAATTTCATCAAGTTAGATATCCATCACTGACCAGAGAAGCCAAAAGAACGTATAATAAGATAAAAGACTCCTGCGTCCACGGGTTGCCATTGTTTTAAGGATAAAGTCTCGGTGGCAATCTAATTATACAATGTCTTGAGCTAACCAAATTCTCGAGCAAATGTCATAGAAAATTAAGCAAAGAATAGACGTAGAGTAATGCCTGTATGATTCAAGAAACAGATTTATTCTCATCATTTTTCGTCGAATGGTGGTTCATATAAAGGCGCTGATTCAATGATGAAATAGCGTCGTTTAAAATAAGTACTGTAGTCAAAATTCATAATTCATTACAGTAGCAAACCAATGCCTTCGGTAAAATCAGAAAATAAATTTCAGGCGAAAAGTTTGGCTATCCAATATAAGAGAAAAATGTATGTGCAGCAAGACGGTCTCCTTTCTTTGATACCCTCGTGATGATAGTATTACCATTGGGGTGTTTGTGTGTGTGTGATGTAGGTTAGGTACATTGCAATCTTGAAACAACGATTGTTTAGTATTGGTGTTTGCTTAAAGCAGGGCTGTGAGTTTGTTTTAAAGTATTTCATAGCGCCTTATATCTAGTTTCACCAAGTTTAATTTATAGTATAGTGGATATGGACTTCCTTGATAAGCCATATGACCAATGACCATAGGTGCATATAAAAGTACAAGTTATTTTGTCCTTACTTTGACTTATTTTTCCTCGAATGTCACCGTATATCCGTACATCAATAACGGAGGACAGTTAACAATTCATATACAATTATTCCAATTATCCTTATATCATACTTCCGTATTCACTCGAAGTAACAACATTAGTACAGTTGACGAACGTGCTATTCTCACGATATCACACAATCGGTGGTTATAGGGACGCTGGATGTTTATATGTCGATCGTTTAAAGGCATGCAAGAAAAGAAGGAGAGTTTCCCCGATCCAGAAAGATATTTTGAACATTGGCGGAAGTGCATATAAGTTCCACGCACAGTAAGCGATCAACGCTGTCGATTTAGTTTCGTTTTTACGTAAATTAATGTCAATGCACTGTTGTAATAAAAACCTGACTTTATCCAGATGCACCAGTTTAACTTCGATAATTGAATAGTTTACATTTATTTTGTTAGACATTTTGTTTTTTAAACAATCACCATTCTACACAAGAATGAACACACGATCGTAGACAGACAGTACATAGCTTGGTGCGTGGATTTCAAGAATTACATGTAGATCTAGTAAGAGAAATATACCATTTTATGTTACTCTCGATTACCAAAATATACATCTGAGTTAACATCTGATTTAATTTCTGGCAGATTTCATTTTTTTCACTTCTGAGTTAGTACCTGAGGTAGCTTCTGGCTGATGCAAAATCAACTTTTAATTTTCTGACTTCATTTCTGAGTTAACATCTAACTGTCAACTTCATAGACCTCTGTATTTGAGCGGAGATTATTTAGAATTTCTTAAAAACTTATTTTTTCAGGAGTTTGGTGGGTATGTCATCAATAAAATATCCTGAAACTCTTTGAATAAATCGATTAGGAAGCGAGCCTTATTATTTCATTCACCCCATTTCGTAAATTAACTGACACTACTTCAATAGTATCTATGCAGTTGCTTCATACTGATCAGTCATGAAACAATAATATATTTACGTACGTTGTCTAAAATATTCTGAAAGAAACAAGTGTACATCACATATGTGTGACCCTTGTCGAACAATGTACCGATTTCAAATATTGTATTGCAGATAATTTCAAACTAGCTGACGGTTTACTTATCTTGGAGCGAGAGCAGTGATTGGTTTATGAGATTTTCTACTTGTATTTGCATTATCTGTTTTATTTCTTCTATTACATCGGTTTTAACGAGTATTGTATTTCTCATTCTGACGAATATACCACTGATTGAAGCGTAAATGCATCGCGACAGGAGTTTGACGACATTAATTCTGAAGGTAAATGGAAATGTGCAGAAATGCGTCGGTGCAAAATAATCTACGTATCATGTCAACAATGGAGGCAGCTCAATTGGAGAATCTCATCATTTTACAATTTGCATGATAATAGATCGGAAACCAATTCTTCTGATCTTGACCGAATCTTGATTCTGTCGGTAAAATCTAACGGTATCGTTATTAATCGTATGGCTAGTTTTACGACATAACACTGGACGTCCGTCGATTTCTGGCAGGAAACGGTTGGAATATTAATCCGCCATTATTTATTGTATTTTATGAGCGTACACGGCCTTTACTGACCATTCATGACCATCATGCGTTCTTAATATGCATCTCTCGTGCACACTGACCATTTGAGACGACTAACGTCTACTCTAATTGGTCATCTGATTGGCGTTGGGTCAAGACATCTGTCTCTAAATTGATATTAAAGTTCGAGTCAAGGTCAGGGGAATGGATGCCCTCGGATGATCGGATACTATTCAAATTAGCGAATTAATGAGCTATTTGGGATTGCTAATATTCATTTGTTGACCAAACAAAATTATCAAATGCAATTTAAGACAAATAAAAGTTCAATTATGCACGCGCGATATTCGGTATCATTGTTTGCCAGTTGGTCGTTTGTTGATAATTCGGGACATGGATAAACCTCGGTATGAACTGATGGTATTACAAGTCGTGAAAAGGCCTGGTCTGATCGGGTTATAGTACGGTGAGCAGTTTGTTTCCCGTGATTACGCTTGAATCCTAATCCACCGACAGAAAAACCCAACGTAATCCAATGACAGTTCAAACGCGTTTGTGGAAAGTCTGTTTATCCTATTAAAAGTTGATGCATGGTTATTAATTTCATTCTTGATCATTCTTGATATGTAAGGTAAGCTCTTGATCAATGTATTTACTGATATGTTATTGTAATTTACATGCAGCAACACCCACCCGGTATGCACTGATCCAATACACGATGTGACAGGTGCTGTACCTTTTAAAAGACGCTTCTTGAAATGATTTCCATCTGATTTTATTCACTTCAAACACTTGGTACATGTGTAACAACAAGAGCAGCAGAACTATCGTGTTATACAATCTCACTGCTATACCAGTCTCACTTCTACATTTGTATGTTACACCGTACACATATAGCTAGCTCATCGTGATCTCACCGCCACCTCAGCGTGATCCCACCGCGATCTCACCGTGATCTCAGTAACTATCTCAAATACCCGTGTTGTCGCTGGATAAAAGCATATATACTTCAAAGTCAAGCAGTGTGTTATAACATAAGCAGACATGGACGCGCTCTGTGAGCACCAATATCAGAAATCAAAGCCTTTCGCTGAATAGAATTGCATTTCCGGGCTGTAATGATATTCACACAACTGTCAATGGAAAAGAAAATATTCTTTTTGATATGCACGTGCTTTTATTTATCTCATCACCTTTTGTAAACATATCTATTTATACTGAGGTTACTCCCCTAAAATAAGACCACCAATTGGACCAAATTTGTCTATTAAATATGGAAATAGAATACACTGTGGGTTGGCATTGACCGGTCCCAAGTGATCCAGAACTAGTAGTTAAAGCACCATCCGTGATTAAGTCAATTTAGAATTATCGGCGTAGTACCCTTGTTAAATGCACAGCTTGTCACGTTGGTAATATACTGGGATTACTCGCTATATGTCACCAAGGTTATCAAAAGTGCTCAACAGTGCTAGATGTATGCAGTTAACATATACTGTTGTTTTTCAAAAGAAATTTCGCAGTGAAATTGCCAAACAAATATACCACGTAGATCTTAATTAATATGATTTACCTTGATTCTGATAGCCGTTGGTGAGCTGACACTCGTGGTGGCCCAATTAAATATGAATGCAAGCCGTTGGTGTGACTTTAAGCAAATTAATTAGATAATTTAAACAACATAACTTTGTACAGTAACAATACACAACAACACAATCGTATCCCTGATACAGTCAAACATCAAAGTCCACTGCAATAATATCTACAACTCCACATGACAATATCAAAGAGAACGACCTTCACTGTTACGATCTTGATTTGTTCTCAATAATAGAACTACCTAAGTTAGTAAACAACTAGTTATCAATAATGACAAGAGTTGTGGTATTCTAAGACTAAGGACGTACTGTAAACAATAGGTAATGCCTCTCTATTTGTGTTGTAATCGTGTCATATTGTATTATTTTACCACAAATTATGTTTTTACACTTAAGGTGTTTGACAATTATTATCATTTATTTCTAGCAGAACATCCACACGAAATTATATTGAATTAAATCTAGATAGTTATATCAGGCCGTAATATAACGTAGACGAAGGGACAATAATACCTACACACAAGAAAGACAATAGATCTTTTGTCGCATTTTTTTCTTTACGAATAGATGAGGTAACGATATTAAAGGTAAATAATTAAGAACATGACGAAATCAGATAATCTTGTTTTTTTTTTACTTCACTGTGACGTGATGATATTGCGCGCATATCATCATAGGTAGGTCTATAGACACATGAAAAATAGATTGTTTAATTAACTAGAATGTTTATCTATTCTACGAAACAAAACATGTTTTCGCCGGTTACAAAACCCGTTCATTATTATTATTATATATGTCTGTTTTTTGTTTAAACATGTACACGAAATGTTTTTTTTATAAAATCGAGCAGTGTCAGTTTAAGTTTCATGATGATATTTCATGTACACATGTTTGAACGAACAATTAGATATTTCTACAATGGTTCCCATAGGAACAGATGCACAATTTAAACATTGACTAGAATTACACAGATGAGACATTTGATCTATATGACATGTGGCGTTCTTACGAGCTGATATTTTGAATTTTGTTGTAGTAAACGCATGTTTTAACATCAAAGGATCCTGAGAACTTCCATGTTTCCTGGGTACTGTTTTATCAACGGACTTACGGAAATCGTAAACTTACGTTCAAATTTAAATTATTTATATTACTTTAACTATTGCAAATTGGGGACGAATATTGTTTGTTGACGTTCATAAACTGAATCTTGATTAGTACTACAGCTCCATTTATCACGCTTTATAGTTGTAAAAGTATGATAAAGAATTAAAATTTGATCGTAAGTATTAGCTTTGCGTAAATGCGTTCATAAAACAGTGCCCTGATGTGCAGTCTGACAGTAAATATGATATGGTAGAGCTATACTGTCTTCTTGTGTCTTCTTCATGTGTTAAAATATCAATGACCCCTTTTCAGAAACCATTTTATACAGTACAGAGCATTGTTGGACATCTGGCAGCGTTGAAGAAACTGTTCAACTTACGGGATTATTGCATCAATGCACAAACAATTACTTTATTGCATTGTATGCACTGAAATAAGCAAATATTTAATGAACTATGTGGTACGAAATTTGTGAAAGCATGTACAGTAACATTTGTATAATATTATAAGACTAGCAGAGCAGAGCGTACTAAATGATTGGTTGATCTTAATAATCAGCCAAATCGATACGAACATTTGAAATGCTTCAAACCATAGGGTAGAAATTCTACATTCACATATGACCCATATACAAATGTATCTATACTACGATATATCGTTTGAGAAATGCAAAATAGACTTGAATAATACCACAGTCTCAACAATAGGTAAAACTGGATAAGACAATCACTTAATTAAAGTAGTACGTTTCATTAGCTTCAAGTAGAAAAGAAGCCTCTAAGAGTGTGACCGACATTTATTGCCGATAGTGAAACGCCATGGAAAGCCAAAATAAAGCTTATGTTTCCCGGAACCAACCATAATTAACTGTGAAAATAAGCACTGAATAGCGTTAATGCATCCTATAAAGTGTCAAAGACTCGTTTGAGACACACGTAATCTAGCTTATATTAATGCCAATGTTTTCGGTTTTGCACATAAACTAGCAGTAATATCGGATATACTTCAAGTCCGACTGGGCTATCAATTACTCTTCTAAGACGGATGTTTAAGGAGAGGAAACATATCTCATCATTCAAGTTTTAACCCATAAATGCCAACAAAATATAATATAGCTTTGCAAAACTGCGTGCGAAATTAATAAATATCCATTTTTGAAATTATTTAGAATGATATAGAATATAATGATACCGTTAAATCATATTTAAAAGTTGTATGCACTATGTATAAATTTGATTTAGATAATGAAACTATTGCGTGTGTAGTATGTGCATCATATATCTTCATATTTTCTGTAAAAACGTAACCATATATCAGACAGGGTATGTATTATAGTTTAGCAGAATGATAAATGATAACGATTTAGTAAGAATAAAAAAGGATACCAATCATTGAAAAGAAAGAATAAAAATAACGATGAATATGGAAATGATAGAGAAGCAGCGAGAAGGAAGGACCAGAATGCTAAGGAATAAAAACAGAATAACGAAAACACACGAAGAGTTAGTAAGAACAATGGAATTAGTTATTGATCAGATTAGTACATTTAATTTAATACTCAAGAACAATGGAGTCTGAAGAAGTTTAAAGAATAATAAAATCACTGGAGAATAAATGTGCAGTGATGAACATATTGATACTGTAATCACGCTGTCGGTGGGGAAATACAAGTTCCACTAAGTTTAGGTCTAACAACGTAAAAACGTTCCTGACAGTTGCAAAATAAGCAAAGTATCGATAACTGAAAACAAATTGACTGAACCTATAATGAAGCATCAGTGCACTAAGTTAGGGAACCGCATGCATATTTCACACAGTGTAATGTGTACTGTTTTTATCTTATAAATTCTAATTTGTATTTCTATTCTAGGTGATATAAATTCCCCCAAACCTAATAAAGGCAAATGTCGTAAATATTCTGAAATCAATTAGAGCATAATCTCATTCTTAGACAAGAAAATTCCCCACTGCACGCGAGATTCGAGAAGTAATTAGTATGAACTTGCAAAACTTCTACTAATTCGAAAAAACGTTTGCGTCTCGGGCGTCCCTTATTCAGCATTATATAATTATAGAGGCTTGTGAAATGTGACGGTGTACATGGAATTCAGAGACATTGCATTCTTTTGCAGATAGTGATATGTGTTTATAAACAAATTACAAACGATGTAATAAGTTTATCGACGACAGGTATATCTGTCTGAATACCAGCTAGGGAATTACCGAGACATACAATAAACTATCTAACTATCTAACTCTAGGATTGTCTTTAATTGTCGCCTAACAGTTGCTATGGTAACGATTTTCTACCGTGATATTAACCATATCGATGGCTTAGAATTAGAAGGTCGTAACTACCAAATCGATATTTTGAGAAAACACGAAAAAACTGTCTGACGTTTAGTCTTTACTTATGGTAAAACAAACTTTTACAACTTCATTTTGGTCAACATGACAAGTTCAGATTTTTATGAAAATGGGCTCATAAGATGCGCCTTGTGATGCTTATTCTAAATATGTATGAATCTTAAAAGGTCGTAAGTGGCACTTACGACCTTCTAATTCTAAGCCATCGATACATTGTATATATACGCTGTGCGATATGATACCATACAGTTAAGGGGTGAACTATGTCGTAATTATGTAACGCTCTTTCTGGACAATGCTCTTGGTTTGTTTCTTTCGTGGTTGGATTCCTTTTTGAATAATGCCCCGCCTCAATTGACCTCTGCAAAACTATAACGTAAAAATGAGCATATTTCATTTTAATATCGAATTCACGAACCATGCTCTCAAGATCTTACACACACGAGATTTTATCTATGTCGCACAGAAATAGAATCCTCAATAGTCTCTCTATAGGAGTCAAAAAAAGAATTTGATGGATGTTGAGTCAAAAGTTCTTCGACTTACTCCCATAGAAACCCTTCATGAATCCACCTCTCCCCGTGACATTTACAGTATAAGTATACATATACTCAAAAAAGAATACTATGGTATTTAATGACTCTTTCGTGTTTATAAATGTCAGATTGTAACAAAATCCCACATCCTTCATTCATTACAGTACCCTTTAATGAATGAATAAGTAGATTGCAAAACACGTCCATTGTCCTTCCCGAAATTCAACAAAACACGCATAATGGTCCTAAAACCCCACAAACCCTGAATACTGACCCTGTGTAAAATGTACCAGGAGATGTATTCATTATCGATAATATTTGACTGAAGGGTAGGGGCAGCAAATCAGACCACACCAAATAAAACGCATGATCAGTTAAAGGCGATATGACTGACTATCCAAGTTAGTACATATAATAACATTTTAAAGGAGTTTGACTTCTGCATTACGTATAGTACCGGAAACAAACGAACACGACTCGGAACTATGTCGGAATTGGCCGAATAACGGAAATCGGCTGAGCATTGTATCTCGAGTCAGATCACTATAACTTATTAATAATTACAATCCAGCTACATCATACCAGGATATCCCCGAACACTGACAAACGTGAGCAACAAATTACATTACAACAAATCAAGAGCTTAGATATTCTTATATTTCGCGAAATGTCATCTCAATAACGGAATCGATATCTCTTTTCGCGAAATGATTTCAATAATTCGGCTATGATCCTCGCATTCAGAGAAGATAATGCGTACCTTATCCAATTTGTTTAAAAAATTGTATTTTAAAAAAAATTAGCTAATTAACGTAGCAATTATTGTCATCTCCGTGTGTTATGAGACGTATTTATGGCTTGCCATCAATCTTGATAAAGCACCATCAGTCTTTGAGAGCACATAAGGATATATAAACGTCTACATTACATGTACCATAGTGTCATTCTGTCATTTTATTATGTCATAGTATGACGGATTGAACAATAGAGAATTGAGAAATGTATATTCTTCATATGCTTGATTTTTGGTTCTAATGCTTAAATGAATTAGATAGGTATGTAGGGATTTTACGAAAGCTTTTATTCGCCAAAACTGAATTTTAACGTACTTAACATTAAGCAGAAGCGCAAATTTGCAACGAAAGCATAAAGTCGTTTCAAAATATAATGTTAACTGAGGAACCGAAACATACAAGCATCAACTGAGTACAATAAGCTGACATAGCAGAAAAATGTATGAACTTTTAATTAAATTCAAAGTTTAATGGTGGGGATGCAAAAATATGTCACTCAACAAATACACAATATTTTGTGGTTTAAGAAAAGTTCTTGCATCCATTTTATAATGACATAATTAGCTATTCACATACTGATACTATTTCCATCTTTTAAACACAAGACTGTGCAATTGATCAAGAATGTTCAATGGTAATACAGCAATGGTTGATTCTATTCTTATCATTTGTACTTCACTATTTCTCGTTTTATTTCTTATTTTCGATCAGTTCTGCTGCTAGCTGAAGATGTTCGTTTCGTAAAAGACATCGTGATATCCAGCTGCCAATTTTATGATACAAATAACAGCCCATGAATGTCCAACAGACTGACACAAATATGACATGGACCACTTTCAGAATTCAGAAAATAAATTCCGTGATATCTCCCGCAATTGGAAGAAAATGACTATTTATTTGACAGCTTGGTCATCCCTCCTGCTTGCTATCTCATTTCGCAAGTATGTTTTCAATTCCGAAGCTCCAGCAGATCAGCGGGATGTGTTAGTTAAACGTAGTAATATCCAATCATAGCAAGGACACTTTTGGAGATATTTTCGGCTTATAAGTTTATGAGACAAATCTCCAACATGTTTTCACTCTGACTCATGACGTTTTTGTTTCTCTCGTGTTGTTTTTTGGGAGTTTTAATTGTCGTCTGGTGCGAATTTATTTCTGATGACACTTAGACTGCCAATCATTCATATCAGAACGAGGCTTTGAAATCGAAAACGAGACGCTGAAATCCAAAACGAGGCTACGTGCCGTTTTTTGAAATATCATATCTAAAAGTGATAAATTTCGTATTGTTTTATAATCAAACTTGAAAAACTGTCGTTTTTTACTCCAGAAAGAGTAGAAAATAATTACAAAGCTATAAGGTGGCTCATTTCCAGACAAAATTGCAAATATAAAATCATATGACATATTCTGTCGAGGAAATAACAAATTATAACTGGGGCGGAAAGTAAATGAACAAAATTTGAGCTTGATTGGACGCACTGAGATGCACAATATTCTGATGAAGCAGCCGATGCATAATATTGAAGTTAAAACACAAAAACATGTTCTGCCGAGAGAGACATTTAACATACAAAGCTACATTGTTTGTTTCATTAACTGTCACATGTTATCCTGTAAGAAGGCCTTGGCATAACGCTTAAAAGGGGCAGCCGCTTTTGCCATCGGGCAATTTGTTCGGGAGCTTAATTGTGAAATGGAACGTGTAAGAGTAGAAGCTATGTATAAAGACACGAACAATAATACTAAATATAGTCTCACTTTTATTAGACAAGCATTCGTTCAAAAAAAGTAGAACTAGTCAGCTTGATATTCACTCTGGACTAACAAAAGCTATTATATCTAGTACATCCCCGCCTAATGCCCAAACCCCTTAACGATACGCATTATTAAAAAGACACTGATACACCAACATTCAAAGTTGACCATATTTTAGTTTGCGTAAACATATGACTGCTTAGCCAATTGCTCACAATAAAATGCTATTCATAAGAAAATGAAAGCGACTTTATTACTGATTTTCGTTATGTCCCTCTTTTTAACGCCTGTCCCCTTAATATAGAACAAACGCTCGTCAATAATTCACAAACACAACATTAAACGGGTTTCATTTCTAGAAAGTGACAACACTTTTCTTCTTTACGTATCCAGTTGTTGTGCTCGCTAAATTTCAAAACTGTTCCTCCGGGCAGAACGATCAAAGGGAAAACATAATCTTCATGTCTTGATTTTAAAAATGTAAGATTCTAACGCTAGATTAAGGGAAAAAGAGGGGTTAATTAAAGCCATCTATTGTTTATTTGTGGCACTATGAAAGATTGATAAAATTCAATAAAACATTAATGCCCCAAGTGAGACTCTTTTACCGAACAGAGCAACATGGCGTTGTTTGTTCGACTCGTCAGATAAGCGGCAAGGGTATGCGTGTTTACGATGTGTTTGATGGCCCCTCTTTAAGTGGGTACATGTTAGGGACCTAAGTGTGTACAAGTTTTATATCAAATCGAGGCGTAATACTATCATGTTCTAGAAGTGTTAAGATTAAAGTGATTGATACCAGGCATGGTGTATAAGAATTATTGATGATTATAAATTTTATAGCATGAATATCTCATCAATTGGTCAGCAACCGTAACTTGCCATGTCCATAGATCTTCTACAATGGGTTAATGTGATAAAATGAGCTGGATCATTCCTCATTTTCTAATCCCGAACCATTTTAAGACTTCTCAAAATTTCCAGAAGGAAATCTTACTGTTTAATAGTAAGCGTATGTTGGATATAAAATGGATATACAAAAACTTTAATTACGTACTTCGGAGACTTGCACATCCCGTGTTTCACCGGTAATGTTCCAACGTTGCGTGTTGTTAACTTAATTAATACAGAAGAATAACTCATAGTTTTATGTATTTATGGTGATCTATGGTAGGTCTCTCATTTACAAGAAGATAAAAGTATCCATATATATTCGTTCATCAGTAGTTAATAACTATTTATGGACAAGTTGTCTTATTTAATGCGAGTCTGTTAATGGCACAATGCGGTAGAATTAACTGATGACGGTGTAGATATGGGTACATGTCGAGTTTTAACTTTGGTACCATCTGGTTACGATGTAATAACACTATAGGTGATATATATTCTCCACACCATCTAATAAATCTGAGCTAGAATGTAGATAAATGAAACATACCGAGTGACACAGAGGTAGGAACACGCAACAAATAACACCAACAACTTAAGCAACTAAAATAGCAATGGCACGAAACAACGCCAACAGCAAAGCAGCAAAGCAGCAAAGCAATACCTACACCAGAAACAACTAACATAAATAAAAAGCAACAAAAGTAAAAACAGCAACAAAACAATAGCGACATCAAACAGAACTGCCATCAACAACAGTACTTGATCTTGCAATGTTCCGAGCATTAAATGTCTCTTTCCTTATCGTGATGCATAGTCATAAAGTAATATTTCCTGTTATACTAAGAAACAAACCTTTTACTGCACCTGATAAGAGGAAATTAAGTTAAACGTGCAGATAACACTTACACGCACGACGCCTGACCTTAATTAACGCCAATCGAAAAAAGGAACTTCATATAGGAATAGAGTCATCATTGACCAACTGTTAGTTAAGAATTCTGTCTCAGTTTATGGTGCTGCTGTCGTCGAGTCTGAATTATCAGTGACCCACCATTACAATTTCACGAGTTCGCGAAACTGTGTACCAAAATTTACATAGCTATATATCGAAACGTCACAATATGAACATTTTTCAAGCAGACAAATTTCTTGAAAGATGAACGATACCAATCGTCATATAGACACATCGGAAAGCGAATTCGTAAGAATTTCCAAGAAATGGACAACAACAACAACAACAATTCCTTTGTATGTCACGTGATACTAAGACAGCAAATAAGTGGTTAGATAAGGGAGCATCGGCGGAAATCAGTCTAGAAAAGATGAAACATCGTAAGGTCGCGAACCTTTATTCAGATTTTATACGATGTCTCGAGAAATGTCGTCTGTACTGTTACCAAGGCACCGCATAATAAGATTCTTCCGGGATTTAAACATTTATCGCAGGATCTTTAATTGTCCACCTCAGGGTCGCTTATATTAATGTAATATAAATAAACTAGCTAAAGTGAAGTAGTAACCCGCCTTTAAGCATAAAATAATTGGTTCCGGATTGATGTTGGGTTCGTGTGTATTGATGATTACTATATTAGCTATTTTATGATATTTATCTATTTAATCACACGTAAATAACGCCATGTTATTATATTATATGTGTAACTTAGTTTGTTTTATAATGATCTCAGGTAAATTGTCTATACAAATCTTCCGCCTCCACTAAACTGAAACCTCCATCAATCTTCACGTTTGATAAAGTAAGCGACTACCTTTACTTGTACGAACTCCGTATACAGACAAATTTAATGAACGCTGATAATTGAATTTGGAAGTCAACTCCGCCATTAAAGGTAAAACAAAATGATTCCTGGATTGATCACCAGAAGTGAGATTCTTGTCATCAAACTCCTCTACGAACTCTTTTAAAAACATGGGATTGGTTTCCCAGACAGAACTTTAAAGATCAATCGGATGAACAAAACAACGAAGTCAGTTTCTCGCTAGCAACAGAGCGCTTGCTTTGAATGAAAAGGTCGTAAGAACAAAATCGATAGTTTGAGAAAACAAGAAAACAATTACTCTGTGCATGTGGTAAGACAAGCTGTTTCAACTTCAGTTTGGTCAACATGACCTGTTCTGATATTAATGAAAGTAGGCTCACAAGAAGCGAATTTGGATGCTGATTTTTACTATGTATCAGTCTTATAAGGTCTTAAGTAGTACATGTAGTATGACCTTCTCATTCTTAGCCAGGGAGAAGTCCAGAAGATGCTGCCTTCTATAATTTTTACGGATTGAGCTCTCTCGAAATAAACTACTCAAAATTTCAATGGTTAAGTTTAATTAGGCATCATGAGCCACAATCATTCGCCAGAAATTCCTTTGAAGCGGTGCGCAGGACGGTACGAATCTTGTAACGTCATTTTGCAATGAGCAAACGTCAACTGATTTCAGTCGAATTTGGCAAATGACAGTTAACTTCACAATTCAGCTAACAATATGAGTTTACTATCGAATTAGAGGCGAGCAATTATTTTTGAACCATCGGATCAAAACAAACAACAAATACGAACTGGCAACACAAATGTGTAAAAATTTTACATCGCTAGTTTAATCATCTTTACATTAAACGAAAGCCATCGTAACATATTATTACGTCAATAATGACTGACCTCTTACATCACACGTAAGCCTATATTTAGTGGTCTCAGAAACCCCAAAACCAGTTAATCTTCGTTATGTAATTATCCCTTGTCTTGCGTTTAATTATTACTTTATCCAGGTTCATTTCTGTTAAGACTATTTAGATCAATTTGTTTAGTGTACGAATTTCCTTGTTTCCTTTTACGAAAACATCGATTGTTGGACGGTGAGTTTGAAATTGTGATACTACAAGGGGATACTTTTACATTCCACAGATCGCCTTGTTTCCTACAAAGATTGACATATGTTCTGTTCATTTCATTCTTCCATTCATATGGACATTGTTTATTGTTGTTTGTGTGTTTGTGGTCGACTGAGACGAACACTTAAGTGAATAGCTTTTTGTTTTTTTCTGCAATATTGACCAACCGAAACCGGCTTTGTGGGATACAAGGGAACTGGGTACAAGACCCAATCTGTTTCTTAATAAATGTATTGGTTATTGAACATTGGAAAGAGGATAGTGCAATATCAAACAATACTTATAGCATAAACCACAGGAAACGGATTTCTTCTTTAAACACATGGCAACAATGCACTTTCCAAGACCCTGTTACTGACATTTGCATCCTTATGGGAAATAGAGGTAAGGGTGCTTGTCAGTAACTGGATCATGAATAGTGTTTTGGGATCATTTACTAAGTATATAAAAATATCAGGTTCCTGTGAATAAACATATAATGATTACGTCTTACACGAACATGAAATTAGGTCAGTACCATTGAGACGTAACAGAAATCCAAAATGTGCAGAAACTGTTTCAATTTTTTGCACAAAACCATTCATTTCGCTAATTAAAACCCTTGTTTTTCAATTATAAAATGCTCGTATTTCTAAAATTGGTAGATTCCAGACGTTAAGTCGTATGTGCTTTTTCCGCTTCATTCAATTTTCGTGAGGCTAATTCATGGTATTGTGTGTTTTTTTTCACGAAATATAGCGCTAATTCGATTCATTCTTCTAATTTCATCAAGGTAGATATCCGTCACTGTCAAAAGAAGCAAACATAACGTATAATAAGATAAAATAATCCTGTGTCCACGGGTTGCAATTGTTTCAAGGATAAAGTCCCGGTGTCAATCTAATTAGACAATGTCCTGAGCTAACCAAAATCTCGTGTGGATGTCATAGAAAATTAACCAAGGAACAGACATACAGTTATACCTGTATGATTCAAGTATCAGTTTATTCTGCTTGTTTTTCATCAATTGGTGGTTCGTCTTGAGGCCTTGATTCAATGAGTGGTCATGTCTTAGAATAACTACTGTATGTACGAGGGGTGATCAATATATTCGAGGACTTTTCATCTAGCAAGTTCATACTGGCAGCAAGGCTCAAAGCCATTTAACATCATTCGGATTAAGATGTCTCCGACCGAATGCACTAATAAAATTATTTGATTCATACAAGGGGCGCGTGACGTTGGACGTCACGCGACGTCATTCCAAGCGTCACCGTCGGAGCAGCACATAGCTCCTTTCTGAACTGATACCTGGTTCCATGTATGAGACTGGTTGTCTTTTACTACTGAAAAAAGTAGTTAAAAGCCGATTCTTGAATGTGAGGTGGAATAAAAAGAGTATCGAGGCGTTATTCGAAACAAAACTCGGAAAAGGGCGGTTGGCTTTACAAAATTAGATTTTTTCAATAAAGACTGAAACATGACCTATCAGGTTTAGGACGCAATATCGGAATAACCCTTTTGATTTGGAGTCAACGATTTTATGTGTTGTAGCCTATACCAGTCTTCGGTTTTGCCAGTTACATTTGATTGAGATCTGCGCGTCTTGTTTCGCAGAATTTAACGGAAAGTGTCCCTAACGCGGTGTTATTTTTGCTATGTATCCTTATTTTATTTACTCAACCGTTTGGCAGAGACCCTACAATCACATAAACAACGGAATCATATGAAAATGGCCAATTATGAGCGCACAGAATCCATGCACAATTAAGTCATGTCATTTTGGAGGTATCGCGAGGAATTAAGGAATAAGTTTTGCGTTAATTTTCATAGCGTGTCGTTTCTCAGAAATAACGTGACGCCCGAGATGCTCGACGGTGCGCGCGTCACCGTGGTTACAAAAAGTGATGTAATCAAGTAAATAGTGACGTTATCATAAAGAAAATTAGACAAATCGCGAGATAATTGATTGATCTACATCAGCGTGTAATTTCATTACTCTTGTTCCAATATTTCAAAATTGAGAAGGAAAGTTCTCGAATATATTGATCACCTCTCGTATAGTTCGGGATTCTTTAAAGTTGCTAACCATGGGTACAAGCAGGCCAAATGTTTGGTTCACATATAAGAGACGAAAAATACAAATGTATGTTCAGCAAGACAAGCGGAAACTGGTTTCTTTTTTTGACCACTCATGGTGATAGTGTTACCATTTGGGAGGTTGCGTGTGTGATGTATATAAGGTACATGATGTTCTTATATGTATAACAACGACTGTTTTATATTTGAGTTTGCTAAATTCTAAGATAAGTTGCCTAGCTCAATGAATTTCCTAATAGCGCCTTGAATACTGTTTAACCAAAGTCCATTTTAAATTAGTATATAAGATATGGATTTAAAAACATTCCTTGAAAAGCCCTTTTTAGGCATCGAACACTCAGTGACCGATGACCACAGTTTGGCTGCGTAAGTACAACAAATTATATACATCACTTAGACTTACTTTTCCTCTACACTAATGTCATCGTATATACATCAATAACGGGCGACAGTTTATCCCAATTTTCCTTATATCACAATTCCGTACTCAGCCGAGTTAACAAAATAAGTGCATTTGAGGAACGTGTTATTCTCACGATATCACACAATCGGTGTCATGTGGACGCTAGATTTTTATATGTCAATCGTTTATCGGCATGCGAGAAAAGAAGTCGAGTTTCCACTTATCCAGAAAGATATTTTAAACATTGGCGGGAGTGCGACCCGTAGGAAACCCCTCGTGCAAAAAATGCACGTGTTATATGTTCAACGCGCAGTAAGTCATCAACACTGTCGATTTAGTTTCGTTTTTACGTAAATGAATGTCAATGAACTACTGTTATGAAAATTCTGACATTATCCAGATGCGCCAGTTTAACTTCGATAATTGAATAGTTTACATTTTTTTGTCAGACATTTTGTTGTTTAAACAATCACGATTCTACACAAGAATGAACACACGTTTGTAGACAGACAGTTCAGTCGGCTCAAACGTATGTAAACGAAGTTTTGCATTTTGCGAACGTTCAATGCTTCATATCGACGGGATGTACACGGAATATGATTAAAGTTATGTCTTTCATGTACATTTTTTTGTACCGGTATGAAAATATATTGTCGTTCGTGGAGGGTACACTATCCATGGACTGATTGCATTCGACTTGTTTAAAATATTAGACATAACATTGAGTTGGGAATTTCAGGACCTGCAAGTCCGAATGGAAACTGTTTAAACTTAGTAAATACGAGAGATTGATTTTTAGTTGTGTCAAACCCCTTTGAATTTGGTGGGCATAGAATGTCCAGAAATTCGTTGAATAAAACGAATATGAAGCGAATAAGAAGCGAGTTTCAACTTTTTATTTTCACTTTCCAATAAATTTACTGTCACTCTGAACACTCTATTATATTTATTGGGGTTCATAGTGATCAGTTATTAATTTGTATACGAATGTTGTCTTAAATGCTTTGAAAGACACCGATGTTCATATTATATTTGTGACCCCACTCTTGTTATGCTTCGATTTCAAAATTTAAATGTAGATTCTCTATATTTCAAACTAGCTGTCAGTTTACTATCTTGGAGCGAGAGCAGTGATTGGTTTATCCGATTTTCTCCTTGTATTTGCATTATCTGTTTCATTTTCTTCTATTACATTGATTTAGTATTGTATTTCTCATTCGGATGACCGAACTGCTATATGTAGAGTAAATGCATCGAGACAGGAGTTTTACGACATTCATTCTGAAGATAAATGGAACTGTGCAGAAATGCGTCGGTGCAAAAGAATTTCGTCCGCATCTCATTCCTTTCGGTGAAATCTAACGGTATTGTTAAGTGTCGTCTGGTCCCGTTTTTACGACATTACATTGTTCGTCTGTCGATTTCTGGCAGGAAACGGTTGGAATATTAATCCGCAATTATTTATTGAATTTTATGAGCGTGCACGGCCTGAACTGACCATTCATGGCCACAATGCTTCCTTAATATGTATCTCTCGTGCACACTGACCACTTAATAGGACTAACGTCTAATCTAATTGGTCATCTGATTGGCGTTTGGTCAAGACATCTGTGTCTAAATTGATATTAGAGTGAAGGTCAAGGTTAGGGAAATGGATACCCTCTGATGTTCGGATGCTATTCCAATTAGCGAATTAATGAGCAATTTGGGATCGTTAATATCCATTTGTTGATCAAACAAGATTATCGAATGCAATTTAAGAAAAATAAAAGTTCAATTATGCACGCGCGATATTTGATATCCTAGTTTGCCGGTTTGCCATTTGTTGACAATTAGGGGCATGGGTCAAACTCAGTCTGAACGGACGATATAACGTAGCCATGGATAAAACCCAGTCTGTATGCATGATATTATGGTTTATAATTTATTTCCTGCGATTATGCTTCCCTCCTTATCCACCGACTGATAAAAACTGAACGTAATCCAATCACAGTTCAAAGGCGTTTGTGGAAAGTCTGTTTATCCTATTAAAAGTTGATGCATGGTTATTAATTCCATTCTTGATCATTCTTGATATGAACTGATGTAAGAAAAGCTCTTAATGTATTTACTGACATGTTAATGTAATCTACATGCTGCAACACCCACCCGGTATGCACTGATCAAATACACGATATGACAGGTCTTGTACCTTTTAAAAGACGCTTCAATCAATTGATTTCCATCTGGTTTTATTCACTTCAAACACTCGTACATGTGTAACAACAAGAGCAGCAGAACTATCGTGTTATACCATCTTAAGACTACTTTACACACTTCACACATATCTCACCATATTCTCACCGCCATCTCACCTTGATCTCACCGTGATGGTATCGTGATCTCAAGAACTATCTCAAATTCCCGTGTTGTCACTGGATAAAATAATTTACACTTCAAAGACTGACAGTGTGTTAGCAACATATGCAGACATCGACGCACTCTGTGAGCACCACACATAAGCCGAAGAAACAACCAACGATCCAAGTCCCCGCCGATAAAATGCAGGATGACCCACATTCACAAGGAAATTATATAATAGCGGTCATCGCCGAATGAAACGAAGCCAACACTCGACCAAGCTCCCAAAGGCCCCACAGCACGGCAAACCAACCACACAAACCCATGCCTAAACGCCGACCAATTCAGGCACAACCACCCCCTGACCTAGTTAAAAACACCAAGGACAGTGACATAACGTTAAAACATGTTAAAGAGGCATTTTCGGACTTGACCTAGTTTACAATAATTGACTAAACGAGAGCGACAATATGTACATGTAAGTCATGTCATGTTAAAATCAAAGCCTTTCACTGAACAGAATTGCATTTTCGGGCAGTAATGGTATTCTTACAACTGTCAAGGATAAAACGATTATTTTTGTCATATATATCATATACACTTGGTCTGATTAAATTGTATTAAAATGCATTGTGCGATTGCATTGACCGGTACCCAGCGAACTAGATCTAGTAGTTAGAGCACCGCCCTCCGTTAATAGGCTATAGGGAAATTAAATAACACAGTTGTAGTATCCTTGTTAGACATACAGCTTGCCATGTTGTTGATAATATGTTGGTGGTTCTCTCCATATGTCACCACGTCAATCAACAGTGCGCAGCATTGCTAAGTGTATGAATTAACTGATAATGGTGCTTTTCAACAGAAATTGTACAGATGAAATTGCAACACAAATGCTCGTTGCTCTTAATTCAAATGAATGTAAAACCGTTAATGTGACTTTAAGCCCAATAATCACGATTTTATAAATGCAGTTTTGTTCATACCATGCTACTATTCGTTGATGTAAATGCCATAAATTTGAAAATGTTTCTTGGAAAGGCTTGAACAATGTTGTAATAATTTGAACATAATAACTTTGTATAGTAACAATAACGATGAAAAACAAATCAAAACAAACGTATACCTGATACAATCAAATATCTACCAAAGGCCTTACACTTTCAATTGACGATATCAAAGAACACGAGCCAATTTTCACTGTTTCGATCTTGATATGAACTACATAATAAAACTAACTCGGTACAAATACCAGTTTTCAAAGACGGTAAGAGTGGTTATATATTCAGGTTTAACGGTAAATATTTTGCATTTATTGTTTTCATGCAATTTCTCGATGTTAATGTTGTAAGAATTTTCTCATTTTACCACACATTATGTTTTACACTTAAGGTGTGTGACAATAATTATAATTAATTTCTAGAACAGCATTGGCAATTTGTCATACGATAATGTCTATTGAATCAGATATTTGCATCAGGAAGTAATATTACATAGACACAGGGACAGGAAAAATAATAGATATTTAATCACAAAAACCGTTCGTTATGAATAGGTGAGGTAGATTCTAACGATTTTAAAGTTAAATAATTAATGAAGTATCTTCAATATACATGTCAACAAAGGCATTTGTGTAGGCATATACGTTAAGAGGAAACCACCGAAATTGTATTTTTCGGTATCATTTGCTATTGATAATAAAGGACGTGACGAAATGCGTTGATCTATTTTAAGAAAAATCGAGTCAACATTTTGTAAATTCTTTGACACCATTATGGCGTCACACATAACATCCAAGGCAGGTATAGAGACATCTGAAAAATTAAGATTGTTTTTTTTTATCATACAAGACTCTTTACCGATTCTACGAAACAAAACATGTTTTACCGGTAATAAAAGTCGTTTTTTATTATTATAATGATATGTTTGCTTTTTATTCTTTTACAAAAATGTTTTATAGTATAAAAATACGAACAGTGTCAGTTTAAGTTTTATGATGATAATTTATGTATACATGTTTGCACGAGCAATTGGATAATTCTTAAATGGTTCCCATAGGAACAGATGCACAATTTAAACATGGACTAGAATTACACTGAGGAGTCATTTGATCTATGTGACATGTGGCGTTCTTACGAGCTGATAATTTGAGTTTGTTAGAGCAAGTGCATGTTTTGATATCAAAGGATCCTGAGAACTTCCATGTTTCCCAATGTTCACTCTAACAGACAATAATGTATGATGGAGCTTTATGGTAGAGCACTACTGTCTTCTTGTGTCTTCTCTATGTGTTCCAATATCAATGGCCCTTTTTCCAGTACAATAGAAACCCATTTATACAAAGCCTTGTTGGACATCTGGCAGCGCTGAAGAAAGTATTCAACTTAAGGGATTATTGCATCCATGCACAAACAGTCACTTTATTGTAGTGTATGTACTGAATTAAGAAATGTGTTTTAAGAAATATTTGCTACGGAATATGTGATAACACATACGGTTGTGTGCAAATACGAGAATGCAAGTGCATTCTGTTTGATTGATAAATTACTACAGTAACTCTAAGATTTAATCAGTCAATTCGTTACGAACAATTAAATGTTTCAAATCATACGGGAGAAATTATACATACACCGATGGCACATATACAAATGCATCTACACTATGAAATAACGCTTGAGAAATACAGAATATACTTAAAAGTACTGTAATAAGAGGTACTCTTACAGCCATTAGTGAGCTACCAAGTCTCATGTCTGGGCCTTATTTATGTAATGTACATGTTCTTATGTCTTTAATATAGCTTGTAAATACTTAAGTATGGCGTTTTCGCCGCGTATTTGGTCGTACGGGAACCTCGAGATTACACTTCCATTACAAGGTCGCGGAATTATGTGACATTAGCGATACTCGCTACATGTAAGTGCAGCGACGATGATGCAGAAATTAGCATCGGTCATTTCACACAGTGTATAACACTGTTGGAGCATGCATTTACTTACATATTTATGTCTGACAATGATCCTTATTCTTATATTCCAATTATTGCATGTGTGTTTACACATTGCGCCCGTGAGAACTTGTTACTATTTATAGCCTGCAGGAATATACCTGACATTCCTGGGAAATCCCTATGCGACCTTCGATATAGTCGAACTGTGCGCATTAGGACACTAGAACACTTTGGTTTGTACCCAGAGTTGTTAACATTAAGTTTGCGGATTTCCGCACTGGTATTTTACTAGCGGAGTGACGGAATACTTTAGATGTGGATTCCGCCAGTAATTCTATTGGAGGATCTCAGGACTAGCGGATCTAGTTTTGTGTACGGCGGAGGAGCACAAACTGTAGGAATTCCGCTAGTTCGCTGATTGGACGAGCTTCACATATGTAAGGAAGGGTGGTCGGATCTGATTGGTGGATTGGTGCCACGTAACCACTAAAGCGTTCTAAAATTATAAAACCGCGGGCGATATAAAAGAGAATGCCGACAGCGTTCTTTAGCTTTTAACTTTCGGAACCTGGACGGAACTGCCATCAAAATTCACCATCAAAATTTATCTAAGTAATATCAGTAAATACATTATAAGTCTTCTTTTCTACATATTATTGGTGCTCGGGAAATTCTACAGTAGCCTACTATACAGTACTGAAGGCGGAGGATCATTGTAAAGATTCCGGACGGAAAATGTAAATAGACTTTGGGAACATTTATCTACGGACCTGTATTAACGGAGCTATATTTGGTCGCTTTTCATTAAGTACACTTTAGTATATCCTTTCTGGATGTCTGATCAATTCTTGTAATTAGAATATTAGTCTATATATATATCATTGAGTATAAGCAGGGGTAAGCATGATAAGACACATAATTATACAATTACATCTATACTACGAAATATCGTTTGAGAAATGAAAAATAGACTTCAAAAAATACGTCTGAACAATAGGTATAATATGATAAGAAAAATAAATCCCATAATTAAAGTAAGTTTTATTTCTCTCCAAGTAGAAAAGTTCGACCGACATTTATTACCGACAGTAAAAAGCCATGGAAAGCCAGAATAAAGCTAATGTTTCCCGGAACCATCCATAATTAACTGTGAAAATGAGCACTGAATAGCGTTATTGCACCCTATTAAGTGCCAAAGGCTTGTTTAAGATGCACGTGATCTAGCTTATATAAAAGCCGACATTTTCGGTTTTGCACATAAACTAGCAGTAATATCGGATATTCTTCAAGTCCGTCTGGTATATCAATTACTCTTCTAAGACGGAGATTTTAGGAGAGAAAAACGTACCTTATCATTCTAGTTTATCCATTAATGACAACAAAAATATCCTATAGATTTACAAAACTGTGTGCGAAATTAATAAATATCCATTTGTGAAATTATTTAGAAGCGATTAAGTATATAACTATACGCTTAATCATATTTAAAAGTTTTATGCACTTGTTTTGAAATTGATTTAGATAATGAAACTACTGCGTGTGTAGTATGTGCATCATATATCTTCATATTTTCTGCAAAAACGTAACCATATATCCGAGAGGGTATGTATTATAGTTTAGCAGAATGATAAATGATAACGATTTAGTAAGAATAAAAAAGAATACCAATCATTGATAATAAAGAATAAAACTAACGATGAATATGGAAATGATAGAGAAGCAGTGAGAAGGAAGGACAAGAATGCTGAAGAATAAAAGAAGACAATCTTAAAACAGAAAGACGAAAACACACGAATAGTAAGTAAGAACAATGTAATTATTTATTGATAAGATAAGTACATTAATAATCAATAACAATGGAGTCTGAAGAAGTTTGAAGTATAATAAGATCACAGGAGAATAATGTGCAATGATGAACATATTGATACTGTAATCACACTGTCGGTAGGGAAATACACTATGTTAAGGTCAACCAAGTGCCCCTAACCATGTCTAAACTTTTCTGACAGTAGCAAAATAAGCAAAGTACCGAGAACCGAAAACAAATTGACTGAACCTGTAGTGAAGCATCAGTTACACTAAGCTAAGGCACCACAGTGTAAAGTTCACATAGTGTAGCGTACTGTTTTTGTCAAATAAAGTCTCATTTGGGATTCTTTTTAGGTGATATATATTCTCCAAATCCTAATAAAGACAAATGTCGTAAATATTCTGAAATTAATTTGAACATAATCTCATTCCCTAGACCCGAAAATTCCCAACTGCACGAGATATTCAAAAAGTATTAAGTATGAACTTGCAAAGCTTTTACTAATTCATAACAAAACGTTGTGCATCTCGCGGGTCACTTATTCAGCATAATATAATTATACAGACTTGAAATCTGACGATGTACATAGAATTCAGAGCATTCACATTGCATTCTTGCAGATAGTAATATGTGTTTATAAACAAAATACAAACGCTGTAATAAATTTATCGACGACCGATATATCTGCCTGAATACCAGCTAGGGAATTATCGAGACATACAATAAGCTATCTAACTATCTAACTCTAGGATTGTCTTTAATTGTCGCCTAACGGTTGGCATGGTAACGATTGTCTACCGTGATATTAACCATATAGCGTACATTTGTATATACGCTGTATGATACGATCAGTTTGAGGAAGAACTATGTCGTAATTCTGTGATGATCCTCCTGGAAAATACTTTAATTTCGTTTATTTCGCGGATGTGTTCGTTTTTTAATAATATCATCCTACTCAAAAGACCTCAGCAAAATTATTACGTAATGAGGAGTTCCTTTTATTTATCTTATTCAAGAGCCATGTTCTCACAAACTTAAACCTACGGGGTTGAATCTGTGTCATTCTGGATGTAGAAACCTGACGAGTCTATATGACAGTCAAATAAAGAAATTGATGGATGTTGAGTCAAAAGTACATCGATTTACTCCTAAAGAAAGTCCCTTAGAAATCAATCATGGACCCACCTCTCGTGTGATATAGGTTAGACCCATTAACACTAATCCACTGGAATCGAAAAGTGAAGTCAGGATTTTACAAAGAACTTATTGGCTATTTCGTGTTAATAAATGGTAGGTCTTAACAAACACCGATATATATCCTTCATTCCGTTAAGTACCCGTTAGTTAATGAATATCATCAACCACGTTCATCGCAAATCTCAAAATCCAACATAACATACATACTAATTTTACAAACCCAAACTGGCCCAGTGCAAAATGGACCAGATAGTCAATATTGATAACATTTGAATGAAGGCTTGGGGCAGCGAATCAGATCACACCAAACACAAATCTTGGTCAGTTACAGGCGATATGATTGAATATCCTAACTACCCATTGAAATATAATATCAGTATTGAATACAACTCCAGGTCAATTCATTAAACATAGATCTATTTAACTGTAACAAGTGACCTGCTAAGCAATAAATTTCAACGCGTCGTTTCTTGTCCCTTGCCCAGTATTTGGAGACTTATGTATCTACAACTTGTGCAATTGTCAATGGAAATTCATTTTGCTACCAGGGAATAATGCGACAATTGGTATTAACTTAGCAATTTGCTTGCAACAGCGGGGTTATAACAGCTGATTATAACTTACTTGTTTTTATTTTTCAATTTCGATGTTAATTTTCCATCTGGGATCGGTTTTAATTAAACTACCTCTGATTATCGCAAAGAATACATAGAAAACCAACTACAAGAACAACAGAAAGTAGCCTTGGTCATGTTTTTGTTTTCCTGGGAAGTTAACTTCACGTTGATTTACCAACAAGGACAAACATTGCCTTGTTTTAGACGTATGTACGAGGGGTGTTCCAGAACTAAAAGGACTTTTCTCATAACTTCTTACTCAACGCTTATATTTTAATGAAATTTGTCTCACATGCTTAGCAATGTATGCTCTGTATACTGATAGCATCGAAATTTAGTTGTTGCTGATGATGCTCATACAAAGCGTTGTCATAGAAACCATGTAACGCAAAGGCGGGTCACACTATTATTTGTCATTACCATCCTTATTAAAAATGTGAATATCTCAATTACCACTTGATAAATATTAAAGCCTAATGTTAAGGCATTGCGCGAATGACTTTGACATGCGCATGCGAACTTTCGAAGAAATCGGTCCGTGTTTGTTATCATAAGTCAGTATTCATTGGTATATATCTAAGTGCGTCATGGATGAAAATGACGTTAACGCCATTAAACAGAAGTCACGCGATTGTCAAATAATGGTATACATTTGGAAAACTAACAGTCCTAACTAATGAAATGATGAATTGCCTAAAATGTAGTGGCATTATGCAGTCACTTGTTTTCTGTTGGCTCAAATTGTTTACAGATCGCCGATTTATAAACTTATAAATAAGCACAGGTGTGGTCATAGAAAATAAGGTTGACGTTAATTAGCACTGCATTATACCCTGGTAGACGCTCCAATTTTTGTGCAATTTCTAACATCATTGCAAGACATTTTTGTGAACAGTGATACGGAAACACATCTAAGCAATCGAAACAGTGTTATAAGATCAGTTTAGAAAGTCAGGATGACTATAAACAAAAATATGAAATGTTTCTTTATGTTCAAATATTGTGCCTGAAATGCGACGTCATAATAACGTCACGGTGCGACCCGCCTCCTTGGTACATAGCGTATTAAATGTTTTATAAAATTCTTATTTTTTATCCAATGACTTTGATATTTCGCTTATTTGTCAGTGAAAGATAAAAAATTAATTATATGCAATTAGTTTTCTTAATTTCTGATTTGCCGTTCTGCTTTGAAAAAAGTCCTATTAATTGTGGAACACCCCACGTATTTCACCTTCGTGTGATGGTGGCTTTGTATTTGTTTAGTTGTACCTTAAACAAATACGCAAAGCAAGGTCACATACTACAAAGTTTGTAGCAAATTTAATTACAAAATGCATACTGTATATTGAATGTTTTTAATTGGCATATTCGATTAAGATGTCAATTCGGATGTTTAATATACACTCGTATAAAACATATTATTTTTGTAGATATAAATTCCTTTTGTAAATGGATACAGTTATTAGCGCATATTTACGAATCTATTAGACATTTAGAATGCATTGTGTCTTTATGTGAATAATCTTAAAGAGAACTACTGAGTCTGTTAAAATTCCAGTCAGCATATTGTTAAAACGTTTCATTAAGATAACGAGAGTATATCGGCATTTGGCATCTTTACATGTCCTAAAATTACGATATAACTTTATTGCTGTTTGCTTGTGTATGCCAGTAATATATATTCTGAGTACAATTCAACGATGTACAAATCTTTCATGTCAAAAATTGCTTAAAAATGCAATCATTGTCGTCAAGAATGACAACAGTGTACTGTATAACACACGCAATATGTATAAGGCAGCACAACTTGATAGGCATAGGCATTCTTAATTATCAAAGATCCATCATAGCAATTCCTCGAGTTTGCGAAACTGTGTCTCAAAATTTATCATAATTACACATCGTAACGTCGTCACAAGATGTACATTTTTGCATGCTGACAAATAGCTTCAAAGATGAAACGATGCCAATCGCCATGCAGTCCCATTTCGAAGGGAAAGTAGTTTCGTTGAAACAGACAACAACAACAACAACAAGCCCTGTGTATGACACGTGACTCCAAGAGAGACAATCAGTTGTCAGATAAGGGAGCATCTAGAACTGAAAAGATAATATGAACTAAATGTATTGTAAGGTCGTGAACCTTTAATCAGACTGATACGATGTCCCGCGAAATGTCATCTGTACAGTTACATTGTACCAAGGCACCGGATAATACGATTTTTCCAGGATTTAAACATTTACCGCGTGATCGTTAATTTCCAAGCTCAGAGCCGCTTATATCAATGCGTTATAAATGAACTAGGTCACAAACCACTAAATACATTTGTTCTTTAGCTCAATGTAAAGTTACAATAGTCAGTCCCAGGTTGATACATGTTAAAGTCTATGGCCAGGTGGCAGACATATATCAATGAAAAGAAGGGGCTACCAGCTTTAAGAAAATACAAAAAAACAACAGGGGGTCACGTATCATATAAGAAACATTTTGTCCGTGAAACGCGGTGAACATATTTTTACAGGCACGCAGACCGACCAAATTCGGGTTTTACCCTACCCTACTTTCGCTATGGTATTTTGGCCAAAATCTCAAAATATGTAAAATAAAACAGTTTCAATACATCACATACATGTATACAATGCCTGTAAACCCAAATAGATGATTCCAGTTCCACATTGTCAAAGCATACTACCATTTAAACACAATCACAAGTTTATTTAGGGACTATTTGAGTGTATCCTATTTTGGTTCGCGGGGGCATTTAGTGGTTTGTAACCACTAGCTACATTAAAGAAGTAACCCGCCTTTAAGCATAAAATAATTGGTTCCCGGATTGATGTTCGGTTCGTTTGTGTCAGATCGTTACTATAGTAGTTTTTTACGATATTTATCTACTTAATCACACGTTAATATCGCCATGATGGATGCATTATATTTGTGACCTAGTTTGTTTATAATTTTTTAAGGACAATTTTCTATACAAATCTTCCACTTCGACTAAAATTAAACCTTCATCGATTTTCATTTTTGATAAATATCAACGATTACTATTACTTTTATGTACGCCTTATATAGGCAAAAATAATGAACGCTGGTAATTGAATTTTGAAGTCAACCGGAAGTGAGATTCTAGTCATCGTACTTGTGCTCTACGAACTCTTTATACACGTTGGTTTTCCAGACATAAATGGAAAAGTACTAATAACAAACATTTATTAAAGTTCATTTTGAAATACCTTAAAGTCGTTTATAATGCCAGTAACGTGGTTATTATAATGATGGTTGATCGAACAAAGCGACGCAATTAGTTTTACGATATCAACTGATGCCCTAAGATGTTGCTATCTAGTATTTGTTTCCAAATCTACGCATTTAGCTCTTCGCGAAATGGCAACACTTATGAGAATCAACTACTAGACGTCACAATTTTAAGTTTAAGTAAGCAACAACGACCCTATTCATTAATTCGAAGTCCTTTGAAGCGGTACATAAGGGGGTTAGACCACCTTGTATGTAACGTCATTTAGAAATGAGTAAACGTCAATCGATTTCGTCTACTAAATTTGGCGCATGAAAGCCAACTTAACAATTCAGCTGAAAGTATTTGCGTTCACTATCGCATTGGAGGCTAGTACACGAACATTAAATTAGGTTAGTACCATTGAAACATTGCATACATGCAAATGAGCAGGAACTATTTCAATTGTTAGCGCAACACCATTCATTTTGCTAATTAAAAACATTTTACAATGATAAAATGCTTGTATTTCTAAAATAGTAGATTCCAGACGTCCTTACGTCCTGTCGTCTGTCCACTTAATTCAATTTATTTGAGATAATTCCTGGTATTTAGTGTTTTTTCACGAAGTATATCGTTAATCCGATTCGTCCTACTTATTGCATCAAGTTAGATATCCGTCACTGACCGAAGATACAAAATAACGTATAATAAGATAGAAGAATCTTGTGTCCACGGGTTACCATTGTTTTCAGGATAAAGTCCCGCTGGCAATCTAATTAGACAACATCTTAAGCTAACCAAAACTCTCGTGTAGATGTCATAGAAAATTAACCAATAGATAGACGTAGAGTAATGCCTGTATGATTCAAGAAGCCGCTTACTCCTCATTTTTCATTGAATGGTGGTTCGTCTTAAGGCGATGATTCAATGATGAATTGGTGTCGTTTTAGAATCATCACTGTAATTAAAGTTCGGAATTATTCAAATTTACCGAACAATTGGTACGGACAGAACATAAAACGTTTGTCTTTCTATATCATATATGAACATATAAAAATGTATGTTCAGCAGGACAAGCGGAGATTAGTTTCTGTTCTTTGATACACTCGTGATTATAGTAGTATGTTTGCTTGTGTGATGAACGTATATAAGGTACATTACATTCTTGTAAAACCGGCTATTTAATATTGGTGTTTGCTCAATTCAGGGTCGCGCTGACTATCTCTTGGAAGCATTCCATAACGCCATAAATCTAGTTTCACATACTGCAATTTTAAAATAGTGGATAATAGCTTCCTCCCATGACAAATCATTTTCTAAGGTATCGGACACCTGATGACCAATAACCACAGGCTTGAATGCATATAAAAGTACACGTTATTTTTTCCTTACTTAGACTTACTTTTCCGCTATACAAATGTCAACGTATATACATCGATAACGGATGACACTAAACTATTTCTGTGCAATTATCCCAATTTTCCCTGTATCCCACTTCCGTATTCAGTCGTGTTAACACCATTTGTGCATTTGACGAACGTGTTATTCTGACGATATCACACAATCGGTGTTATATGGACACTAGATATTTATATGTCAATCGTTTATAGGAATGCAAGAAAAGAAGGCGAGTTACCCCTGATCTAGAAAGATATTTTGAACATTGGCGGAAGTGCAACTCATGACATTTAACATTAACGCGGGTAATCCCTCGTGCAAAACGTGCACGGTTATATGTTCAACGCGCAGTAAGTCATCAAAACTGTCGATTTAGTTTCGTTTTTACTTAAATTAATGTCAATACACTGCTGGAATAAAAACCTGACATTATCCAGATGCGCCAGTTTAACTTCGATAATTGAATAGTTTATATTATTTTGTCAGACATTTTGTTGTTTCTAAACAAAAATGAACACACGTTCGTAGACAGACAGTACATAGCTTGGTGCATGGATGTCCAGAATTACATGTAGATTTAGTAAGAGAAATACACCACTTTGTGTTACTCTCGATTACCAAAATTTGCATCGGAGTTATCTTCTGATTTAATTTCTGGCAGATTAAAATTGTTGGCTCCACTTCTGAGTTAATATCTGAGGTAACTTCTGGCCCCGTGTTCACAAAGGATCAACTGATCTGGATCAAATTTGATCCTGAAAATAGTTCTCCACTTTTTGGAAGTTTTTGTTAACTTTCGGCAATTACAACTTACAGCCATGTAGAGAATATATAATATACTTCAAATTGACATGTTTTCTGTTGCAAAAGTGATTTATTGTGGTTGAGACTGAAACTGATCCTGAAAAAACGAGGATAAATTATTACAACGAGGATCAATTATTAAAACGAGGATCAAGTCAGTATTTTTAAACTGACAATAAAAACTTATTTTAATGTCTTTAAAATTGAAGGATGTGTTTTTCTGTACCCACATGTATAAAAATACCAAGCTTAAGCTTAACATATCTACTGAATTTCCAAGGATATTTATTTGATCTTGATCCTGATCCTGATTGCTAAATCTTTGTGAACTTGGGGCCTGGATGATACAAACTCAACTTCTATGAGACCCCTGTATTTGAGCGGAGATTATTTAGATTTTCAGGATTTTGTAATTCATTAATAGAATATCCTGAAAAACTTTGAATTAAACGATTGTGAAGTGAGCCTCATTATTTTATTCATCCCGTGTCGTAAACTCACTGACGCTAATTCAATATTCTCTATGCAGTTGCTTCATATTGATCAGTCATGATACAATTATATATCTACGTACGTTGTCTAAAATATTCTGAAAGAAACAAGTGTACATCATATATTTGTGACCCTTGTCGAACAATGTACCGATTTCAAACATTGTATTGCAGATAATTTCAAACTAGCTGACGGTTAACTTATCTTGGAGCAAGAGCAGTGATTGGTTTATTAGATTTTCTACTTGTATTTGCATTATCTGTTTTATTTCTTCTATTACATCGGTTTTAACGAGTTTTGTTTCTCATTCTGACGAATATACCGCTGGTTAAAGCGTAAATGCATCGAGACAGGAGTTTTACGACATTAATTCTGAAGATAAATGGAACTGTGCAGAAATGCGTCGGTGCAAAATAATCTACCTTTCATGCCAACAATGGAGGCAGTTCAATTGGAGAATCTCATCATTTTACAATTTGCATGATAATAGATCGGAAACCAATTCTTCTTATCTTGACCGAATCTTGATTCTGTCGGTAAAATCTAACGGTATCGTTATTAATCGTATGGTCTAGTTTTACGACATAACACTGGTCGTCCGTCGATTTCTGGCAGGAAACGGTTGGAATATTATCCGCCATTATTTATTGCATTTTATGAGCGTACACGGCCTTTACTGACCATTCATGACCATCATGCGTTCTTAATATGCATCTCTCGTGCACACTGACCATTTGAGAGGACTAACGTCTACTCTAATTGGTCATCTGAAAGGCGTTGGGTCAAGACATCTGTCTCTAAATTGATATTAAAGTTCGAGTCAAGGTCAGGGGAATGGATGCCCTCTGATGTTCGGATACTATTCAAATTAGCGAATTAATGAGCTATTTGGGATTGTTAATATTCATTTGTTGACCAAACAAGATTGTCAAATGCAATTTAAGACAAATAAAAGTTCAATTATGCACGCGCAATATTCGGTATCATTGTTTGCCAGTTGGTCGTTTGTTGATTATTCGGGACATGGATAAACCTCGGTCTGAACTAATGGTTTTACAAGTCGTGAAAAGGCCTGGTCTGATCGGGTTATAGTACGGTGAGCAGTTTGTTTCCCGTGATTACGCTCGAATTCTTATCCACCGACAGAAAAACCCAACGTAATCCAATGACAGTTCAAACGCGTTTGTGGAAAGTCTGTTTATCCTATTAAAAGTTGATGCATGGTTATTAATTTCATTCTTGATCATTCTTGATATGTAAGGTAAGCTCTTGATCAATGTATTTACTGACAAGTTATTGTAATCTACATGCAGCAACACCCACCCGGTATGCACTGATCAAATACATGATATGACAGGTGCTGTACCTTTTAAAAGACGCTTCTTGAAATGATTTCCATCTGATTTTATTCACTTCAAACACTCGGTACATGTGTAACAACAAGAGCAGCAGAACTATCGTGTTATACAATCTCACTGCTATACCAGTCTCACTTCTACATTAGTCTGTTACACCGTACACATATAGCTAGCTCATCGTGATCTCACCGCCACCTCAGCGTGATCCCACCGTGATCTCACCGTGATCTCAGTAACTATCTCAAATACCCGTGTTGTCGCTGGATAAAAGCATGTATACTTCAAAGTCAAGCAGTGTGTTATAACATAAGCAGACATGGACGCGCTCTGTGAGCACCAATATCAGAAATCAAAGCCTTTCGCTGAATAGAATTGCATTTCCGGGCAGTAATGATATTCACACAACTGTCAAAGGAAAAGAAATTATTTTTTTTGATATGCACGTGCTTTTATTTATCTCATCACCTTTTGTAAACATATCTATTTATACTGAGGTTACTCCCCTAAAATAAGACCACCAATTGGACCAAATTTGTCTATTAATATTGAAATAGAATACACTGTGGGTTGGCATTGACCGGTCCCAAGTGATCAAGAACTAGTAGTTAAAGCACCATCCGTGATTAAGTCAATTTAGAATTATCGGCGTAGTACCCTTGTTAAATGCACAGCTTGTCACGTGGGTAATATACTGGGATTACTCGCTATATGTCACCACGGTAATTAAAAGTGCTCAACAGTGCTAGATGTATGCAGTTAACATATACTGTTGTTTTTCAAAAGAAATTTCGCAGTGAAATTGCCAAACAAATATACCACGTAGATCTTAATTAATATGATTTACCTTGATTCTGATAGCCGTTGGTGAGCTGACACTCGTGGTGGCCCAATTAAATATGAATGCAAGCCGTTGGTGTGACTTTAAGCAAATTAATTAGATAATTTAAACAACATAACTTTGTACAGTAACAATACACAACAAGACAATCGTATCCCTGATACAGTCCAACATCAAAGTCCACTGCAATAATATCTACAACTCCACATGACAATATTGGACTATATCAAAGAGAACGACCTTTACTGTTACGATCTTGATTTGTTCTCAATAATAGAACTACCTAAGTTAGTAAACAACTAATGGATGACAAGAGTTGTGGTATTCTAAGACGAAGGACGTACTGTAAACGCTATGTAATGTCTCTCTATTTGTGTTGTTATTGTGTCATATTGTATTATTTTACCACAAATTATGTTTTTACACTTAAGGTGTTTGACAATTATTATTATTTATTTCTAGCAGAACATCCACACGAAATTATATTCAATTAAATCTAGATAGTTATATCAGGACGTAATATTACGTAGACGAAGGGACAATAATACCTTCACACAAGAAAGACGATAGATCTTTTGTCGCATTTTTTTCTTTACGAATAGATGAGGTAACGATATTAAAGGTAAATAATTAAGAACATGACGAAATCAGGTAATTTTGTTTTTTGTTGACTTCACTGTGACGTGATGATATTGCGCGCATATCATCATAGGTAGGTCTATAGACACATGAAAAATAGAGTGTTAAATTAACTAGAATGATTATCTATTCTACGAAACAAAACATGTTTTCGCCGGTTACAAAACCCGTTTATTATTATTATTATATATGTCTGTTTTTTGTTTATACATGTACACGAAATGTTTTTTTTTATAAAATCGAGCAGTGTCAGTTTAAGTTTCATGATATTTCATGTACACATGTTTGAACGAACAATTAGATAATTCTACAATGGTTCCCATAGGACCAGATGCACAATTTAAACATGACTAGAATTACACCGATGAGACATTTGATCTATATGGCATGTAGCTTTCTTACGAGCTGATACTTTGAATTTTGTTGTAGTAAACGCATGTTTTAACATCAAAGGATCATGAGAACTTCCATGTTTTCAATTGTTCAATCCGACGGAAAATATTTAGTGGTAGAAATCTACTGTCTTCTTGTGTCTTGTCCATGTGTTAAAATACCAACGACCCCTTTTTTCCAGTACAAAAGAAACCCTTTTTCTAAACATTGTTTGACATCTAGCAGCGTTGAAGAAAGTGTTAAGGGAGTATTGCATTACTGCACAAACCATCACTAGATTGTATTGTATGCACTGAATTCAGAAATGTTTTTCGTGAAATATTGGGCACGAAATATGTTAAACCATATGTATCAGACTATAAGCAATTTTCTACCAATTCCTACCGAATTAAAAAACGTGATTCATGAATTATTTGGTATGGGATAGGTGAAAACATAAACAGATTGTACCAATAAAAACTGTATAATACAACGAGACTTGAAGAACGTCCTGAACGATTTGTTTATTAATACAGTTATTCAAAGATATAATCAGTAAAATTGATACGAACAATTGAAATGCCTCAAACCATACGGTAAAAATTCTACGTACACATATGAAACATATACAAATGAATCTTCACTACGAAATATCGTTTTAGAAAGGCAAAATAGACTGGAAAAATATCTCTGAACAATAGGTACACGTAATTAGAAAAATCACTATATGCAAGTGAGTTTTATTCGTTTCTAGTTGAAAAGAAGTCTCTAAAGAGTTCGCCCGACATTTATTGCCGACAGTGAAAAGCCACGGAAAGCCAGAATAAAGTTTATTTCCCGGAACCATCCATAATTAACTGTGAAAATGAGCACTGAATAGCATTAATGCACCCTATAAAGTGACAGTGGCTCGTTTGAGACGCACGTGATCTAGCTTACATAAAAGCCAAAATTTTCGGTTTTGCACATAAACTAGCAGTAATTTAGGATATACTTCAAGTCCGTCTGGACTATGAATTACTCTTCTAAGACGGAGGTTTTAGAAGAGAAACACGTATCTCATCATTCTAGTGTTATCCCATAAATGCCAGCAAAAATATCATATAGCTTTAGAAAACTGCGTGCGAAATTAATAAATAGCCCTTTTTGAAATTATTTAGAATGTAATTATACGGCTAAATCATATTTAAAAGTTTTATGCACTTGATACGAATTTGATTTAGATATGAAACTATTGCGAGTGCTGTGTACGTACATAATATATCTTCATATTTTCTGTAAAAACGTAACCGTATAGCAGAGAGGGTATGTAATATAGTTTAGCAGAATGATAAATGATAACGATTTAATAAGGATGAAAACAAATACGAATACATTGATAAGAAAGAATAAAAATAACGATGAATATGGAAATGATAGAGAAGCAGCGAGAAGGAAGGACCAGAATGCTGAAGAATAAAGGAAGACAATCGTAAAACAGAAAAACGAAAACACACGAAGAGTTAGTAAGAACAATGGAATTAGTTATCGATCAGATTAGTACATTTTATCTAATACTCAAGAACAATGGGGTCTGAAGAAGTTTTAAGAATAATAAAATCACAGGAGAATAAATGTGCAATGATGAACATATTGATACTGTAATCACGCTGTCGGTTGGGAAACACAAGTTCCACTCAGTTTAGGTCAACCTAGTGCCCCTAACAACGTAAAAACGTTCCTGACAGTTGCAAAATAAGCAAAGTATCGATAACTGAAAACAAATTGACTGAACCTATAATGAAGCATCAGTGCACTAAGTTAGGGAACCGCATGCATATTTCACACAGTGTAATGTGTACTGTTTTTATCTTATAAATTCTAATTTGTATTTCTATTCTAGGTGATATAAATTCCCCCAAACCTAATAAAGGCAAATGTCGTAAATATTCTGAAATCAATAAGAGCATAATCTCATTCTTAGACTCGAAAATTCCCCACTGCACGCGAGATTCGAGAAGTAATAAGTATGAACTTGCAAAGCTTCTACTAATTCGTAAAAACGTTTTGCGTCTCGGGCGTCCCTTATTCCGCATTATATAATTATAGAGGCTTGAAATGTGACGGTGTACATGGAATTCAGAGACATTGCATTCTTGCAGATAGTAATATGTGTTTATAAACAAATTACAAACGATGTAATAAGTTTATCGACGACCGGTATATCTGTCTGAATACCAGCTAAGGAATTACCGAGACAAACAATAAACTATCTAACTATCTAACTCTAGGATTGTCTTCAATTGTCGCCTAACAGTTGCTATGGTAACGATTTTCTACCGTGATATTAACCATATCGATGGCTTAGAATTAGAAGCTCGTAACTACCAAATCGATATTTTGAGAAAACACGAAAAAACTGTCTGACGTTTACTCTTTACTTATGGTAAAACAAACTTTTACAACTTCATTTTGGTCAACATGACAAGTTCAGATTTTTATGAAAATGGGCTCATAAGAAGCGCCTTGTGATGCTTATTCTAAATATGTATGAATCTTAAAAGGTCGTAAGTGGCACTTACGACCTACTAATTCTAAGCCATCGATATATTGTATATATACGCTGTGCGACATAATACTATACAGTTAAGGGGTGAACTATGTCGTAATTATGTAACGCTCTTTCTGGACAATGCTCTTGGTTTGTTTCTTTCATAGTTGGATTCCTTCTTGAATAATGCCCCGCCTCAATTGACCTCTGCAAAACTATAACGTAAAAATGAGCATATTTTATTTTAATATCGAATTGACGAGCCATGCTCTCAAGATCTTACACACACGAGATTTCATCTATGTCGCACAGAAATAGAATCCTCAATTGTCTCTACAGGAGTCAAAAAAAGAATTTGATGGATGTTGAGTCAAAAGTTCTTCGACTTACTCCCATAGAAACCCTTCATGAATCCACCTCTCCCCGTGATATTTACAGTATAAGTATACATATACTCAAAAAAGAATACAGTACTATGGTATTTAATGACTCTTTCGTGTTTATAAATGTCAGATTGTAACAAAATCCCACATCCTTCATTCATTACAGTACCCTTTAATGAATGAATAAGTAGATTGCAAAACACGTCCATTGTCCTTCCCGAAATCCAACAAAACACGCATAATGGTCCTAAAACCCCACAAACCCTGAATACTGACCCTGTGTAAAATGTACCAGGAGATGTCTTCATTATCGATAATATTTGACTGAAGTGTAGGGGCAGCAAATCAGACCACACCAAATAAAACGCATGATCAGTTAAAGTTGATATGACTGACTATCCATGTCAAAGTTAGTACATCTAATAACATTTTAAAGGAGTTTGACTTCTGCATTACGTGAAGTACCTGAAACAAACGAACACGACTCGGAACTATGTCGGAATTGGCCGAATAACGGAAATCGGCTGAGCATTGTATCTCGAGTCAGATCACAACTCCCAATCAAATCAAAGGACAAAAATGACTCGCGTCGTGAACCGTAAGTTTTAATAGTCTTCGTCATTATTTTCTCAATAAACGCGTCGCCGTGGAAGAGGACAGGCCATGTATATGTACTTTGATCAGATTGATACAGTACTGAAAGTGAACATTTATGGGGACATATAATCCATTGAAGTTGAACTTCTTTGCCGCATGCTTTTACAATTACCAGTACATGACATTTGTATATATTTTCATACACAAAAACACATTCTGAACAAATGTTTGTGCCGAGATTCGAACTCACTGAAATAATATCAGTATTGAATACCACTCCTGGTCAACATAGATCAATTTAACCGTCACAAAAACAATATTCCTTACTGTCTTTCAAAGCAATATCTTTAACGCGACGTTTTTCTGTCCCTTGAGCATTCCAGTATTTGGAAACTTACGTATACACTATATATTCAACCTATATGTGCAATTGTCTATGAAAATTCGTGTCGCTACCAGGGAAAATCGGCCACTGGTATACGAAAATAAATGACATTGTAGTTCACTTATTCCAATAGTCGCAGTTTCGTTAATATTTTTTAACATTTTATCCCATTTTTACAAAATGCTCAAGGGTGACAAAATGTCATCAACTGGATATTTCATTCCGAAGGTCTTGTCTACCGACAAAATTATACTCCAATGCAAGGTTCGGTCAATTTTGGGTGATTTCGGCCCGGGTTATTCTAGTATAGATTGCGTATTTGCGATAACTGGAACGCATCTATGGAAGTTAAAACCCTTGGTCTGGTTCTGATAAGCTTGGACTAGATAAACGACTACATCGAGTTAAAACTAATTAATAATTACAATCCAGCTACATCAAACCAGGATATCACCGAACACTGACAAACGTGAGCAACAAATTACATTACAACAAATCAAGAGCTTAGATATTCTTATATTTCGCGAAATATCATCTCAATAACGGAAACGATATCTCTCTTCGCGAAATGATTTCAATTATTCGGCTACGATCCTCGCATTCAGAGAACATAATGCGTACCTTATCCAATTTGTTTAAAAAAATGTATTTTAGTAAATTAACGTAGCAATTATTGTCATCTCCGTGTGTTATGAGATGTATTTATGGCTTACCATCAATCTTGATAAAGCACCATCAGTCTTTGAGAGCACATAAGGATATATAAACGTCTACATTACATGTACCATAGTGTCATTTTGTCATTTTATTATGTCATAGTATGACGGATTGAACAATAGAGAATTGATAAATGTATATTCTTCATATGCTTGATTTTTGGTTCTAATGCTTAAATGAATGAGATAGGTATGTAGGGATTTTACGAAAGCTTTTATTCGCCAAAACTGAATTTTAGCGTACTTAACATTAAGCAGAAGCGCAAAGTTGCAACGAAAGCATAAATCGTTTCAAAATATAATGTTAACTGAGGAACCGAAACATACAAGCATCAACTGAGTACAATAAGCTGACATAGCAGAAAAATGTATGAACTTTTAATTAAATTCAAAGTTTAATGGTGGGGATGCAAAAATATGTCATTCAACAAATACACAATATTTTGTGGTTTAAGAAAAGTTCTTGCATCCATTTTATAATGACATAATTAGCTATTCACATACTGATACTATTTCCATCTTTTAAACACAAGACTATGCAATTGATCAAGAATGTTCAATGGTAATACAGCAATGGTTGATTCTATTCTTATCATTTGTACTTCACTATTTCTCGTTTTATTTCTTATTTTCGATCAGTTCTGCTGCTAGCTGAAGATGTTCGTTTCGTAAAAGACATCGTGATATCCAGCTGCCAATTTTATGATACAAATAACAGCCCATGAATGTCCAACAGACTGACACAAATATGACATGGACCACTTTCAGAATTCAGAAAATAAATTCCGTGATATCTCCCGCAATTGGAAGAAAATGACTATTTATTTGACGGCTTGATCATCCCTCCTGCTTGCTATCTCATTTCGCAAGTATGTTTTCAATTCCGAAGCTCCAGCAGATCAGCGGGATGTGTTAGTTAAACGTAGTAATATCCAATCATAGCAAGGACACTTTTGGAGATATTTTCGGCTTATAAGTTTATGAGACAAATCTCCAACATGTTTTCACTCTGACTCATGACGTTTTTGTTTCTCTCGTGTTGTTTTTTGGGAGTTTTAATTGTCGTCTGGCGCGAATTTATTTCTGATGACACTTAGACTGCCAATCATTCATATCAGAACGAGGCTTTGAAATCGAAAACGAGACGCTGAAATCCAAAACGAGGCTACGTGCCGTTTGTTGTAATATCATATCTAAAAGTGATAAATTTTGTATTGTTTTATAATCAAACTTGAAAAACTGTTTTTTTTATACTCCAGAAAGAGTAGAAAATAATTACAAATTACAATTATAAGGTGGCTCATTTCCAGACAAAATTGCAAATATAAAATCATATGACATATTTTGTCGAGGAAATAACAAATTATAACTGGGGCGGAAAGTAAATGAACAAAATTTGAGATTGATTGGACGCACTGAGATGCACAATATTCTGATGAAGCAGCCGATGCATAATATTGAAGTTAAAACACAAAAACATGTTCTGCCGAGAGAGACATTTAACATACAAAGCTACATTGTTTGTTTCATTAACTGTCACATGTTATCCTGTAAGAAGGCCATGGCATAACGCTTAAAAGGGGCAGCCGCTTTTGCCATCGGGCAATTTGTTCGGGAGCTTAATTGTGAAATGGAACGTGTAAGAGTAGAAGCTATGTATATAGACACGAACAATAATACTAAATATAGTCTCACTTTTATTAGACAAGCATTCGTTCAAAAAAAGTAGAACTAGTCAGCTTGATATTCACTCTGGACTAACAAAAGCTATTATATCTAGTACATCCCCGCCTAATGCCCAAACCCCTTAACGATACGCATTATTAAAAAGACACTGATACACCAACATTCAAAGTTGACCATATTTTAGTTTGCGTAAACATATGACTGCTTAGCCAATTGCTCACAATAAAATGCTATTCATAAGAAAATGAAAGCGACTTTATTACTGATTTTCGTTATGTCCCTCTTTTTAACGCCTGTCACCTTAATAAAGAACAAACGCTCGTCAATAATTCACAAACACAACATTAAACAGGTTTCATTTCTAGAAAGTGACAACACTTTTCTTCTTTACGTATCCAGTTGTTGTGCTCGCTAAATTTCAAAACTGCTCCTCCGGGCAGAACGATCAAAGGGAAAACATAATCTTCATGTCTTGATTTTAAAAATGTAAGATTCTAACGCTAGATTAAGGGGAAAAGAGGGGTTAATTAAAGCCATCTATTGTTTATTTGTGGCACTATGAAAGATTGATAAAATTCAATAAAACATTAATGCCCCAAGTGAGACTCTTTTACCGAACAGAGCAACATGGCGTTGTTTGTTCGACTCGTCAGATAAGCGGCAAGGGTATGCGTGTTTACGATGTGTTTGATGGCCCCTCTTTAAGTGGGTACATGTTAGGGACCTAAGTGTGTACAAGTTTTATATAAAATCGAGGCGTAATACTATCATGTTCTAGAAGTGTTAAGATTAAAGTGATTGATACCAGGCATGGTGTATAAGAATTATTGATGATTATAAATTTTATAGCATGAATATCTCATCAATTGGTCAGCAACCGTGACTTGCCATGTCCATAGATCTTCTACAATGGGTTAATGTGATAAAATAATGAGCTGGATCATTCCTCATTTTCTAATCCCGAACCATTTTAAGACTTCTCAAAATTTCCAGAAGGAAATCTTACTGTTTAATAGTAAGCGTATGTTGGATATAAAATGGATATACAAAAACTTTAATTACGTACTTCGGAGACTTGTACATCCCGTGTTTCACCGGTAATGTTACAGCGTTGCGTGTTGTTAACTTAATTAATACTGAAGTATAACTCATAGTTTTATGTATTTATGGTGATCTATGGTAGGTCTCTCATTTACAAGAAGATAAAAGTATCCATATATATTCGTTCATCAGAATAACTATTTATGGACAATTTGTCTTATTTAATGCGAGTCTGTTAATGGCACAATGCGGTAGAATTAACTGATGACGGTGTAGATATGGGTACATGTCGAGTTTTAACTTTCGTACCATCTGGTTACGATGTAATAACACTATAGGTGATATATATTCTCCACACCATCTAATAAATCTGAGCTAGAATGTAGATAAATGAAACATACCGCGTGACACAGAGGAAGAAACACGCAACAAATAACACCAACAGCTTAAGCAACTAAAATAGCAATGGCACGAAACAACGCCAACAGCAAAGCAGCAAAGCAATACCTACACCAGAAACAACTAACATAAATAAAAAGCAACAAAAGTAAAAACAGCATCAAAACAATAGCGACATCAAACAGAACTGCCATCAACAACAGTACTTGATCTTGCAATGTTCCGAGCATTAAATGTCTCTTTCCTTATCGTGATGCATAGTCATAAAGTAATATTTCCTGTTATACTAAGAAACAAACCTTTTACTGCACCTGATAAGAGGAAATTAAGTTAAACGTGCAGATAACACTTACACGCACGACGCCGGACCTTAATTAATGCCAATCGAAAAAAGGAACTTCATATAGAAATAGAGTCATCATTGACCAACTGTTAGTTAAGAATTCTGTCTCAGTTTATGGTGATGCTGTCGTCGAGTCTGAATTATCAGTGACCCACCATTACAATTTCACGAGTTCGCGAAACTGTGTACCAAAATTTACATAGCTATATATCGAAACGTCACAATATGAACATTTTTGCAAGCAGACAAATTTCTTGAAAGACGAACGATACCAATCGTCATATAGACACATCGGAAAGCGAATTCGTAAGAATTTCCAAGAAATGGACAACAACAACAACAACAATTCCTTTGTATGTCACGTGATACTAAGACAGCAAATAAGTGGTAAGTTAAGGGAGCATCGGCGGAAATCAGTCTAGAAAAGATGAAACATCGTAAGGTCGCGAACCTTTATTCAGATTTTATACGATGTCTCGAGAAATGTCGTCTGTACTGTTACCAAGGCACCGCATAATAAGATTCTTCCGGGATTTAAACATTTATCGCAGGATCTTTAATTGTCCACCTCAGAGTCGCTTATATTAATGTATTATAAATAAACTAGCTAAAGTGAAGTAGTAACCCGCCTTTAAGCATAAAATAAATGGTTCCGGATTGATGTTGGGTTCGTGTGTATTGATGATTACTATATTAGCTATTTTATGATATTTATCTATTTAATCACACGTAAATAACGCCATGATGGATGCATTATATGTGTAACTTAGTTTGTTTTATAATGATCTCAGGTAAATTTTCTATACAAATCTTCCGCCTCCACTAAACTGAAACCTCCATCAATCTTCACGTTTGATAAAGTAAGCGACTACCTTTACTTGTTCGAACTCCGTATATAGACAAATTTAATGAACGCTGATAATTGAATTTGGAAGTCAACTCCGCCATTAAAGATAAAACAAAATGATTCCTGGATTGATCACCAGAAGTGAGATTCTTGTCATCAAACTCCTCTACGAACTCTTTTAAAAACATGGGATTGGTTTCCCAGACAGAACTTTAAAGATCAATCGGATGAACAAAACTTCGAAGTCAGTTTCTCGCTAGCAACAGAGCGCTGTCTTTGAATGAAAAGGTCGTAAGAACAAAACGATAGTTTGAGAAAACAAGAAAACAATTACTCTGTGCGTGTGGTAAGACAAGCTGTTTCAACTTCAGTTTGGTCAACATGACCTGCTCTGATATTAATGAAAGTAGGCTCACAAGAAGCGAATTTGGATGCTGATTTTTACTATGTATCAGTCTTATAAGGTCTTAAGTAGTACATGTAGTATGACCTTCTCATTCTTAGCCAGGGAGAAGTCCAGAAGATGCTGCCTTCTATAATTTTTACGGATTGAGCTCTCTCGAAATAAACTACTCAAAATTTCAATGGTTAAGTTTAATTAAGCATCATGAGCCACAATCATTCGCCAGAAATTCCTTTGAAGCGGTGCGCAGGACGGTACGAATCTTGTAACGTCATTTCGCAATGAGCAAACGTCAACTGATTTCAGTCGAATTTGGCAAATGACAGTTAACTTCACAATTCAGCTAACAATATGAGTTTACTATCGAATTAGAGGCGAGCAATTATTTTTGAACCATCGGATCAAAACAAACAACAAATACGAACTGGCAACACAAATGTGTAAAAATTTTACATCGCTAGTTTAATCATCTTTACATTAAACGAAAGCCATCGTAACATATTATTTCGTCAATAATGACTGACCTCTTACATCACACGTAAGCCTATATTTAGTGGTCTCAGAAACCCCAAAACCAGTTAATCTTCGTTATGTAATTATCCCTTGTATTGCGTTTAATTATTACTTTATCCAGGTTCATTTCTGTTAAGACTATTTAGATCAATTTGTTTAGTGTACGAATTTCCTTGTTTCCTTATACGAAAACATCGATTGTTGGACGGTGAGTTTGAAATTGTGATACTACAAGGGGATACTTTTACATTCCACAGATCGCCTTGTTTCCTACAAAGATTGACATATGTTCTGTTCATTTCATTCTTCCATTCATATGGACATTGTTTATTGTTGTTTGTGTGTTTGTGGTCGACTGAGACGAACACTTAAGTGAGTAGTTTTTTGTTTTTTTCTGCAATATTGACCAACTGAAACCGTCTTTGTGGGATACGAATACAGGTCTTTTGAGACCATGGATCTTTGGGACAAGTCCAATGAGACCAGATTTCTGGAGTTTCGAGACCAGACTATTGGTCCAATGAGACCAGATACATTTTTCTAAGTTGTTGTATTATTGAAACATAAAATTGTAAGTGGTATCAAAGACCTAAATTACAATTTAGGTCTTTGGTGGTATTAAAATTATATAGTTTAATATGTGTGTTTTTGTTTTTGTTCATTCATTCGTTTTGCATGAGATTTGAGAGCAAACATGTTATCATTTTATCAAAGACCTAAATGTAATTAAGGTCTTTGATTTTATACACTGCAGCGATATTTATTTGAAGTTGCCATAGTCAGGACTAAGCCTACAGTATTGATATTAAAATATTTAAAGTGATCTTTTATAATTGCTTTTATCCATATATTTATTATGATATAATATCTTTACAAAAAACCCTGATAGAATGAACAAAACAACATTTTGTTTATAGTATTTCGGCCACCATAGAGGCAAGCTAGTTAGTGTTTGCTGGTCTGTTGAAACCAGACACATTCTTATCCAGTGTACTGCATGCATACTACAAGTGGTATACGTGACATTTTGTAGCTTCTGTATCTTCCTTTAATGTCGAACCCCTTGTGGGACGCAGACATTTTATATTATTGAATGTTGTTCATTCAATCTGGACTTAATTCAGCCTTCAGTATGACTGTATTGACATCAAAATAGATTACTGATACCAGGAACTATCTAATAACTCACTGAAAGTTAACAACTTTATTCATAATAAACAGTTATCATCATCAGCAGCATTATAATCAATAAAACATATGTAACAAGTAATAATTTATGAAACATGTACACATGTGTGAAAGTTCAAAATTTTCAAAATACACAAAACTGCTTGTCAATATATTCAGCAAGATGACTTTCATATAAATTACATACTGTAGTGCATTTTTTTCTTAAAATACTGAAATCAGTATTGATACTGAATACATAAATCCGACATAATTAAAGTCTTTTACACTTTCGATATACTCATTGTCTCTTCAATTCGGGGATTATTTATTGAACATACTTCTTTGATCTTTTTGTCAACATAGAATAATTAGTTATATTTTATATATTAGCACAATTATAGCAATATAGTCTAATAACTATTATAAATAATATGGTCTCAAAACTCCAGATACCTGGTCTCAAAACTCCAGAAATCTGGTCTCAAAACTCCAGAAATTTTCTGGTCTCAAATCTCCATGGTCTCAAAACTCCATTAGCCGTGGGATACAAGGGAACTGGGTACAAGACACAATCTGTTTCTTAATAAATGTATTGGTTATTGAACATTGGAAAGAGGATAGTGCAATATCAAACAATACTTATAGCATAAACCACAGGAAACGGATTGTTTCTTTAAATACATGGCAACAATGCACTTTCCAAGACCCTGTTACTGACATTTGCATCCTTATGGGAATAGAGGTAAGGGTGCTTGTCAGTAACTGGATCATGAATAGTGTTTTGGGATCATTTACTAAGTATATAAAAATATCAGGTTCCTATGAATAAACATATAATGATTACGTCTTACACGAACATGAAATTAGGTCAGTACCATTGAGACGTAACAGAAATCCAAAATGTGCAGAAACTGTTTCAATTGTTTGCACAAAACCATTCATTTCGCTAATTAAAGCCCTTGTTTTTCAATTATAAAATGCTCGTATTTCTAAAATGGTAGATTCCAGACGTTAAGTCGTCTGTGCTTTTTCCGCTTCATTCAATTTTCGTGAGGCTAATTCATGGTATTGTGTGTTTTTTTTCACGAAATATAGCGCTAATTCGATTCATTCTACTAATTTCATCAAGGTAGATATCCGTCACTGTCCAATGAAGCAAACATAACGTATAATAAGATAAAATAATCCTGTGTCCATGGGTTGCAATTGTTTCCAGGATAAAGTCCCGGTGTCAATCTAATTAGACAATGTCCTGAGCTAACCAAAATCTCGTGTGGATGTCATAGAAAATTAACCAAGGAATAGACATACAGTTTTACCTGTATGATTCAAGTATCAGTTTATTCTGCTTGTTTTTCATCGAATGGTGGTTCGTCTTGAGGCCTTGATTCAATGAGTGGTCATGTCTTAGAATAACTACTGTATGTACGAGGGGTGATCAATATATTCGAGGACTTTTCATCTAGCAAGTTCATACTGGCAGCAAGGCTCAAAGCCATTTAACATCATTCGGATTAAGATGTCTCCGACCGAATGCACTAATAAATTTATTTGATTCATACAAGGGGCGCGTGACGTTGGACGTCACGCGACGTCATTCCAAGCGTCACCGTCGGAGCAGCACATAGCTCCTTTCTGAACTGATACCTGGTTCCATGTATGAGACTGGTTGTCTTTTACTTCTGAAAAAAGTAGTTAAAAGCCGATTCTTGAATGTGAGGTGGAATAAAAAGAGTATCGAGGCGTTATTCGAAACAAAACTCGGAAAAGGGCGGTTGGCTTTACAAAATTAGATTTTTTCAATAAAGACTGAAACATGACCTATCAGGTTTAGGACGCAATATCGGAATAACCCTTTTGATTTGGAGTCAACGATTTTATGTGTTGTAGCCTATACTAGTCTTCGGTTTTGCCAGTTACATTTGATTGAGATCTGCGCGTCTTGTTTCGCAGAATTTAACGGAAAGTGTCCCTAACGCGGTGTTATTTTTGCTACGTATCCTTATTTTATTTACTCAACCGTTTGGCAGAGACCCTACAATCACATTAACAACGGAATCATATGAAAATGGCCAATTATGAGCGCACAGAATCCATGCACAATTAAGTCATGTCATTTTGGAGGTATCGCGAGGAATTAATAAGTTTTGCGTTAATTTTCATAGCGTGTCGTTTCTCAGAAATAACGTGACGCCCGAGATGCTCGACGGTGCGCGCGTCACCGTGGTTACAAAAAGTGATGTAATCAAGTAAATAGTGACGTTATCATAAAGAAAATTAGACAAATCGCGAGATAATTGATTGATCTACATCAGCGTGTAATTTCATTACTCTTGTTCCAATATTTCAAAATTGAGAAGGAAAGTTCTCGAATATATTGATCACCCCTCGTATAGTTCGGGATTCTTTAAAGTTGCTAACCATGGGTACAAGCAGGCCAAATGTTTGGTTCACATATATGAGACGAAAAATACAAATGTATGTTCAGCAAGACAAGCGGAAACTGGTTTCTTTTTTTTGACCACTCATGGTGATAGTGTTACCATTTGGGAGGTTGAGTGTGTGATGTATATAAGGTACATGACGTTCTTACATGTACATGTATAAGAACGACTGTTTTATATTTGAGTTTGCTAAATTCTAAGATAAGTTGCCTAGCTCAAAGAATTTCCTAATAGCGCCTTGAATACTGTTTAACCAAAGTCCATTTTAAATTAGTATATAAGATATGGATTTAAAAACATTCCTTGAAAAGCCCTTTTTAGGCATCGAACACTCAGTGACCGATGACCACAGTTTGGCTGCGTAAGTACAACAAATTATATACATCACTTAGACTTACTTTTCCTCTACACTAATGTCATCGTATATACATCAATAACGGGCGACAGTTTATCCCAATTTTCCTTATATCCCACTTCCGTACTCAGCCGAGTTAACAAAATAAGTGCATTTGAGGAACGTGTTATTCTCACGATATCACACAATCGGTGTCATGTGGACGCTGACAGGAGTGCGACCCGTAGGAAACCCCTCGTGCAAAAAATGCACGTGTTATATGTTCAACGCGCAGTAAGTCATCAACGCTGTCGATTTAGTTTCGTTTTTACGTAAATGAATGTCAATGAACTACTGTTATGAAAATTCTGACATTATCCAGATGCGCCAGTTTCACTTCGATAATTGAATAGTTTACATTTTTTTGTCTTTCATAAACCGGTATGATTATATATTGTCGTGGAGGGTTCAATACCCATGGAATAAATGCATTCGACTTGTCTGAAATATTAGACATAACATTGAGTTGGGAATGCCAGTACCTGCAAGTCCGAATGGAAACTGTTTAAACTTAGTGAATAGAGATTGATGTTTAGTCGTGACAAACCCCTTTGAATTTGGTGGGCATAGAATGTCCAGAAATTCGTTGAATAAAACGAATATGAAGCTAATAAGAAGTAAGCTTTATCATTTTGTTTACCATTTCCAATAAATTTACTGTCACTCTTAACACTCATTCAATATATTCTATTTATTGGGGTTCATAGTGATCAGTAATATGTATACGTATGTTGCCTTAAATACTTAGAAAGACACGATGTTCATATTATATTTGTGACCTCGCTCGAACATTGCTCCGATTTCAAACATTTGAATAAAGTTGCTCAAAGTTTCAAACTAGCTGACAGTTAACTTATCTTGGAGCTAGAGCCGTGATTGGTTTATGATATTTTCTACTTGCATTGGCGTTATCTGTTTGTTTTTTCTTCCATTACATCGGTTTTAAGGAGAATTGTATTTCTCATTCCGACGAATGTACCGCTATATATATCGTAAATACATCGAGACAGGAGTTTTACGACATTAATTCTATAGATAATGGAAATGTGCAGAAATGCTTCGATGCAAAAGAATCTTCCTTTCATGCCAACAATGGAGGCAGAGCAATTCGAGAGTCTCATCATTTTACAATTTGCATGATAATATATCCGAAACTAATGCTATTCTATATCTAGACCGTATCTCGATCATGTCAGTAAAATGTAATGGTATAGTTAATTGTCGGCTGGTCCCGTTTTACGACATTACATTAGTCGTCTGTCGATTTTTGGCAGGAAATGTTTGGAATATCAATTCGCCATTATTTATTATATTTTAAGAGTGTGCACGGCTTTTACTGACCATTCATGACCACAATGCTTCCTTAATATGCATATCTCGTGCACACTGACCACTTGAGAGGTCTAACGTCTACTCTAATTGGTCATCCGATAAGCGTTTGGTCAAGACACCTGTCTCTAAATTGATATTAGAGTTCGGGTCAAGGTCAGTGAAATTGATACACTCTGATGCTCGGATACTATTCAAATTAGCGAATAAATAAGCTATTTGGGATTGTTAATATTCATTTGTTGATAAAACAAGATTATCGAATGCAATTTAAGACAAATAAAAGTTCAATCATGCACGCGCGATATCCGATATCACATTTTGCCGGTTGGTTGGCCGTTCGTTGATTATTCGGGTCATGGATAAAACTCGGTCTGAACGGATGATATTACGAAGTGTAGTTTATTTTCCGTGATTACGTAACCATCCTTATCCACCGAAAGATACAAATGGAACGTAATCCAATGACAGCTCAAAGTTTTTGTGGAAAGTCTGTTTATCCTATTAAAAGTTGATACATGGTTATTAATTTCATTCTTGATCATTCGTGATATGAACTCATGTAAGGAAAGCTCTTGATCAATGTATTTACTGACATGTTATTGTAATCTATATGCTGCAACACCCACCCGGTATGCACTGATCAACTACACGATATGACAGGTGTTGTATCTTTTAAAAGACGCTTCATTCAAATGATTTCCATCTGATTTTATTCACTTCAAACACTCGGTACATGTGAAACAACATGAGCAGCAGAACTATCGAGTTATACAATCTCACTACTATACCTGTCTGTTACAAACTGCACACATATCTCACCGTGATCTCACCGCGATCTCACCGCGAACTCAATAACTATTTCAAATATCCGTGCTGTTGCTGGATAAATGAATTGCACATCAAAGTCCAACAGTGTGTTAGCAACATATGCAGACATGGACACGCTCTGTGAGCACAAACATCTGAGCCTGTGACAGATTGGAATTGCATTTCCGGGCTGTAATTGTATGCACACGAATGTCAATTGAAAAACGATTATTTTGTCTTGTATCGTGTTTTTTTTATTGACCTCATCACCTTTGGTAAACATTTACATCATACTGCAATAACTCCTTTAAACTAAGACCACCAACTGAACCCTTAAAACTGGTGTAATTAAAATTGTCTTATAATTCATTATGCGATGGCATTGACTGGTCCCTGGTGATCTAGAACTAGTAGTGAGAACACCACCCGTGGTTAATAGACTATAAGGCAATTAAATAGAATCAGTGTGGTATCCGTGTTTGATACACAGCTTGTCATGTTGTTGATAACATGATGGGAGTCCTGACCATATGTCACAACGTACTCAACAGTGCTCAGCAGTGCTTAGTGTATGAAGTTAACTCGTATCCTTGCTTTTCAAAAATATTTCACAGATGAAATAGCAAAACAAATATGACACGTAGATTTTAATTAATATGGTTAATCTTGATCTTGATAGCCGTTGATGAGCTGACATTCAATGTGGCCCAATTTAATATGAATGTAAATCGTTGATGGGACATTAAGCCCAAATGATTAAATGAATTATCATAATTATGGCTATACAATGCTACTTTTCATTGATCGAAATGGCATACTGATGTAATGGTTTCTTGGAACAGCTTAAACAATGTTATGGTGATTTGAACACAAGTGGCAACTATAACAACATACAAAACAAACGTATCCCTGATGCAGTAAAACTTCAATCAAAGTGCTCCGCAAAAATATCTTCACAACAACGAAAACGCGTCCATCTTCACTGTTGTGATCTTAAGTGTTAAAGTTTTCAAACGGACCACAAGGGTGGTTATATATTAGGCTTAACTGTAAATGCTTTGAATTTATTTATTTCATGCAATTTCTCGCTATAAGTGTTGTAAGAATTTCCTCATGATAAATATAATGTGTTATTTTACCACAAATTATGTTTTACACTTCAGGTGTTTGACAATATGTATTATTTATTTCTAGCAGAACATTTTGTAATTTGTCAAACACGAATTTCTATTTAACTAGAAATTTATACCAGGAAGTAATATAACGTAGACGATTTTACTTACACACAAGGAAAATTATAGATGCTTTATCACAAAAATATTTGCTTTATGAATAGATGAGGAAAAGTTCAAGAATTGATACAATTATTTTTAATATGGTAATACACTCTACAAAGGCATTTGTATATAGTCATATACTTAAAAAGGCATAAACTATATATAATTCCTTTTTAGCTCACCTGTCACAAAGTGACAGAGTGAGCTTTTGTGATCACTCTTCGTCCGTCGTCCGTCCGTCCGTCCGTCCGTCCGTCCGTCCGTCAACAATTGGGTTGTGTCCTCTCTAGCGGTCACAATTTTGGCCTAATCTTTATGAAACTTGGTCACAATGATCATCTTAACAAAATCTAGGTCAAGTTCGATATTGGGTCATCTGAGGTCAAAAACTAGGTCACTAGGTCAAATCAAAGGAAAACCTTGTGAACACATTAGAGGTCACAATTTGAGCCTAATCTTTATGAAACTTGATCACAATGATCATCTCTGTAAAATCAAGGTCAAGTTCAATATTGGGTCATCTGGGGTCAAAAACTAGGTCACTAGGCCAAATCATTGAAAAACCTTGTGAACACATTAGAGGTCACAATTTTAGCCTAATCTTTATGAAACTTGATCACAATGATCATCTCTGTAAAATATAGGTCAAGTTCGATATTGGGTCATCTGGGGTCAAAAACTAGGTCACTAGGTCAAATCAAAGGAAAACCTTGTGAACACATTAGAGGTCACAATTTGAGACTAATCTTTATGAAACTTGATCACAATGATCATCTCTGTAAAATCTAGGCCAAGTTCGATATTGGATCATCTGGGGTCAAAAACTAGGTCACTAGGCCAAATCATTGAAAAACCTTGTGAACACATTAGAGGTCACAATTTGTGACTAATCTTTATGAAAATTGATCACAATGATCATCTCTATAAAATCTAGGTCAAGTTCGATATTGGGTCATCTGGAGTCAAAAACTAGGTCACTAGGCCAAATCATTGAAAAACCTTGTGAACACATTAGAGGTCACAATTTGTGACTAATCTTTATGAAAATTGATCACAATGATCATCTCTATAAAATCTAGGTCAAGTTCAATATTGGGTCATCTGGGGTCAAAAACTAGGTCACTAGGCCAAATCATTGAAAAACCTTGTGAACACATTAGAGGTCACAATTTTAGCCTAATCTTTATGAAACTTGATCACAATGATCATCTCTGTAAAATATAGGTCAAGTTCGATATTGGGTCATCTGGGGTCAAAAACTAGGTCACTAGGTTAAATCAAAGGAAAACCTTGTGAACACATTAGAGGTCACAATTTGAGCCTAATCTTTATGAAACTTGATCACAATGATCATCTCTGTAAAATCTAGGTCAAGTTCGATATTGGATCATCTGGGGTCAAAAACTAGGTCACTAGGCCAAATCGTTGAAAAAACCTTGTGAACACATTAAAGGTCACAATTTGTGACTAATCTTTATGAAAATTGATCACAATGATCATCTCTATAAAATCTAGGTCAAGTTCGATATTGGGTCATCTGGGGTCAAAAACAAGGTCACTAGGCCAAATCATTGAAAAACCTTGTGAACACATTAGGGGTCACAATTTGTGACTAATCTTTATGAAAATTGATCACAATGATCATCTCTATAAAATCCAGGTCAAGTTCGATATTGGGTCATCTGGGGTCAAAAACTAGGTCACAAGGCCAAATCATTGAAAAAGCTTGTGAACACGCTAGAGGTCACAATTTGACACTAATCTTTATGAAAATTGATCTCAATGATCATCTCTATAAAATCTACGTCAAGTTCGATATTGGGTCATCCGGGGTCAAAAACTAGGTCACAAGCCTTTGAAGGCCAAATCATTGATTAAGCTTGTTAACTCACTAGAGGTCACAATTTTAGCCTAATCTTTATGAAACTTGATCACACTGATCATCACTATAAAATTTTGGTCAAGTCGATATTGGGTCATCCGGAGTCAAAAACTAGTTCACGAGGCCAAATCATTGAAAAAGCTTGTGAACACACTAGAGGTCACAATTTTGACCTTATCTTTATGAAACTCGATCACAATGATCATCATTATAAAATTTAGGTCAAGTTCGATATCGGGTCATCTGGGGTCAAAAACTAGGTCACGAGGCCAAATCATTGAAAAATCTTGTGAACACACTAGAGGTCACAATTTTGACTCTATCTTTATGAAACTTGGTCACAATGGTTATCTCTATAAAATCTAGGTCAAGTTAGATACTGTGTCATTTGGGCCAAAATTCAGGTCACTAGGCCAAACAGGTGAGCGACCCAGGGCCCTTTGGACCCTCTTGTTTCTGATTTCATTTATCATTGCAAACACATACATTGTACTTCTTTCGGTATCATTTCGACTTCCGTTAGTTTAATTTGTTATTGATGATTAAGAACGTGACGAAATCCTTTGATCTATTTTAGGTAACTCGAACCGAAGTTTGTTAATACGTTAACGTCATAATGTCGTAATGATTATACACATAACATCAAAGATAGGTCTATAGAATCTGGAAAACTCCGATTGTTTTTATCAAACCAGAATCTTTACCGATTCAACTTATACAATTACATCTATACTACGAAATATCGTTTGGGAAATGAAAAATAGACTTGAAAAAATACGTCTGAACAATAGGTATAATATGATAAGAAAAATAAATCCCATAATTAAAGTAAGTTTTTTTTCTCTCCAAGTAGAAAAGAAGCCTCTAAGAGTTCGACCGACATTTATTGCCGACAGTGAAAAGCCATGGAAAGCCAGAATAAAGCTTATGTTTCCCGGAGTCATCCATAATTAACTGTGAAAATGAGCACTGAATAGCGTTATTGCACCCTGTAAAGTGTCAAAGGCTTGTTTAAGATGCATGTGATCTAGCTTATATAAAAGCCAACATTTTCGGTTTTGCACATAAACAAGTAATAGTATCGGATATACTTCAAGTCCGTCTGGGCTATCAATTACTCTTCTAAGACGGAGGTTTAAGGAGAGAAAAACGTATCTCATCATTCTAGTTTTATCCCATAAATGCCAACAAAATATTATATAGCTTGAAATTATCTAGAAGCGATATAGAATATAATGATACCGTTAAATCATATTTAAAAGTTGTATGCACTTGGTCTGAATTTGATTTAGATAATGAAACTATTGCGTGTGTTGTATGTGCATCATATATCTTCATATTTTCTGTAAAAACGTAACCGTATATCCGAGAGGGTATGTATTTAAATGCAGACAGATGATAAATGATAAAGATTTAATAAGAGAAACAGTTTAAAGTGACTGGGAAAAGAAAGGATAAAAATAACGATTAATAAGGAAAAGAGCGAATGCATAAAAAGACCGAATAAGAGTGATAAAGAACAAAACAATAACCAAACAAAGACGAATAAGAAGAAAGAAAAGAGAACAAATAACGAACGAAAACACGAAGAGTAATAAAACAAATAGAAACAATTATTGATAATAAATAATACATTAATAATCAAGAAGAATATAGTCTGGTGAAGATTGATAAACAATAAAAACTCACGTAATGTTATTAAGATAATACCTGCAAATAAAAATATATTTATACGAAGCTATTATCACGCTGGAGTAGGGGCAATATATTAGGACAAATAAGTTCTGACAAATACCGAGTACCACAATATAAACCTTATATTAAACACCAGTGCACTAAGTTTTGGAACTCCGATGTATAGTTAACACGGTGAAGAATGTTTTTGTCTTATAAATTCATATTACTGTTTCTATTTTAGGTGATATAAATTTCTCCAAACCTAATAAAGGCAAATGTCGTAAATATTATGAAATCAACTTGAACGTAATCTCTCTCCTAGGACCTCATTCCCCACTGCATGCGAGATTCAAAAAGTATTAAGTATGAACTTGCAAAGCTTTTACTAATTCATAACAAAACGTTGTGCATCTCGCGGGTCACTTATTCAGCATAATATAATTATACAGGCTTGAAATCTGACGATGTACATAGAATCCAGAAGCATTGCTATTATCAGTTTGAGGAAGAACTATGTCGTAATTCTGTGATGATCCTCCTGGAAAATACTTTAATTTCGTTTATTTCGCGGATGTGTTCGTTTTTGAATAATATCATCCTACTCAAAAGACCTCTGCAAAATTATTACGTAATGAGGAGTTCCTTTTATTTATCTTATTCAAGAGCCATGTTCTCACAAACTTAAACGTACGGGGTTGAATCTGTGTCATTCTGGATGTAGAAATCTGACGAGTCTATATGACAGTCAAATAAAGAAATTGATGGATGTTGAGTCAAAAGTACATCGATTTACTCCTAAAGAAAGTCCCTTAGAAATCAATCATGGACCCATCTCTCGTGTGATATAGGTTAGACCCATTAACACTAATCCACTGGAATCGAAAAGTGAAGTCAGGATTTTACAAAGAACTTATTGGCTATTTCGTGTTAATAAATGGTAGGTCTTAACAAACACCGATATATATCCTTTATTCCGTTAAGTACCCGTTAGTTAATGAATATCATCAACCACGTTCATCGTAAATCTCAAAATCCAACATAACATACATACTAATTTTACAAACCCAAACTGGCCCAGTGCAAAATGGACCAGATAGTCAATATTGATAACATTTGAATGAAGGCTTGGGGCAGCGAATCAGATCACACCAAACACAAATCTTGGTCAGTTACAGGCGATATGATTGAATATCCTAACTACCCATTGAAATATAATATCAGTATTGAATACAACTCTAGGTCAATTCATTAAACATAGATCTATTTAACTGTAACAAGTGACCTGCTAAGCAATAAATTTCAACGCGTCGTTTCTTGTCCCTTGTCCAGTATTTGGAGACTTATGTATCTACAACTTGTGCAATTGTCAATGGAAATTCATTTTGCTACCAGGGAACAATGCGACAATTGGTATTAACTTAGCAATTTGCTTGCAACAGCGGGGTTATAACAGCTGATTATAACTTACTTGTTTTTATTTTTCAATTTCGATGTTAATTTTCCATCTGGGATCGGTTTTAATTAAACTACCTCTGATTATCGCAAAGAATACATAGAAAACCAACTACAAGAACAACAGAAAGTAGCCTTGGTCATGTTTTTGTTTTCCTGGGAAGTTAACTTCACGTTGATTTACCAACAAGGACAAACATTGCCTTGTTTTAGACGTATGTATTTCACCTTCGTGTGATGGTGGTTTTGTATTTGTTTAGTTGTACCTTAAACAAATACGCGAAGCAAGGTCACATACTACAAAGTTTGTAGCAAATTTAATTACAAAATGCATACTGTATATTGAATGTTTTTAATTGGCATATTCGATTAAGATGTCAATTCGGATGTTTAATATACACTCGTATAAAACATATTATTGTTGTAGATATAAATTCCTTTTGTAAATGGATACAGTTATTAGCGCATATTTACGAATCTATTAGACATTTAGAATGCATGGTGTCTTTATGTGAATAATCTTAAAGAGAACTACTGAGTCTGTTAAAATTCCAGTCAGCATATTGTTAAAACGTTTCATTAAGATAACGAGAGTATATCGGCATTTGGCATCTTTACATGTCCTAAAATTACGATAAAACTTTATTGCTGTTTGCTTGTGTATGCCAGTAATAAATATTCTGAGTACAATTCAACGATGTACAAATCTTTCATGTCAAAAATTGCTTAAAAATGCAATCATTGTCGTCAAGAATGACAACAGTGTACTGTATAACACACGCAATATGTATAAGGCAGCACAACTTGATAGGCATAGGCATTCTTAATTATCAAAGATCCATCATAGCAATTCCTCGAGTTTGCGAAACTGTGTCTCAAAATTTATCATAATTACACATCGTAACGTCGTCACAAGATGTACATTTTTGCATGCTGACAAATAGCTTCAAAGATGAAACGATGCCAATCGCCATGCAGTCCCATTTCGAAGGGAAAGTATTTTCGTGGAAACAGACAACAACAACAACAACAGCAACAAGCCCTGTGTATGACACGTGACTCCAAGAGAGACAATCAGTTGTCAGATAAGGGAGCATCTAGAACTGAAAAGATAATATGAACTACATGTATTGTAAGGTCGTGAACCTTTAATCAGACTGATACGATGTCCCGCGAAATGTCATCTGTACAGTTACATTGTTCCAAGGCACCGCATAATAAGATTTTTCCAGGATTTAAACATTTACCGCGTGATCGTTAATTTCCAATCTCAGAGCCGCTTATATCAATGCGTTATAAATGAACTAGGTCACAAACCACTAAATAAATTTGTTCTTTAGCTCAATGTAAAGTTACAATAGTCAGTCCCAGGTTGATACATGTTAAAGTCTATGGCCAGGTGGCAGACATATATCAATGAAAAGAAGGGGCTACCAGCTTTAAGAAAATACAAAAAAAACAGGGGGTCACGTATCATATAAGAAACATTTTGTCCGTGAAACGCGGTGAACATATTTTTACAGGCGCGCAGACCGACCAAATCCGGGTTTTACCCTACCCTACTTTCGCTTTGGTATTTTGGCCAAAATCTCAAAATATGTAAAATAAAAGAGTTTCAATACATCACATACATGTATACAATGCCTGTAAACCCAATTAGATGATTCCAGTTCCACATTGTCAAAGCATACTACAATTTAAACACAATCACAAGTTTATTTAGGGACTATATGAGTGTATCCTATTTTGGTTCGCGGAGGCATTTAGTGGTTTGTAACCACTAGCTACATTAAAGAAGTAACCCGCCTTTAAGCATAAAATAATTGGTTCCCGGATTGATGTTCGGTTCGTTTGTGTCAGATCGTTACTATAGTAGTTTTTTACGATATTTATCTACTTAATCACACGTTAATATCGCCATGATGGATGCATTATATATGTGACCTAGTTTGTTTATAATTTTCTAAGGACAATTTTCTATACAAATCTTCCACTTCGACTAAAATTAAACCTTCATCGATCTTCATTTTTGATAAATATCAACGATTACTATTACTTTTATGTACGCCTTATATAGGCAAAAATAATGAACGCTGGTAATTGAATTTTGAAGTCAACCGGAAGTGAGATTCTAGTCATCGTACTTGTGCTCTACGAACTCTTTATACACGTTGGTTTTCCAGACATAAATGGAAAAGTACTAATAACAAAAAATTTATTTAAGTCCTTTGAAGCGGTACATAAGGGGGTTAGACCACCTTGTATGTAACGTCATTTCGAAATGAGCAAACATCAATCGATTTCGTCTACTATATTTGGCGCATGAAAGCCAACTTAACAATTTAGCTGAAAGTATTTGAGTTCACTATCGCATTGGAGGCTAGTACACGAACATTAAATTAGGTTAGTACCATTGAAACATTGCATACATGCACATGAGCAGAAATTGTTTCAATTGTTTGCGCAACACCATTCATTTTGCTAATTAAAACCGTTTTACAATGATAAAATGCTTGTATTTCTAAAATAGTAGATTCCAGACGTCATGTCGTCTGTGCTATTTCCGCTTAATTCAATCTATGTGAGATAATTTCTGGTATTTAGTGGTTTTTACGAAGTATATCGTTAATCCGATTCGTCCTACTTAGTGCATCAAGTTAGATATCCGTCAGTGACCCAAGATTCAAAATAACGTATAATAAGATAAAAGAATCTTGTGTCCCCGGTATCCATTGTTTCTGGATAAAGTCCAGCTGGCAATCTAATTAGACAACGTCTTAAGCTAACCAAAACTCTCATGTATATGTCATAGAAAATTAATCAAGGGATAGACGTAAAGTAATGCCTGTATAATTCAAGAAGCAGCTTACTCCTCAATTTTCATTGAATGGTAGTTCGTCTTGAGGCGAAGATCCAATGGTGTATTGGTGTAGTTAAAGTTTGGAATTCTTAAAATTTACTTAACCATGGGTACGGACAGAACATAAAACGTTTGTCTTTCTATATCATATACGAACATATAAAAATGTATGTTCAGCAGGACAAGCGGAGATTAGTTTCTGTTCTTTTATACACTCGTGGTTATAGTGGTACCATTGGGATGTTTGCTTGTGTGATGTACGTATGTAAGGTACATTACATTCTTGTAAAACCGGCTATTCAGTATTGGTGTTTGCTCAATTCTGGGACGCGCTGACTGTCTCTTGAGAGCATTTCATAACGCCATAAATTTAGTTTCACATACTTCAATTTTAAAATAGAAGATAATGACTTCCTCCCATGAAAAGTCATTTTCTTAGGTATCGGACACCTGATGACCAATAACCACAGGTTGGAATGCATATACAAGTGCACGTTATTTTTTCCTTACTTAGACTTACTTTTACACTACACAAATGTCACCGTGTATAAATCCATATCGGACAACAGTAAACTATTTCTGTGCAATTATTCCAATTTTCCGTATATCCCACTTTCGTAGTCATTCATGTTAACAACATAAGTGCATTTGACGAACGTGTTATTCTCAAGATATCACACAATCGGTGTCATTGGATGCTAGATATTTATATGTCAATAGTTTAAAGGCATGCGAGAAAAGAAGGCGAGTTACCCTTCATCCAGAAAGATATCTTGAACATTCGCGGAAGTGCGATTCATGACATTTAACATTAACGCGGGAAATCCCTCGTGCAAAACGTGCACGTGTTATATGTTCCACGCGCAGTAAGTCATCAACTCTGTCGATTTAGTTTCGTTTTTACGAAAATTAATGTCAATGCACTGCTGTAATTAAAAAAAAACCTGACATTATCCAGATGCGCCATTTTAACTTCGATAATTGAATAGTTTACATTCATTTTTTCAGACATTTTGTTGTTTAAACAATCATGATTCTATACAAGAATAAACAAACGTTCGTGGACATAGCTTGGTGCTTGGATTTCTAGATTTACATTAAACTTGAGAAATACGCCATTTTATGTTCTTTTTGTAGACAGAGCGTACTTAGCTCGTTGGTTTAATTTATAAAATTGCATGTAGTTTGAGAAAGACCCCATTTTATGTAACTCTAAATCACCAAAAAATCAAAAATGTACCTAGATATACCGCTATGAAAAAAACTGTTTTAATTTATTCAAATTCCAACAACTTTAATAAATCCGTCTTCACGTCACAATTACGTCATGAAAATGTCTGTTTTGCATCTAAAATTGATAGGATAACCTAAGAGTTAAAATATTCAACGAATGATATTACATTCTTCTACAATTTCTTCTATCTAAAAGAGTTTTATAAATTTCCGCAATGCACAGTGAGTATATAATATGTAATTGACGCCATTTGACGTTCTTTGGCTATTTTGATGACATCTCGTAGGTTGTGCATTTATAGTATAGTAAAATTGATCGGATACTATTTTGAATTTCATAAACCTTTTTCTGATTTTGATGGGTATAAAATATTAAGCGAGCTTTATCATTTTATATTCCCTTTCCCATAAATTCGCTGACACTTTAACACTCACTCAAAAACATCTATGTTGTTTATATATATATCGTACGTTTGGGTTCGTATTGATCAGTAAGAAAAACAATTATAGGTATTGCTGTCATGAATGTTTTGAAATACACCGATGTTCAAATACGAGTTCTGACCTAACCCATGCAATGCTCTTATTTGAAACATTTAATGTATTTTCTCTTTACTTCAAACTGGCTGTCAGTTTACTTATCTTGGAGAGCGAGAGTCGTAATTGGTTTATTACATTTTCTACTCGAATCTCACTATCTGTTGTATTGCTCCAATTACATCGGTTTTAAGGATTTATTTCTCATTCTACGAATGCGTAAATGCATCGATACAGGAGTTTTACGACATTAATTCTGAAAAATAGATGGAACTGTGCATCGGTGCAAAATAATCTTCCTTTCATGCCAACAACGGATTCGAAAAGTTTGAGAGTCTTATCATTTTACAATTTGCATGATAATAGATCTGAAACTAATGCTATTCTTCTTATCTTGACCAAATCTCGATGCTGTCGGTCAAATCTAACGGTATCGTTAATTGTCGTCTGGTCTCGTTTTACGACATAACATTGGTCGTCCGTCTATTTCTGGCAGAAAACAGTTGGAATATTAATCCGCCATTATTTATTGCATTTTATGAGCGTGCAAGGCCTGGACTGACCCTTCATGACCACAATGTTTCCTTAATATGCATCTCTCGTGCACATTGACCAATTGAGAGAACTAACGTCCACTCTCATTGGTCATCCGATAGGCGTTTGGTCAAGACATCTGTCTCTAAATTGATATTAGAGTTCGGGTCAAGGTCAGTAAAAGTGATACACTCTGATGCTCGGATACTATTCAAATTAACGAATTAATGAGCTATTTCGGATTGTTAATATTCATTTGTTAATCAAACAAGATTATCGAATGCAATTTAAGACCAATAAAGTTCAATCATGCACGCGCGATATTCGATACCACATTTTGCCGGTTTGCCGTTTGTTGATAATTCGGGCTGTGAATAAAACTCGTTCTTAACGGATGGTAATACTGAGACGTGAATAACACCCAGTCGGTACAGATGATATTATGATGTATAGTTTATTTCCCGTAATTACGCTTCCATCCTTATTCACCGACAGATAAAAACTGAACGTAATCCAATGACAGTTCAAAAGCGTTTGTGAAAAGTCTGTTTATCCTATTAAAAATTGATGCATGGTTGTTAATTTATTCTTAATCATTCTTGATATGAACTCATGTAAGGAAAACTCTTGATCAATGTATTTACTGACATGTTATTGTAATCTACATGCTGCAACAGCCACCCGGTATGCACTGATTAACTATACGATATGACAGGAGTTTTACGTTTTAAAAGACGCTTCATTCAAATGATTCCCATCTGATTTTATTTACTTCAAACACTCGGTACTTGTGAAACAACAAGAGCAGCAGAACTATCGAGTTTTACAATCTTACTGCTATACCAGTCTGTTACACACGACACATATATCTTACCGTGATCTCAGAACTATGTCAAATACCCGTACTGTCGCTGGATAAAATAATTTTCACTTCAAAATCAAGCGGTGTCTAAGCAACATATGCAGACATGGACGCGCTCCATGAGAACCACGATCAAGTCGTGTCAAAGCCTTTCACATTGACTAGAATTGCATTTCCGGGCTGTTATGGTATTCACTCGAATGTCAATGGAAAACGATTCTTTTGTATCATGGTATGTGTTTTTATGCATCTCATCACCTTTGGTAAACATTTTTATGCATACTGCAGTTACTGCCCTAAAAAACCACCAAAATGAACCCTTGAAAATTCGTCTGATTAAAATTGGGGCGGAAATCACTGTGCCATTGCATTGACCAGTCCCCAGTGACCTATAACTGTTGTTAAGAGCACTGCCCGCGGTAAATAGACTATACGGCACTAGAATAACATGAACGTAGTACCCTTGTTAGGCACACAGTTTGTCATTTTGTTGATTATATAGTTAGGATACTCGCCATATGTAACCGCGTTAATCAACAGTGCTCAGCAGTGCTTAGTTTATGAAATTTACCCATAGTTTTGCCTTTAAAAATAAATTTCACAGATTAAATTGCTAAACAAAACATACAACGTACATCTTAATTTGTATGCATGCAAAACCGTTGGTTTGACTTTAAGCATAAAATGAATGGTCTTTTAAACGACGTTTCTTGAAACAAAGCTTTTATTCATTGATACAAATGACATAATGTCGTTAATTTATACTTTTATACAGAAACAATAGCAATAAACTACAAAACGAACGTGTTATCCTTGATATCGTAGACGTCTGCCTATGTCATCTATAAAAATCCCTCCAACCCCAAATGACTGACTATATAGAGCAAGATAAAAAGAGTCCATATTCACTGTTTCGATCTTGATTTGAACTCAATAATATATCCTTTAGGATTAATGTTAGATTCTTTGAATTGATCTATTGCAAACAATTTCTCGTTGTTAGTGCTGCAAGCATTTCCTTATAATAAATATACTGTGTTATTTTATCACAAATTATGTTTTATACTTAAGACGTTTGGCAATAATTATTATTTATTTCTTGTAATTTGTCATACGTGAAATTTCTATTTAATTAGTATCTACACTAGAAAGTAATATTACCAACACATCGGAACAATTAAACCTACACAGAAGAAAAGTAAAGGAATAATTAAATAGCAGTTTCTTTATGAAAAGATGGGGTACCGATATTAAATTTTAAGCATTGATAAATATCTTACATAAGGTTATACAAAGGCATGTGTTTAGTCGTTCACTTAAAGAGGCATCTAGATTCTATTTCCTTGTTTCTGACCCCATTCTCCTTTGAAACAACTGTGTTTGTATCTATTTGGATATCATTAAAATTTTCCGTTAGTTTGCTATTGATGATTAAGAACATGACGTAATCTGGTGATCTATTATTAGACAATTCGAACAGAATGTTTGTAAATTTAATTGGACCCTTGCCAATTTGTCTATTAATATTGAAGTGACATTGCACTGACCGGTCCCCTGTGACCTAGAACTAGTATTTAGGACACCGCCGTGGTTAATAGAGTATTATGCAATTAAGTAACACAGTTGTAGCATTATCGTTAGGCACAAATCTTGCCATGTTGTTGATAATATGATCGGGGTACTCGCCATATGTCACCTCGTTAATCAACAGTACTCAGCAGTGCTTAGTACATGAAGTTAACTCATAATGTTGCTTTTCAAAAGAAATTTCACGGATGAAATTATCAAATAAATAAACTACGTATATCTAATTTATATGATGACAGCTGTTGGTGAGCTGACACTCGTGATGGCCCAATTTAATATGAATACAAACCTTTTATTTGGCGTTAAGCCCAAATGAATTATAGTAATTGTAATTATACAATTATACTTTTCATTGAAACAAATGACAGAAAATGATTCTGGGAAAGGCTACAACAGTTTTGTTGTTATAATTTGAAGAAAATAAATTTGTACATTGACAATAAGAAGACAAATCAAAACAAATGAAACATTTTCCTCGTATAGTAAAACCTCTATCAAAGACCTGTGCAATAATATCTACACCTCCAAATTACGATACAAATATAACGAGTTTCTTCACTGTTGTGGTCTTAATTGTATCGCAATAAAAACTTCCTCAGCGAAGAGAACAGTTTTCAAACGAACCACAAGGGTGGCTATATTTTTAAGGACTTACTGTAAATGTTTTGATTTTTTTATCTCTTGCAATTTCTCGTTATTCATGATACAATTGTGTCCTCTTGTATTATTTTATCACAAATTATGTTTCACGCTTAAGGTGTTTGACAATTATTGCAATTCCATCTTCTCAATAAAAACTTCCTCAGCAAAGAGACCAGTTTTCAAACGAACCACAAGGGTGGCTATACAAAAAACTGTTTTTCTAAGGACTAACTGTAAATGTTTTGAATTTATTTCATGCAATTTCTCGCTATTAATGTTGTAATTATTTCCTGTTGTATTATCTTACCACAAATTATGTCTTATGACAATAATTTTAATGCATTTCTAGTAAAGCATCATCAATTTGTTATACGCTAAATTCCATTTATTTAGATATTTATATCAGGAAGTAATATTACATAGACAAAGGAACAATTAAACCTACGCAGAAGGAAAATAAATTGATTATTTATCAAAAAACATTTTGAAACCACCGACATTGTATTTCTTTAGGTATCATTAGAAGTTTCCGTTAGTTCGCTATTGATGAAGAACGTGACGAAATCCGTTGATCTATTTTAAGATAAATCGAGCTGAAAGGTATGTAAATTCATTGATGTCGCTATAACGTCATAATTATACACATAACAGACATTATAGGTATATAGACATCTGAAAAAATAAAATCGTTTTTTTATCAAATCACAGATTTACTGATTCTACGAAACAAACAAATGTTTACACCGGTAATAAAATCCGTTTTATTATTATTATCTATGTTTTTTGTTCATGCACGAAAATGTTTTATGTTTCATAAAATCTAGCAGTGTAAGTGTAAGCTTAATGATGATATGTCATGCATACATGTTTGAGCGAACAATTGGATAATTCTTATAATGATTCCCACAGGAACAGATACACAATTTAAACATGGACTAGAGTTATACAGAGGAGACATTTGATCTATATGACATGTGGCGTTCTTACGATCTGATAATTCGAGTTTGTTGTAGCAAACGCATGTTTTAACATCAAAGGATCCAGAGAACTATCATGTTTCCCTAAATTTTCACTCTGACAGAAACTATTTTATGGTAGAGCTCTACTGTCTTCTTGCGTCTTATCCGTGTGTTAAAATACCAATGACCCCTTTTTCCAGTATAATAGAAAACCTTTTATACAAAGCATTGTTGGACATCTGACAGCGTTGAAAAAAGTGCTCAAATTAAGGGAATACTGCACCAATCCGCAAACAATCACGTTATTGTATTTTATGCACTGAATTCAGAAATACGGACTATGGGAAAACATGTTTATGAGACTGGTAGATATTTTTGACCGAAACTTGTTTTAATGCTCAATCCTTATAATGTTTATCATAAAATATATTTCAACAGTTATTCTAAGATCGAATCAGACATCCCAATACCAAAAACGGAAGTACCTTGAATATACATGTCAAAATTCATTCACGATGGAACTTTACAAAATAATATAACAGGAGAAATTAAGAATTTTGCTTTTTTCTAACCACAACATCAATAACATATAATAACATCACTAAACATGAACATACAACAAACATAAAGTTTGTCCAATGTAGAATTTTTACATATTCGTAGGATACATATTTCTGTCCGAGGAAAAATCGTTTGAGAAATGCAAAACAGATTAGAAAAATACCTCTGAACAATAGGTAAAAAGGATAAGACAAATCACTTAATAAAAGCAAATTTTATTCGCTTCTAGTTGAAAAGAAGCCTCTAAGAGATCGACCGATATTAGTTGCCGACAGTGAAAAACCACTGAAAGTCAAAATAAAGCTTATTCTTCCCGGAAACATCCATAATTAACTGTGAAAATGAGCACTGAATAGCGTAAATGCACCCTATAAAGTGTCAAAGACTCGTTTGAGACGTACGTGATCTAGCTTATATAAAAGCCAGCATTTTCGATTTTGCACATAAACTAGCAGTAATGTCGGATATATTTCAAGTCCGTCTGGTCTATCAATTACTCTTCTAAGACGGATATTTTAAGAGAGAAAAACGTATCTCATCATTCTAGTTTTATCCCATAAATGCCAACAAAATATCATATAGCTTTACAAAACTGCGTGCGAAATTAATAAATATCCATTTTTGAAATTATTTAGAAGCGATATAGAATATAATGATACCGTTAAATCATATTTAAAAGGTGTATGCACTTTGTTTGAATTTGATTTAGATAATGAAACTATTGCGTGTGTTTTCTGTAAAACGTAACTATATATCAGAGAGGGTATGTATATTAATGTAGACGGATGATAAATGATAATGATTTTATGAAAATAAATGAATAGAGACAAAGCAAGAAAAATGGATAAGAATAAATATAAATAACGAAATGATAGAGAAAAAGAGAGAGAAAGAATCAGAATGGTGAAGAATAACGGAATACTTATGAAACAGTTAAGAAGGAATAAACAATACAAGAAAAGGAATGCATTTGATGATGAAGGGTAAAGAAACAAAACAAAAATAATGAAAGCAGACAACACACGAAGAGTAAGTAAGAACAGTGGAATTAATTATTGATAAGAATAGTAAATTAATAATGAAAAAACAATGAAGTATGAAGATTCAATGAATAATACTAAAAACACAGGAGGATAAATGTACATTTAAAAAAAACATATTGATATCGGGGCAATACAATATACACTAAGTAAAGGTCGACCAAGTGCCCGTTATCATGTCAAAACTTCCTGGCAGTTGCAGAATGAGCAAAGTACAAAGAACCGAATATTGAACCTATAACGAAGCATACTTGCACTAAGTTAGTGAACCACAATATTAAGTTCACACAATGTGTTACACTGTTTTTATCTTATAACTTCTAATTTCTATTTCTGTTCTAGTTGATTTCTCCAAACCTAATAAAGGGAAATGTCTTGAATATTCTGATATCAATTTGAACATAGTCACATTCATAAGACCCGAAAATTCCCCACTGCACGCGAGATTCGAAAAGTAATAATTATGAACTTGAAAAGCTTCTACTAATTCTTAAAAAACGATGTGCGTCTCGCGTGTCCCTTATTCACCTTAATATAATTATACAGGCTTGGACTGTGTATATTTATTCCAGAGACGTTGCATTCTTGCAGATAGTAATGTGTGTTTATAAACAAATTATAAAAGATGTAATAAGTTTATCGACGACCGGTATATCTGCCTGAATATCAGCTATGGAATTATTGAGACGTACTATATAACTATCTATCTAACTCTAGGATTGTCTTCAATTTTCGCCGCGTTTCTACCGCGATATTTACCATATATCGTATGCGGTGCGGTGCGATATGATACTATACAATCAGGAGGAGACTTATATCGTAATTCTGTCAAGGTTTTACAGGAAAAATATTTAATTTTGTTTCTTTCGTTGATGGATTTATTGTTGAATGATATCCCAATTTTCAATATACCTAAAAACTATTACGTAAAAAGGAATTCCTTTTAAAATCTAATTCACATGCCATTATCTCACGACCTTACACACACGGGGTTCCACTTATGTCATACTGGGAGTAGAATCTTCACATGTCTCAATGGGAGTCACATGTACAATGTGATGGATGTAAGTCCAAAGTTTTTACTGTGACTCCCATAGAAACTCGTCATAAAACAACTTCTCATGTGACATAGGTTGAACCCATAGGCACTAAACATCCAGAATCGAAGAGTTTCGTCAAGATATTGCAAGGAACTTATTGGCTCTGTCGTGTTAATAAATGGTAGGTAACAACAAACACCCGTATCTTTCATTCATTTCAGTACCCGTATAATGATATAAACATAAAACACTACTTTCATTGTAGATCTCAAAATCCCACATAACACGCATAATACTGCATGTATTAAACAGCTTAAACTCTGACCCTGTGTGGAATGACCAGGGGTGGTATTCTAAATTGATAATATTTAACTGAATGCTAAGGACAGCGAATCATGTCAAACCAAATACAACTCTTGGTCAGCAACATGCGATATGATTCATTATCCTAACTATCCATTAAAATAAAACCAGTATTGACTAACACTCTTGGTCAAATCACTTAATACAGTTCAATTTAACTGTCACAAAAAATAATATCCCTTACGGCCTTGCCAAGCAATACATTCCATCGCGTCGTTTTTTGTCTCCTACGCATTCCAGTATTTGGAGACTTATTATCTACAACTTATATATGCTATTGTTAATGAAAGTTCAATTTGCTACGAGTGAATGATACGACGAACATGCTAGTATTTGGAGACTTATGTACATGTTACTTAACCTAAATGTGCAATTTTCAATTAATACTCTCCCTGATACCAGCGAAACCAATACGAACTTAATTACGGCGATTGGTATTGACTTAGCAATTTGTTTGCAACAGCGGGGAGCTGATTATAACTTACTTGTTTTTATTATCCAATTTCGTTCTTATTTTTTATCCGGGATCGGTTTTAATTAAACTGCCTCTGATTATCGCAAAGAAAAGATAGAAAACGAAATACAACTACAACAGAAAATAGTCGTCGTCGTGTTTTTCTTCTCCTAGAAAGTTAACATCACGTTTGTTGACACGAAATGGCGAGCAAGGTAAAAATATTGTCTTGTTTTAGGCGAACCATTTCAACTTCAAGTGTTGATGTAGTTTGGATTGTACTTAGCAGTTAGAGAGACACAGACAATGTTCCAGTTATCACCTTTGACTATGACCGGAAAGTCCCTTATTGTTTTACTTTACACAAATTCCTATACCAATGTCAAATTAATCGTGCGATCTTTTATCAATTAAAGAATAATTAAAATTAAATATTAACCTTTTCCGTTTTAGCCTTATTTCATTGTGTGGGGCTTCTCGTTTGGTTGAGAGTACGAATGGAAATTTGTCAAGAGAGTACATGATATAATCTAAAACATTTAGCAGACAAGCTATGGTTAAAACACCAAACATACAAAAGCCAAATTCGCAGCCCTCCTATCATCCTATCATACATGTCTTTAAATTCCACATTTTGGGTAATATCTGGAATCAAAACTACAGGAAACTAATAATTATGTTTTTAAACACATAACCACTCATACACTGAAAACCCACTTTTCTGATCTATATTTTTGTTAAACTAACGAAACCATATTTCCACTTAGGTAACTAAACTACTTATAGAGTAAATAAAGCACCACATCACATTTGTTTTATCAATAGCCCTCTTACATCACACGTAAGCAAATATTTAGTCGTCTTACAAAAACAGAAAACCAGTAAATCTGCGTTATGTAATTATCCCTTCTCTTCAGTTTGATGAATACATGTACTTTGTCCAGGTTCATTTCTTTAAAACTATTCAGATCAATTTATTTTATGTACAAGTTTCCTTGTTTCCTTACAAGAAATCATCGTATTTTAGGACAGTTAGTTGTGATTCTAGCGGATAATTTAACATTCCAGAGATCGCGTTCTAACGAATATTGACAAATGTTCTGTTTATTTCATACTTCCATTCCTAAGGACATAGTTTTTATTGTTTATTTGTGATTGGAATCGACTGAAATATACTGAGTACATCTAGAAACGCAACACTGGGGTCACTGTCAACACTTTTTCAAACTTTTTATGATTGACAACCAAACTGTCTTTACTTGATGATATTTTATTCCATGAACAATTTAACTGTAACATTGTTTTCATCAAGTGCTATCGATGCAATGGAACAGTTCTTGTGTGTATAGTGCGGCTAAAAAGTAACGGAACACAAAGTGGTAAAATCCTATATTTTTCAGTTTCGCTGTTCTAAGTGAAAAATTCAAATATTGATTATTGATTGATTACATATTCTTGACGTCCAACAAGTTGTTTATAAGTGTATTCATCAGTTGTGGACTTTGCCTAGATATGGTACATGTGGAGTAACCGGTCTTGTCGGAGAGTTGTTTCACATGGATGATCCGGACATGAGAGGTTGTAAACAGAGCCAAAGTGCTGGTAAAGTGTCTCCAAATGAAATATTGTCGGTTCATGACAATTTAGCTGAAGTGGAACCTCCAGTTTGACGTCCCCGTCATAGGATCCAAAACGCCAAATTTCGCCCAGGTTCAGACCATCCTGGCATTTTTATTTCGAAGGCTAGAATGTTTCTTTTGCGATTTTCTATCCATTGACAAAACTTACAAAGGATTCGAAGCAATTTACACCAAAATTTATCATGCCTAAATGATGCACGTGGAATTCGTGCGTTTTGTGATTTTCTTGACGCACGGGAGTTACGTAGCCCGATCGATAAAATTTTGACAATAAACATGTTTCTACGCGATTATAAAAATTATTTCACAAAATAAAAACATGTATGAGCAATGGAAGTAAGAAAAACTAAAAGATGAAAACGTTGCGTTTCTAAATGTACTGAGCAAAGTTATAAGTGCGTAGTTATCCATTTGTTTCATGAGTGAAGAGACAGTTGTGTGATACAAGGGGCCCGGGTGCGATGCCCAAGCTCTTTCCGAAAAGACTAATTTGTCGTGCATGTGTAACACCAATACACGCGACACCGCCGCTGAGTTACTCGTACTAAATAATTGTAGATAAATGAAACGCGCTTCTGAATTACCCATTGCCCATTTCAGGATTTAACGTTAGGGATCCCGGGTTGGTAGTTGAGAGCGTTATCCATTCCGCCATGGCGACATCTGTGAGTGACAGATAAATTTGTATATTTAAAGAATAGTGTTCAGTGGATATAAAATATATAGAAAATTACCGAAGACCAAACACATATAACAAACTAGTCTTCCACAAAAAAAGGTATGAGAAAGTCAGACAGGGAAGGTAGCACTCAACCTCACCAACATGAATAAGGTATGTATCATTGAAAAGCCATATACATGCATATGTTGCAATTGCTTGCACAACATCACTCATTTCGCATTTCGCTAATTAAAACCGTTGTGTTTTAATTATACATTTCTCGTATTTATTAAATGCTAAATTCCAGACGTCATGTCATCTGCAATACTTACGCTGATGGATTCAATTTACGGTAGGATAATTCCTAGTATTTTGTGGGGTTTTTTCACCACCAAGTATAGCGCTAATCCGTTCTACTAATTTCATCAAGTCAGATACCATCAATGACCAGGAGCTAAAATAACGTATAATAAGATAAAATAATCCTGTGTCTACGGGTTGCCATTTTTTCCAGGACCCGCTGGACAATCTGATTAGACAATGTCTTAAGCTAACCGAAATCTCGTGTGGATGTCATAGAAAATTAACTAAGGAATAGACGTGGAGTAATGCCGGTTTTTCTTGTTATCATGGAATGTTGGTTCACCTTGGGGTGTTGATTCAATGATGTCGCAACATTGTATTAAACTACTGTAGTTTGGAATACTTTAAAAAGTAGCTAACCATGGGGACAAGCAGAAAACAAATGCAGGCCAACAGATTGGCGAACCAATATAAGAGAAAGAAAATATACTATTTGGATGTTTAGCTAGATAAGCGAAAACTGGTTTCTGTTCTTTGATTCTCTTTACTTGTGATATTTGTAACCATGGGAACTGTCAAATGGTACGTCTAAAACAAGGCATTGTTTGCTTTCAGCTCGTCCTTAGTAGTAATCCAACGTGATATTACCTTCCTCGGAGAACGAAATCTCACGAACATGACTACTTTCTGTTATAGTTGTATTTGGTTTTCTATCTCTTGATGTGATAATCAGAGGCAGTTTAATTAAAACAGATCCCGGATGAAAATTAACAAACGAAATTGAAAAATAAAAGTTATAATCAGCTCCCCACTGTAGCAAGCAAATTGCTAAGTTAAAACTTATCTCCGAAAATTACACTGGTACACATACAAATGTAAGTTGTAGATACATAAGTCTCCAAATACTGGAATGCTCAAGGGACAATAAACGACGCGATGAAAGATATTGCTTGGCAATACAGTATGTGATATTGCTTTTTGTGACAGTTAAATTGTTCTTTCTTAAATGATATCACCTGGAGTGGTATTCAATACTGATCTTACATTTGTATATCAATGGGTAGTATGGATAGTCAATCATATCGCCTGTAACTGAGCTAGAGTTTTATATGTAGTGATCTGGTTCACTGCCCTTAGCCTTCAGTCAAGTAATATCAATATGGAATACCACCCCTGATCCATTTTGCACTGGGTCAGCATTCAGTGCTTGAGTTTTTAATACCACTATGTGTGTTATGTTGGATTTGGGATGAACCATGGACGTGTTTCGTAACACTTTATTCATTCATTAATTAGCACTGTTATGAATGAAGGGTGTCGTATTTCGTTACACTCTACCATTTATAAACTTGAAATAACCATTAAATTCCGTACCGTTTTTTATTCATGGAAAGAGGTGCAGTCATGACCAGTTTCTATGGGAGTCAAACTTAGAACAGTTGATTCAAAATCCATCATATGATTTGTGTGACTCCCAAAGAGACTTGTCAGGATTCTACTTTCAATGTAACATCCCGTGCGAGCATGGCTCGTGAAGAAGATATTAAAATATGAACGGAAGTCCTTTTTACGTAATAATTTTTCAGGTCTATTGTGGATGGGATATCGTTCAAGAATAAACCCATTCACGAAATAAACAGAATTTAAGTATTTTCCAATAAGAGCGTCACAAAATTGCGACATAGTTCTCCCCCAAACTGTATAGTATCATATCCCACAGCGTATATACGATATATGGTTAATATCACGGTAGAATATGGTTACCATAGCAACTGTTAGGCGACAATTGAAGACAATCCTAGAGTAAGATAGTTAGATAGTGTATTGTATGTCTCGATAATTCCCTAGCTGCGTCTCTATCATTCTCATACTACTGGTATTCGTTGTTCATATCCTCTTTACTCGCTTACTACTAATATTTTTTTGATTCTTATTAAATCTTAATTATTTATCATCCAACTAAACTATAACACATACCCTCTCTGATATGTGGTTACGTTTTTACAGAAAATATGAAGATATATGATGCACATACAACACACGCAATACTTTCATTATCTAAATCAATTTCAAACACAGTGCATAAAATTTCTAAATATGATTTACCGTCATAATTATATTCTATATCGCTCTAAACATTTCAAAAATGGCTATTTATTAATTTCGCACGCAGTTTTGTAAATATTATTATTGTTATTTTTGTTGGCATTTATGGTATAATACTAGACGGATAGGGTATTCTCTCCTTAAAGCTCCGTCTTAGAAGAGCAATTGGTAGACCAGACGGACTTGAAGTATATCCAATATTACTTCTAGTGTATGTGCAAAACCGAACGTGTTAGCCTTTATAGAAGCTAGATCACGTGCGTCTCAAACGAGCCTTTGATACTTTATAGGGTGCATTAAAGCTATTCAGTGCTCATTGTCACAGTTAATTACCGATGGTTCCGGGACACATAAGCTTTACACGGCTTTTCACTGTCGACAATAAATGTCGCGCGTTCTCTCAGAGGCTTCTTTTCAACTAGAAGCGAATAAAACTTACAAGTGATTTTTCTTATCCTGTTCTACCTTATTTTTGTCTTAAGGGGGGTTTTCAAGTCTATTGTGCATTTCTTAAACGTTATTCCATATCATCGATGCATCTGCACATAGGTGTATGTAGAATTTCTCCCGTATCACTTGAGGAATGATATTGCTCGTATCGAATTGGCTGATTACATCTTAGAACTATCGAGTAATAGACCAATTGTCCAGACCGCTCAATTAGTCTCGTAATTTTCTTTAACTGTACATGTTTTCACATATCCCGTACCCGATAGTTCCTGAAACACATATGAAATTTGTGCATACACTACAATAAATTGATTGTATGTGCATTGATGCAATGCGCCCTTATGTTTAACACTTTCTTCAACGCTGCCAGATGTCCAACAATGCTGTGTACGTAGGGCGTTTCAAAAGTGCTCTACAGTATTTATCATATGGTCAAATTACTTTAAACTTTGTTTGTAAATAGAACAATTAATGATACATAGTATACTATGAATTTAACAAGTGAGGATGTGTCGTACAAAATTGCATGGCTGCCATAGTAACGTCAGTTATGGCTACCCGGGGCAAAGTTTTAGCTGACCGTGCGTTATTAACATATTCTGACTAAATCTCACTCAGTCAGTTAAATGACACGCAAAATACACCCGCTACAATAACAAGAATGCTCTATGTTTTAATAAAATTCCTCGCTTCAAAATATGCACTTCCAGGGTCCGTTTGCAAAGCATTCGAAAGTATCACAAAATCAAGCAAATACGTCAAAAGCAACGTCTAGCGTCTGATTCACAAAGGTCATGCCTTCCTGTGGTCATCTGTAGCAGTACCACTGGCGGTTTGGAAGAGTTCATACTATACATACATCCTACCCAATGACATGTATCCCTCTTAACAAGCAGTTGTTATACATTTTACTGTTTCAAGTCTTAATTTTTCTGCCAAAAGACAAAAACTGGTCCAACAATTTACTGACATTTAACGGGTGATTCTAATACGGCGACAAATAAACCTGAACAGTGGGAATTTTAAAACAATAGCATATTTGACCAAACTGATGTTATACCGTCCTTCGCAAACGTTAGATGCAGTGATTTTATGTCATAGTTAATTGGTAGTTGTTTGGTTTGGGGCAATGTGTTGGTTAGTTTGACCATTTCTACGACGTTACGTCAAATTTGCCCCGGGTAGCCATTACTGACTTTACTATGGCAGCAGCGCCATTTTGTACGAAACACCCTCATGCATTTGAATTATGGTACAATATATATCATGAATTGTTCTATTTAAATGCAAAGTTTTAAGTAATTTGAACATACGATAAACATTATAGAGCACTTTTCCTGGAACTTTTGAAACGCCCCTCGTAAATAGGGTTTCTATTGAACTGGAAAAATGGTCATTGGTATGTTAACATAAGGAGCAGACTAAAGAGACAGTAAAGCTCTACCATGGAAAATCTCAGGATCCTTTGATGTTAAAACATGCGCATGCTACAACAAACTCAAATTATCAGCTCGTAAGAACGCCACATGTCATATAGATCAAATGTCTCACAGTGTAATTCTTGTCATGGTTAAATTGTGCATCTGTTCCTATGAGAGAACCATTTAAGAATTATCCAATTGTTTGTTCAAACATGTGTACATGAAATATCATCATTGAACTTAAACCGAAATTGCTCAATTTTTGTAAAATATATAACATGTTCGTGCATGACCAAAACGCATATATGATAATAATTAACGGATCATATTGTTGTTTGTTTCGTAGAATCGGTAATCCGTCTAAACACAATCTTTATGTTTCAGATGTCTATTGACCTATTTTGGATTTTATATGTATAATTATTACGTCATAATGACGTCAATAAATTTTTACAAACTTCCTGTTAGATTTGTCTTAAAATAGATCAACGGATTTCGTCACATTCTTAATCATCAATAGCAAAATCATGGAAACTTCTAATGATACCTAAAGAAACACAATTTCATTGGTTTTTGAAGACAAATGTAATCACAAACAATGAAATATCTATAGTTTATAGTTCATCAATGAAATAAAAAGTAATGTAATTTTTATAGTGTATGCTTCTTTAAGTGAATGACTATATACATTCCTTTGTTTATATCAAGCACTTTATCATTTTTTAATATCGTTACCTCATCTATTCATAAAGTAAATGTTTTGAGATAAATTATCCATATACTTTTCTTGTGTGTAGGTTTAATTGTCCCTACGTGTCGATAATTTGGCTTCCTGATATAGATATAATTGAAAAGACATTCCTGTTTGACAAATTGCTGCTAATGTTGTACTAGCAATAAATAGTAATTATTGTCGAACATCATAAGTGTAAAACATAATGTGTGGTAAAATAAAGATATTTAGTATAAGGAAATGCTTGCAACACTGACAGAGAGACATTGTATGAAATAACTAAATTCAAAGCATCTAAAAGTAATCTTCAGGGAGGTATTATTGAGTTCAAATCAAGATTGAAACAGTGACTAAAGACTCTTTTCTTTGATAAAGTCATTTGGGGTGTATGTATTATTGCAGAGGACTAAGATTATGGTTAATGGTATCAGAGATAGCACGTTTGTTTGGTTTTGTAGTTTATTGCTATTTTTTCTGAGCACAATTATTACCATTGTTGAAGCCGTTCCTTGAAACATTCACAAATATTTGTCATTTGTATCAATGAATAGTAGCATTGAATAACCATAATAACGATCATTCATTTGTGCTTAAAGTCACAACAACAGTTCGCATTTATTAAGTGTCAACTCACCAAGGACTATCAGGATCAAGGTAAATAAAATTAATAAAGCTATACGTGGTATATTCATTTGGCAATTCCGTCGTGAAATTTCTGTTGAAAAGCAACATTATGAGTTAACTACATACAATAAGTTCTGCTGAGCACTGATGATTATCGTGGTGACATATGGCGAGTACTCCAATCCTATTATCAACAACATGCCAAGCTGTGTGTCTAACAAGGATGCTATACTGGTGTTATTTAATTGCCTTATAGTCTATTAACCTCGGGCGGTGCTCTAATTACTAGTTCTAGGTCACGGAGGATCGGTCATTGCAACTGCACAGTGAATTATGCCATAATTTTAATCAGACCAATTTGCAAGGGTTCATTTTGGTGGTCTTATTTTATAGGAGTATCTGCAGTATGATATAAATGCTTACCAAAGGTGATGAGAAAAAAGCACATAAGTGGAAAAATAATTATGTTTTTCATTGTCAGCTGTGTGAATACCATTAAAGCCTGGAAATATAATTCTATTCAGTGAAAGGCTTTGACTTTAACATGAAAAGGCTAACATGTTTGTGCTCACAGAGCGCGTCCATATCTGCATATGTTGCTAACACGCTGACTTTGAAGTGTAAATTCTTGTGGCGGTGTTTGAGATAGCTTTGAGATCACAGTGAGATCACAGTGAGATCACGGTGAGATCACAGTGAGTTACATGTGCAGTGTGTAACAGACTGGTATAGTAGTGAGATTGTATAACTCGATAGTTCTGCTGCTCTTTTTGTTACAAATGTACCGAGTGTTTGAAGTGAATAAAATCAGATGGGAATCACGTGAATGAAGCGTCTTTTAAAAGGTACAACACCTGTCATATCGTGAAGTTGATCAGTGCATACCGGTTGGGTGTTGCAGCATGTAGATTACAATAACATGTCAGTAAATACATTGATCAAGAGCTTTCCTCCATGAGTTCATATCAAGAATGATCAAGGATGAAATTAATAACCATTCATCACCTTTTAATTGGATAAACAGACTTTCCACAAACGCTTTTGAACTGCCATTGGATTACGTTTGGTTTTTATCTGTCGGTGGATAAGCATGGTAGCGTAATCATAGGAAATAAAACTATACTGCACAATGTCTCCTGTACAGATCGAGTTTTATCCATGACCCGAATTATCAGCAAACGCCGAACCGGCGAACTGTCCTATCGAATATCGCGCGTGCATGATTAAACTTTTATTTGTCTTAAATTGCATTTGATTATCTTGTCTGACCAACAAATGAAACTTTAACAATCCCAAATTGCTCATTAATTCGTTAATTTGAATAGTGTCTGAGCATCAGAGGGTATCCATTCCCTTGACCTAAACCCGATCTCTAATATCAATTTAGGGACAGATGTCTTGACCAATTGCCTATCAGATGGCCAATTAGAGTAGACTTTAGTCCTCTCAAGTGGTCAATGTGCACGAGAGATGCATATTAAGGGAGCATTGTGGTCATGAATGGTCAGTTCAGGCCATGCACGCTCATAAAATGCAATAAATAATGGTGGATTAATAGTTCAACCGATTTCTGCCAGAAATTGACAGACGACGAATGTAATGTCGTAAAACTAGACCAGACGACAAATAATGCTACCGTTAGATTTTACCGACAGAATCGAGATTCGGTCAAGATAAGAAGAATTAGTTTCCGATCTATTACCATGCAAATTGTAAAATGATGAGATTCTCCATTGTTGGCATGAAAGGAAGATTCTTTTGCATCGATGCATTTCTGCAACGTTCCATTTATCGACAGAATTAATGTCGTAAAACTCCCGTCTCGAAGCATTTACGCTACGTATAGCTGCACATTTGTCTGAATGAGAAATACAATACTCCTTTAAACCGATGTATTAGAAGAAAAGAAAAAGATAATGCAACTGCAAGTAGGAAATCTAATAAACCAATCACTGCTCTCGCTCGAAGATAAGCAAACTGTCCAGTTTGAAATATAGAGAATCTACATTAAAATGTTTGAAATCGGAGCATTGCAAGAGTGGGATCACAAATACATGAACATCAGTGTTATTCAGAATATTCAAGACAACGTACGTTTATCTATAATTGTTTTATGGCGAATCAATATGAATCAAAATACAAATACGAGTACACTTAGCGGCACTTCTAACGCTACCGTTGATATATTTCTGATTTCTTTAAAACTCCTTAATAGATTGGTATGAAATTTGGCACACGTATTCATCAATATTTGATTCAAGTTCAGGCGAATTTTCCGCTCGATCTGACAATAGACCATTCCATGACCCGTCTTCAACTGGCTGGATACTTATATTGAAAGTCGCAATTTATCAAGCAATAACGGTCATCTGATTGTTATGTATGCCTGAACATGTTCCTTTTTCGTGTAATGGTTGTGCATATCAACATTATATTCGCTCATGCTTTTTAATAGATATTAACAATATTTACCAAAATGCTAGTCAACGAAAATTGTTGGTTTTGCTGCAAAATATAGTGTTTTCCGTACACATAGCCTGTCTGTTGAGAAAATACGATTCCTGCGAGTAACGCGGGTTGCGCTGAACTTGAAACTTAAATTTAGGGTGATCAATTATTATATCATACTGAATAAATGCAACTCTACTGCTTGCTATTAACATTCATTATTCAGAAGAAATGTGAATTTTACAATTCAAGTAGCCTTATTTGAGGTTAAACGCTTATTTTAAACGCATCGGTTTTATATTCAGATTATGAGCTGATTTTGAGGCGGTCTAAGCTTACCAACGGCTATTTCGTTACCTAGGAAATTGTAGCGTAGATGAATTTTATGAATATTTTCCTTGTGTACACTTTTTACATAACACTTGAAGCTGTAAAGAAATAAAATATTAAAATACTCAATTGACCCCTAATAAACACGCTGTTTAATTTTGTGACTTTGTAATTCCGGGTGACTTAAATTACGCTTTTACCACGACTTTTAATACACACCAATTCCTGATTTAACAAGTGCAGCAATAGACACATGCATTGAACTAAAACTTGTGAAAATTTGATAAAGTTATCTCAAAAGGTTTTCGAGATATCAAGAATAATCAAGTGGCAGCGTTAGAAGTGCCGCCAAGTATAGTACACATAATAAGTAGACTCGCTTCTTATTCTTCTTGAATTTGGTATTATTAAAGAATTGATCCCAGGCGCATGAATAACTAGGTCTTTTTAGTAATTTAGATGGTGCTTTTCTCTAACTACATGTAATAATTGAACTTCAAACACCAAGCTATGTACTATCTGTTTATGAACGTGTGTTCGTTCTTTCATAGAATCGTGATTGTTCAAACAACATGTCTGACAACATAAATGTAAACTATTCTATTATCGAAGTTAAACTGGCGCATCTCGATAATGTCAGGTTTTTATTACAACAGTGCATTGACATTAATTTACGTAAAAGCGAAACTAAATCGACAGCGTTGATGACTTACTGCGCGTGGAACGTAAAAACGTGTGAACGTTTTGCTCGAGAGATTTCCCGCGTAAAAGATAAATGTCATTAGCTGCACTTCCGCAGTTGTTCAAAATGTCTTTCTGGATCCGGGAAAACTCTTTTCTCGCATGCCTATAAACGACTGGCATATAAAAATTGAGCGTCCATCTGACACCGATTGTGTGATATCGTGAGAATAGCACGTTCGTCAAATGTTAACTTGACTGAATACGGAAGTGAGGTATAAGGAAAATTGGGATAATTGCACAGAAATGGTAAACTGTCCTCCGTTATTGATGTGTATACGTTGACATTTGTGCACTGGGAAAAGTAAGTCTAAGAAGGATAAAATAGCTTGTTGTTCTTTTCAAACCAGTGGTTAGGGGTCACCCAACGTCTGATACCTAAGAAGATGGTTTTAAGGGTATTTACCGATGGTACTTGGGTTAAGGCGCTATGTAATACTTAGCGATAGACAAATTGATCCTGAACATCGATACTAAACAGTCGTTGTAACAAGAATGTAATGTACCTTATTTACACGAAACTACAAACACCCCAATGGTAACACTACCATCACGAGGGTATTAAGGAAAAGAAACCAGTTTCCTCTTGTCTTGTTGAACATACATTCTTATTTTTACGTCCCTTATATGGGTCAGCCAAACTGTTCGCCTGCAATTCATTTTTTCTTTGTAGCTATGGTTAGCTACTTACAAGAATTCTGATTTTTACTTACAGTAGTTTTCATTCTAAGACGAGGTCACTGCATTATTGAATCAACGCCTCAAGGCGAACACCATTTGCCAGCGGGACTTAATCCTGAAAACAATGGCAACCCATGGACACATAATTCGTTTATCTTATTATACGTCCTTTTGGTTTCTTTGGTCAGTGATGGATATCTAACTTGATGAAATTAGTACAATACTTCGTGAAAAACACAAATACCAGGAATTATCCTCACGTTAATTCTATTTAGAGGAAATAGCGCAGACATTATGACGTCTGGAATGTACTATTTTAGAAATACGAGACATTTATAATTGAAAAACAACGGTTTTGATTAGCGAAATGAATGGTGTTGCGCAACAATTGATACAGTTTCTGCACATGTGCATGTCTGTATTGTTTGAATGGTACTGACCTAATTTAATGTTCGTGTATGACGTTATCATTATTCGTTTATAAACAGGAACCTGATATTTTTTATAAATGGCCCTAAAACATTATCCAAGACTCCGTTACTGACAGATTGATTTAGTAAAACACTGAGCCGTTTAAGTAAATCAGCGGAAGTCGCGCGATTGTTGGCGTTATACATGTACACCATGCATGTTCAATAACCAATACGTTTATTCAGAATGTGCTTGGGTCTTGTATCCGGTTCCCTTGTATCACACAACTGGCTTTTCCCTTGGGGGCAGACTAATATTGGTCAATCTTGCAGGAAAAACAAATAACTACTCATTTAATTCTGTCTCAGTCGATCGCAAACGGCTATAAACAATGTCAATTGAAATAGAAGAAGGAAATAAACAGAACACTTGGCAATCCTTCTTAGAAAAACGCGATATCTGGAATGTACAATTAACCTTTGGTGGTATCACAATTTAAAACTCTCTTTCGCAAAGTTAAGGAAACAAGGAAAGAAAACTCGATATAAAAAAACTTAAAGGAATGCACCTGGACAAACTATTCATTAAACACTAGACAAGAGATCATATTAGTGAACGAAAATTAACAGCTTTTTGGAGTTTTCTAAGACCACTAAATATAGGCTTTTTGTGTTGTTAAAGGTCAGCTGCTATTGACGAAATAAACGTTACGAGAGCTTTCGTTATATGTTTAACTAATTAAGTTTGCTTATCGCGTCATGACGTCACATATCAGAATTGTCTTTCCGTCTTGTGCAATACCTCAAAGAATCTTCTGCCGCACGAATGTTACAAAAACAATATTATTATTACGACACTACTGTTTCTGACATCGATTATTAATGAAAACTGATTTCGTATCTTAATTCGAACGTGAAATCAACCATCAAAATAATGACCACTCTAATAAACGATTTAAAGTATTCCAAAACCAACTTTAAGATATATTTGTTGTTATAGTACTTTTCCATTTATGTCTGGAACACCAATTGGTATAAAGAGTTCGTGAAGTACGATGTGAAGACAAGAATCTCATTTCCGGTGATCAATCCTGGAACCATTTTGTTTTAACTTTAATGGCGGGGTTGCCTTCCAAATTCAATCACCAGCGTTCATTAGTTGTGTCTTTACCCGGAGTAAGTACAGGTAATAATAATTGTTTACATTCATCAAAAATGAAGATCAATGAAGGTTTCATTTCAGTCAAAGTGGACGATTTGTTTAGAAAATTGTACTGTGATCATTTAAAACAAACTAGGTCACACATATAATGCATCCATCATGGCGATATTAACGTGTGATTAAATAAATGAATATCGTAAAAAGCTTCTATAGTAACGATCTAACACACACGAGCCCGACATCAATCCGGTAACGAATTATTTTATGCTTAAAGACGGGTTACTACTTTACTGTAGCTAGTTCATTTATAATGAATTGATATAAGCTGCTTTGAGATGTGAAATTAACGATCCCGCGATAAATGTTTAAATCCCGAAAGACTCTTATTATGCAGTGATTTAGTAACCGTACAGACGACATTTCTCGGGACATCGTATGAAATCTGATTAAAGGTTCTCGACCTCACGATTTTTCATCCGTTTTCGTTTTTAATTCTAGACATAGTTCCGCGGATGCTACACGCTCTGATTACTGATTGGTTGTCTTTGTGCCACGTGACATACAGAGGAATAGTTGTTGTTGTTGTCTGTTTCAACGAAATTCTAGAGACGTTTAATTCGAAATTTGTCGGTATGACGTTTGGTATCGTACATCTTTCAAGATATCTGTCTGCATGCAAAAATGTTCATCTTGTGATGTTTCGATGTGAAATTATGATAAATATTGAGACACAGTTTCGTAAACTCGAGGAATTGCTGTGGTGGATCTTTGATAATCCAGAATGTTTATAAGTAACCGGTGAGGGAGAGCTGGCGTATGCAAATTGCATCTTTCATACATTGTTGTCATTATTCGCTACTATGATTGTATTTTTAAAGCATGGTTGGTATGAATGATCGGTACATTGTTTTGTTTTTTCGTTATATGTTCTTCTTCATACCTATATAGAAGCTATAAAGTTATAAATTGCAAAATGCCAATTTACCCCGTTTAACAGACTAATATTTTTTTGTTTTAGAATCTGTTGGCAGTAATTTTAACTGATCTAGGGAGTTTACTATACGATTATTTACCTCATAAATTCGTAAATATACACGAATAACTGTATCCATTAACAATGATGATATATATCAGCGGTAAGTCTATTTCCAAGAACAGATTCATGTAAGAATTTGCTGCAGAGACAGTTCTCGCTCAAGTGCCGAACATCACTACATGCATTACATTACAAATGTAGTTCGAAATGTATTACGGATCAACGCCGTCAGATTAAATCAGACTCAGTAACAAGGGTGCCATAAATTAGACTGTCCTTGATTGGCTGTTGCTGAATGATGGCTCAATTCCAGTGAAGTATTTTTCTATGGTATTAATTAAGGTCAGGTGTCATGTGTGTAAGTGTTGACTGCATGGGAAACTTGTTTTCATTTTTCAATGACAGTAAGAGTTTGGCTACTTACGGTAGTTTAACAGGAAACTTAATGATTATGCATCAAGATAAGGAACTAGACATTGAATGCTAGGAACATTGCAAGGTCAAGTACGGGTGGTGGTGGTGGTGGTAGTGGTTCGGTTTGGTGTTGTAACTGCTTTGTTGCTGCTTTTACAGTTTTCGTTTTTGTTGTTTCTGGTGTAGCTAATGTTTTGCTGCTTGTTTGTTTTGGATATTGGTATTATTTCGTGTTGTCGCAATTTTCGTTGTTTTCGTCGTTGTTGTGATTTGTCGCGTGTTCCTACCTCTGTGTCACGTGGCATGTTTCTTTTATTTAAATTCTAGCTCAAATTTATTAGATGTGTGGAGAATATATATCCCCTGTGTTATTACATCTTTATCAGATGGTATGAAAGTTAAAACTCGGCATGTACCAATATCTTCCCCGACATCAGTTAATTCTGTCGCATTGTGCAATTAACAGACTCACATTAAATAAGACAAATTATCAATAAATAGTTATTAACTGCTGATGAACGAATATATACGTATGGATATGTTTAACTCCTGGTAAATGAGAGACCCGCCATATATCACCATAAATACATGTCAGGCTCTTGATGTATGCTTCAGTATTAATTAAGTTAACAACATGCAACGCTGTAACATTACCACCGAAACACGGAATATACGCGTCTCCGAAGGACGTAATTAAAGTCTTTTTATATCCACATATTTTTATACTGTAAATTGATACGTGTTCGTACTTGCAATTTTGAGAAGTGTTATATATGACTCCTTTCCACAGAAACCATTCAATGGTATATTTTACGTACGACCTTCTCATTTTAAGCTAGCGAAAAGCTACATAACAAAACATGGTTCAATGCCGATAGCACAATAAGATACCTCTACGCACATGGAAGTCACGGTTACTGACCATTAGATGAGATATGTCTTGCTATAAAATGTTTAATAAACACTGATGCTTATACACCATGCCTGGTATCAATCGTTTTAATCTTCACACTTCTAGAACATGAAAGTATTACGCCTCGATTTGATTTAAAACTTATACAAACTTAGGCCCCTAACATGTACCCACTTAAAGAGGGCCATAAAACTCGTTGTAAACATGCAAACTCTTGCCGCTATCTGACGAGCCGGACAAACTACACCATGTTGCTTTGGTTGGAAACAGAGTCTCGCTAGGGGCATTAATGTTTTATCATGTGATTGAATTTTATTAGTCTTTCATAGTGACACAAATAAACAATAGAATGTCTTAATTACTAGTAACTCCTCTTTGACCCCTAATCTAGCGTTAGAATCATACATTTTTAAAACTAAGACATGAAAATTGTGTTTTATTTCCTTTTGATCGTTCTGTCCGAAGGAGCAGTTTTGAAATTTAGCGAAAACAACTGATACTTAAAGCGGAAAAGTGTTGTCACTTTCTAGAAATGAAATCCCCTTAAATGTTGTGTTTGTGAATTATTGACAAATGTTTGTTGTTTGTTAAGGGAACATTAATTAAAACAAAAAATATCTGACATCGTTGGAAGATGGGCATACCTTTAAAGTGGTAATAAAGTCGGTTTCGGGTTCTGAAACAAATAAGATTGTATTGTGAGCAATCGACTCAACAGTCAATTTTACCCAGGTTTACGAAAACTTAAAGAGTTTCAAATTTGAATGCTCGTGAAATTGAAGAAACCGTTTCTTGAATCATACAGGCATTACTTTACGTCTATTCCTTGGTTAGTTTTCTATGACATTCAGACGAGATTTTGGTTAGCTCAAGACATTGTCTAATTAGATTGTCCAGCGGGAGTTTATCCTGAAAACAATGGCAACCGTGGATACAGGATTCTCTTATTATATTATACGTTCTTTTTGGCTCCTATGGTCAGTGACGGATATCTAACTTGATGAAATTAGTAAAACGAATCGGAATAGCGCTATACTTCGTGAAAAACTTCGTGAAAAACACAAATTCCAAGAATAATCCTCACGTAAATTGAATTAAGCGGAAATAGCACAGACGACTTGTTGTCCATTCTAAAAATACGACAAATGTATAATTGAAACAACGCTTTTAATTAGCGAAATTAATAGTGTTGTGCGGACAATTGCAACCTTTTCTGCACTTAACATGTCAGTAATGTTTCAATGACAGTGGCCTAATTTCGTATTTCTAATTTAATACTGACAGTTACTGTTCAATGATGGCTCTATTCCTTTGAAGTTCCTATTTTTCTGTTGGTAGTTGCGTGTTAGTGTTGTCTGTGCAGTAAAGTAGTTTGGCTTCTTTGTTTAACTGCAAATATATCTTTATAAGGAACGAGCCATTTAATACTCGGAACATTGCAAGATACATGTAAAGTACTCTTGGTGATGGTGGCGCTGCTTAAGCCTGTTTGATGTTGTTACAGTTTTGTTGCTGATATTGTTGCTTTTGCTGCTTTTATTTATTTTGGTTATTGTTGCTGTAGCTATTGTTTTGCTGCTTGGCAGTTTCTTTATGTTGGTGTTGTTTCGTGTTAATTGTTACAATTTTCGTTGCTTTCGTCGTTGGTGTGATTTGTCGCGTGTTCCTCTGTGTGTAATGTGCATGTTCCAATTGTCTTCATTTTAGCTCAAATTATTAGTTGCTTGGAGAATATATATCCCCTGTGTTATTACATCCCAATCAGATGATATCAAAGTTAAAACTCGACATGGCCCCATATCTACACCGCCATCAGTTAATTCTGTCGTATTTGTGCCATTAACATACTCACATTAAATGAGACAAATTATCCATAAATCGTTATTAACTACTGATGAACGATGTTTAACTCCTGGTAATTGAGAGACCCGCCATATATCACCATAAAGACATAAGTTTCTTGAGCTATGCTTAATGTATTAATTAAGTTAACAATATGCAAAGCTGTTACATTACCACCGGAGCACGGGATGTGCATGTCTCGTAATTAAAGTTTGTTTTATCATATAGCCAACGTTACACTTAATGAGATATGGTATGTTTTCGTTCTGGCAAAAGTCTTTAGATGACTCCTTATCAGTGAAACACAAACGATTCAATGGTATATTTTACTTACGACAAATAACGGACATTGTCTATGGACACCCAACTGCCCCCTCGTTAATTTTTATAAGGACACGGGCTAGCCCAATGTCAGTACTGGTTTCTATGTATTAGGAACTGTAAATTATATAACTTCTTTCACTATATATATACATATATTGTACAAACTAAATAAACATTACAATATCATCGTACTTTGACAATTCGTTCGTACGGTCATTCAATGACAGAATTACATTCTTCAAAATGGCACTATAGTACTTGTAATGCAGACATTTATATTGCCTAATGTGCTCTCAAAGACTAATGGTGCCAACAATTCTGCTTTATTAAGATTGATGGTAAGCCATGAATACATCTCATAACACACGGGGATGACAATAATTTCTACGTTAATTTGCTAAAATACATATTTTTTCAAATAAATTGAATAAGGTACGCATTATTTTCCCTGACTGCGAGGATCATAGTCGAATAATTGAGATCATTTGGCGAAAAGAGATATCGATTCCGTTATTGAGATGACATTTCGCGAAATGTAAGAATATCAAAGCTCTTGAGCTGTGTGTTATGTAATTTGTTGCTCACGTTTGTCAGTGTTCGGGGATATCTTGGTGTGATGAAGCTGAATTTTAATTATTAATTAGCTGTAACTTGATGTAGTATTTCATGTAGTCCCGGCTTATCAGATCAGACCAAGGGTTTTTAACTTCTACGTGTGCATTTACGGTATCGCAAACTACGCACTTTATACTAAAACGTGACTACATCACTGTAAAGTACACAGTAACACTAGCATGGTATTTGACACAGCGGCTTTGGCAAGACGCAACATGAAGTTTAGGTTGATCTGAGTCCATTGTAAGGATTATTCTCACTCACATTTGGAAGATCTAGTTATCTGTTTATGATGGTCTGTCTATCATAGCAGCACAGATCAACCATGTATTGTATCTTATAACATGACCTTCAAATACATTGAATGGTGAGACAGTGTATGTATAATTGATGGGAATCTGTATTTATAACCAGATTATTTGTACAAATGATATTCACGCTGTTCTCTGACATACACCATTCACCAGCTCTCAACGGACGCCGATAGCACCCGAGGTGTCCCGCATGATATTCTCCAACTGATTCCCGGCATATTGATGCTCGTGCATTAGAAAACTTTCAGTAACCCAATGGATGGTTCCCCGGCTTTCCCCTAAGTGGACATGGCTAAATCCCACACATGTACAACACATCAATCACGTCGCGTTATTTTCGACCCTGGCGTGTGTTTGTAGTTTATGAATCTATTTACCGTCTAATTATCTTCGCTTGGAATGTCAGACCTAATTTTTTCCCATCAGATACACAAATATATCTACACGTATCCCCCTGAGCACCCTGCTGGCTCGCTGTTACGCTTACTCCCGTACAAATAGATGTGAATTACTCTATTTTAACGCCAATTATACTATTAGCAAACCTTTTTGATGTGTCTTTTTAGGTATTGTCAAACTTCACTGGAGTTTGGTACACAGAAAGATACACGCAAAAAGTACAATGAGACAGCAAGACGCATTTAAACACGAGTCTGACAAAAAGTAGACCGTTTTGACGGATGTCTTCAACTTCAACTTAAATGTAGTTACTTGTACTCGTCAAAGTCCGCAAACAGACATTGATCTATATCGCTACATTCATACAGCAGCGTTTTGGAACTTATGTATCTTAAGTATACAATACCCATCAAAGTCCTTATTTAAGGAAAAATAGTCTCAATTGTTCTATCGTGTGAACATTGGTACATGATATTCAATTGGCAGCCAGACTTAAAATAAAAGTTTGAAGACTAAAAATTGAATAAATCAAGTGGAGGACAACTGACAGAAAAGAAGACTACTAGCATGAGGTAGTTTGGCAACAAAAAAAACAGTTGCTAAAAGTAGGACGCAAAAAAAGCAGCACATAAAGATCTTATATACCAATTTGCATGAAGAGAAATTTGCGAGGTTTTATTCTTCTGAATTGACATTTGTATAGAAATCTCAAGTAAGAATCAATATATATCGTCACATTTAACAGTACATAATATAAAGATTATGTATAATATACTATGTACTTGTATATATCCAGTTTCTCGGTGAAGTAAACTAATAACGAAGATTCTTAGAATAATTTCAGATGCTAAATGTCATATGTATCGCAAAAATCAAATGATGTGAAATGAAAGATATTTTCGTCTGCTGAATTGTCATTATCCTTACCATATATGTATAATAAAGTGTTTTTCGTACATACATTACATCACATGAGCACATACGTCACGAAGCACGCGCTATTGATCTCAATAGAACGTTATAGACTAAAGATATATCATGTATTTTCATATTACTCGATGTTTTTATGTTTTACGTACGAGAAATATAAGCATCTGCAGACGTTTCTACAAAATGCCGTTTGTCACGACTGTAAATATTTCATGTAGCATGCTTAATGGTTTTCTGACAGACATTTTGTTGCGAGTGACTCTTAACAATGGAGATTGCGCAACTACCCGAAGTCATTGAATGAGAAAAAAAACATGGCAATAACGGTCAATTTCCGGTTAACCGGAAGTAGACAATCTCCGCGATGTAACTGCAAGGTTTTTGCTGGAATGTTAGACAATGGTCACAATATCGTCTATTTCCGAAAACATCACGAAATTCTCCGGGAAACAATCGAATCTAACATTTCCAGACAGCAGACGATTACCAAGGCTATGTCAGTGAATAAATATCTACTCAAATCACGTGATTTACGAGGTGTTGAATGTCCGGATGTCTCGTTACCCGAGAACGAGATTTACTGCAGCGTCTGTCAGCGAGATTTTAACTGACACTCTATTGTTTTATGAGAAAAGGGTCTGGAATGGTGAAATGGTAAGTGGTCGTCAAACTATAATTACGTACATAGGATCAGCAATGGTGAAAGGGTCAGTGGCTATAAAAAATTATAATTGACTATCTTATGATTACTTGTCGGGGCAGTTTTTCATCTCAAAACATAGCAGGCCCGACTAATCAAATTTGAAGTGTACTTTTTGAGGGTATTACCGGTAGTACTTTAAAATAATCTATGTACACATACAGAAGACCCGACTAATCAAATTTGAAAAGTTCTTGAAAATAGTACTGTAAAATCACCTATGTATGCCTACAAGTTAACGCTCTTACGATAATGTAATTTACCATTCTACCAATTTATAGCCAAATTACTTTATGCAGTGTATTTACGTTTAACTTAGAATATTAACGCAAGCATAAACAAGTTTTAATGGTGCACCAATAAAAACAACTGCATATTTGTATAACTATAGTACAATACTTCTTCATATTTTGATTTGCCGTAATTTGCAATCGTCGTAGTAATGGTCCGATGTCAACTCAGGCACCCTGTGAGAAATCCAAGATGGTGGAACTACAGTAATTTACATATTATTATTTAAATTGTTTTACGTGTGTTTAAATAATAAGTGTTTTATTCTGCTAACCTATATCCCGTGCACTCGGAATGACTACAGTCTGCACCGAATTACAAAAATGTAGTTGCATTAATTCCATTCAGTAAAGCCCGATACTATAATAAAGCTAAAATGAAGATCATATAGTCCAAACCCTATTGGCACCTTGATTGAGATACATTTAAATTTTAAGATGGCCTTCTTGCAATGAATCACATAAAAAATGAAGTTATTTGTAAAAATGCCTGTAACTGGCTGGCAGTAATGTATAAAGTAAGATGAAGTCAGATATATTAGGTTTGTTTATATGATTGCACCTACAATGTATCATTAATTTGGAGACCAAACAGCCCGATTTTCATACTATTACACCAACAAGTCATGATTGGCCAAACCACAGACACATCCGCCTTGTAAACAAAATGAGTATCTTTTGTAAATAACTACCTATGTGACCTTACAAATGATTACAAAACGAGACTAAGTCTACCCTACCATTATCGTAGTATGTACTAATATGCCATCAAAAATTAATGCATAAAATACAGTACATGTAGTAATTCACTGGATATGTGTTTGTACGACACAAAAACGAATCCAGCGGCCAAACACCCATCACATATATACAATGAAACTAGCTAAGCGTGACAACAAAAACTTAATCCGAAGGCCACAATGAAAACACCATTAAAGATATTCCATGGCATTAGTTATTCGTGCCAAACATACACAATCCTAAGGTTATAAAGTCAGTTTAACTTCTTTGTCAAGCTAACTGACGGGGTAACTTGATTTGTCTCAATTCTTTCTGTCAACTATGCCTTGAATATCTTCACTGCGGACGAGAATTCCACTCTAAATCTCCAATTAGACACAAATGGTCGAGTAAGTAATTCCTTTATACGACGGTTTTAGTGCTCAGACAAAGACGGAAATTGCCATACTGTCCAAAGTCATCGGGGATTCTAGGACGCTTATTACGGTATATATATATATACTTTTCCTGAAGTGGACGGTGAACACAAATGGACGTAGCTTCCTTTGAGATGGTCCCTTGGGTTAGTAAAAAAGATTAAGTCTCATTAATTCTAATTTGTACCAATTCAGCATCACCAAGTACAGAGAAAATAAATTGCAGCCATAGTCAACTAGAAAATTGTAATTTACGAAGCACGCAGTTGCTTCATTATCTAAGCATGTATTACCAACTTACAGAATCTCAGACGGATGAATTACCCGTAAATTGCGTAATCAGAATTATGTTATACTTGATTTGAACAATTAATTGTTAGGCAAGTTTGATATTGCTTTTCAAATACTGCGTATAAAAGGATAATGTTTACCAGTCAGGAAGATGTGTATTTCGTGATATTGTACTTTATGAACACACAGCAGATTAAAAACTGTTGCTTTTCCAATCATATATAACAAGCAATCAATACTCTCTGCACAATAACTTAAAAAACAGAACTGGGGCTAATCCAACTATGTAATTAGAGATTAACCGAATTTTTAAACTGTGCAGGTGCGGTACACGTGTTTTCTTGCTCGTTGGTATAGCAGGATTCCGATAATTAGGTTCCATCAGCATGCAGACATCGAACATAGTATATATTCTCCTGGAGCCCTGAATGACCTAATGGTCCACATGTGGCTGCGATAAGTAAAAGGAAATCAATATACACGTACATGTAATTCTTTTTAGATCACAGCAACGCATAAGATCAATAGTTCCGTATAGCTTCTTGGTAAGGCTGATTTACTTGTTCGAGGAGAATTGGAGAAATGTCAAACGGGTTCAAGTTAAATTCAACTATACTAAATCTGTTTGAATTGGGAATAATGTAGATACAACGTAACTAAAAAACTGGTAAAAAGCTATGCTTGAACAAAACAACACCATATCCGACAATCAATCTCTATCCGAGGCTTATTTCAAATCACTTTTTAAAATCAACGCCAAATAAGGACGGTTTAGCATCTCCGTCGCATGTGTTTCTGTCTTATTTTAGTATTTATGTCTGACTATGTAATACCCTACACGTACATGCGTGGTTTGGGGCTATAAATGATGGTAGATAATGTCTCCTATCTAATTGGTTGTTACGGAAGTAATTCCATTTCTATGCCTTGTATAGATACGTATGTTCCCCTTGAGGCAGCGGCTTCTAGAATACTGCGTCAGCTGAACTGTACTAAATGTTCCTATAAATAGGCAAACGAAAGCAGCACATACAGCCTTCTACGAAAATTGTAGTCCAGTCTTATAGAGGATGATTAAAAAGGTCCGAAGCTCAGACCGAGCTAAACAGTTTGTATGGCGTAGTGTCCTATTTAACCAAATATAGAAGTAATATAAAGCTGCTAGAGGAAATAGTAATATAGTGTAAAATCATAATAAACAAGCTACACACATTATGAATGGTACCATTTTATTGAAATCAAAAAAATATCTTATCGACAAAAATTGTAGATTTAACAGTAATTATGGCAAATTTGTTAAACGCATACATCAGCAAGCTGCAGAGAAATTAGATGGGATAACCGCAAAATTTCAGTCTTTTTGGTTTTTATATCATTTTATATCATAATAAAGAACAATAACTTGATGAAAACAAATGAATACTTACAGAAAGAGATTTCCCTTGTGTGTATTTGGACAAAGTAATTGTGATGTATTTTGCTAACAACTCTCCCTAGGCGTTCGGTACATGTATTACTATAAGATACGCCTAAACATTTACATTAATTTAATTTTACTAAGAAAACCACCAGACAAAACTTAAATGAAGATCGAGTATTGTCGAAGCACTTTTGACAATTCGATTGAGACAACTCTATTCCCATGCAGGTATCAACACGGAACAATGATGTTATGTGTTTACCTGTGAATAGGTCAGGACTGGTTGACTTTGAGATTGTTTATACAGTTATAACGATATGAATGTGCTGATCTCACATTCCCATCATTCTGACACTGTACTAACAAGTCCTGGCCGTTCACCATCTGGTCCCGATTACCAAGACACATATCTGTCCGCTGTTTAAACGTACAATGAGCAACCATAGTAAAAATATGTGAGTCAACACATATTGGATACTAAATATAGCTAGTTAGCGATAGAAAAAAATCTTGTTTTTTAAGCATTTCTCTGTAATTACGAAACCTACATGTACATGTATATAATTTTGCACGAATAAATGAAATATATCTACATAATACACACTGAAACTTCAGCAACATTAGAATTCAGTTAAAAAATCTTTTTTCATAAGTTATATGTAACATATTTCTAGTTTTGTCTAAATAACAAGTTTGTAAGACTTGATACTTGCAACAGCCAATTATACGGTCATGTGAAATGCCTAACGGTATATTTACGTATTTACAACCTACTTAATATACACAGTCAAGGTCCGTCAGAAATCATCGGAGATTCGTGGACGCTAACTGTGGTATGAGTAAATGTTTGAACATTATCCGGTTAAAAGAAACGCTTTCCAGTGGTGGGCGGTGAAGTCAAATGGACATAGTATCCCTTGAGATGGTCCCTCGCGTTAGAAAAAATATCAAGTCTCACAAATTCGTATCTGCATCATCAAGTACAGGGAAAATAAATCGCAGCCATAGTCAACTGAGAAATTGTAATTTACGGAGCACGCAATTGCTTCATTATCTAAGCATGTATTACGAGCTCACAGAATCGCAGACGGTATATTTTCCCGTTACTTGCGTGATCAGAATAATTTTATGCTTGATTTGAACAATTACCTAGTTAACATAGACTGTAAGGCAAGATTGAAATAGCTTTTCAGATACTACGTATAAAATGACAATGTTTACTACTAGTAGTCAACAAGTTATTTATCACGAGGTACATATGAACTGATTTTGAAACACTCAAATTATTATGAGAATCGGCCAATAGATTGTAAAACACGTGTGTTTCCATTGATTGGAAATCCTCCTAGTTTGGCACAAATGTCGCCAATTTTATATTTGCAGTTTTGTCTTAACATTAGTCACCTAATAGCTTTGCTATTATTTTCTACTCCTTCTGAAGTCAAAAACGACAATTTCTCAAGTTTGATTATTAAACAATACGAAATTTATCACTTTCAGATATGATATCACAACGGAAGGGACGCAGCTCGTTGTGGCTTTCAGAGCCTCGTTTTGGATTTTAAAGCCTCGTTCGGAGATGAATGATTGGCAGTCAAAGGGTCATCAGAAATAATTTCGCACCAGCCTACTATTAAAACTCCCAAAAAACAACACGAGAGAAAAAAAACATTATGACTCAGAGTGAAAACATGTTGGCGATTTGTCACATAAACTTATAAGCCGAAAACAATATCTCCAAAAATTGTCCGCGCTATGATTGGACATTACTGCGTTTTAATAACACATCCCGCTGGTCGGCAGGAGCGTCGAAATTGATTGCATAATGCGAAATGAGATAGCAAGCGGGAGGGATGATCAAGCCATCAAATAAATAGTCATCGTCGTCCAATTGCGCGAAATATGAAGGAATTTATTTTCTGAATTCCTTAAGTGTTCCCTGTCAGATTTTTGTCCGACTATTGGACATTCATGGGCTGTTATTTTTATCATAAAATTGGCAGCTGGATATCACGATGTCTTTTACGAGACGACCATCTTGAGCTAGCAACAAAACTAATCGAAAATAAGAAAGAAAACGAGAAATAGTAAAGTATAAATGAGTAGAATAGAATTAACCATAGCTCTGATTTTGTGAAATTAATGAATCTTCTTTATAGATTGCAGTCTGGTGTTTATACAAGATTGAAATAATACATGTATATGAATAGCTTATTACTAACATGGTGTAAGTTCATATCTCAGACCACAACGCATTGATTCATCTCAACCATAGCAACAAACCAGAATCAACTCTTTATATAATTATGGTATTGACATACAAGAACCTTTCCATTGTATTCTGGTAGACTTTTATTTTTTGCACTTCAATACATCTTTCTGATTTGTTAGATTAGTGAACTCAGAAGATGCTTGTAATTTTCTTTTTCCCCAAATAACATGATTATATTCTGAAACGATATTTTGCTTTCGTTGCAATTGCGCACTTCTGTGTACTGTAAAGTACGTTAAAATCCACTTTTGTCGAATAAAGGCTTTCGTAAAATCCCTACCTACCTATCTAATTCATTTACGCATTAAACCCAAAAATCAAGAATATAAATTTCTCAATTCCCTTTTGTTCAATCCGCCATTCTATGACAGAATAACATGACAACATGGCACTATGGTACTTGTATTGCAGACGTTTATATTGTCAAATGTGCTCTCAAAGACTTATGGTGCCAACAATGTTGCTTTATTAAGATTGATGGTAAGCCATGAATACGAACACGTACATCCCATAACACACGGGGATGACAATAATTTCTACGTTAATTTGCTAAAATACATATTTTTTCAAATAAATTGAATAAGGTACGCATTATTTTCCCTGACTGCGAGGATCATAGCCGAATAATTGAAATCATTTGGCGAAAAGAGATATCGATTCCGTTATTGAGATGACATTTCGCGAAATATAAGAATATCTAAGCTCTTGAGCTGTTGTAATGTAATTTGTTGCTCATGTTTGTTAGTGTTCGGGGATATAATGGTATGGTGTAGCTGGATTTTAATTATAAATTAGCTTCACTTGATGTAGTATTTTATGTAGTCTCAGCTTATCAGATCAGACCAAGGTTTTTTAACTTCCACAGATGCATTTAAGTTATAGCAAAACACGCACTATATACTAGAACTTGACTACATCACTGTAAAGTACACAGCAACACTAGCATGGTATTTGACGTAGCGGCTTTGGCAAGACGCAACATGAAGGTTAGGTTGATCTGAGTCCATTGTAAGGATTATTCCCACTCACATTTGGAAGATCTAGTTATCTGTTTATGATGGTCTGTCTATCATAGCAGCACATATCTACGATGTATTGTATCTTATAACATGACCTTCACAATGCATTGAATGGTGAGACAGTGTATGTATAATTGATGGGAATCTGTATTTATAACCAGAATTTTTCTATAAATGATATTTACGCTGTTCTCTGACAGACACCATTCACCAGCTCTCTACGGACGCCGATAACACCAGAGGTGTCCCACATGAGATTATCCGACTGATTCCCGGCATATTGATGCGTGCATTAGAAAACATAACGAAAGGCAATGACTGGTTCCCCAAGTTGACATGGCTAAATCCCACACATGTAAAACACATCAATCAAGTCGCGTTATTTTCGACCCTGGCGTGCGTTTGTAGTTTATGAATCTATTTACCGTCCAATTATCTGCGCTAGGTATGTCGGACCTAATTTCGTCCTACATGTATCTGATACACAAATGTATCTACACGTATCCCCCTGGGCACCCTGTTACGCTTACTCCCGTACAAATAGATGTGAAGTACCCTATTTTAACGCCAATTATACTATTATCAAACCTTTTTGATGTGTCTTTTAACGTATTGTCAAACTTCACTGGAGGTTTGGTACACGGAAAGAAACACGCAAAAAGTATAATGAGAGAGCTAGACGCATGTAAAACACGAGGCTGACAAAAAGTAGATCGTTTTGACCAACTTATATACTAGTATACATACTAGTAGTCATCAAAGTCCGCAAGCAGACATTTACCTACGTCCATACAGCAGCCTTTTGGAACTATTGTTTCTATACAATACCCCCCGTCCTTATTTAAAGCAAAATAGTCCCAATGGTTCTATTGAGTGAACATTAATGCGTGACAGCCAGAACTAAAATAAATTTCTGAAGACTAAAATTCGAAAAAAGTGAATGATAACTGAAATGAAAAGAACACTACTTGCATGAGGTAGTTTGGTAACAACAAAAATAGTTGCTAAAAGTAGCACGCAATAGAAGCAGCACGATAAAGGTCTTATATACCAATTTGCATGAAGAGAATATGCGAGGTTTTATTCTACTGAATTGACATTTGTATAGAAATGTCAAGCAAGAATCAATATACATCGTCACATTTAACAGTACATAATATAAAGATTATGTATGATATATTATATGCTTGTATATATGGAGTTTCTCGGTGAAGTAACCTAATAACGAAGTTTCTTAGAATAATTGCAGAAACTAAATGTCATATTTATCGCAAAAATCAAATGATGTGAAATGAAAGATATTTTCGTCTGCGGAAATGTCATTATCCTTACCATATATGTATAATAAAGTGTGTTACGTACATATATTACATCACATGAGCACATACGTCATGAAGCACGCGCTATTGATCTCAATAGAAGGTAATAGACCATAGATATATCATGTATTTTCATATTACTCGATGTGTTTATGTGTTCAAGCACGTATGAGAAATATAAGCATCTTCAGACGTTTCTTCAAAATGCCGTTTGTCACAGCTGAAATATTTCCTGTAGCATGCTTAATGGTTTTGTGACAGACATTTTGTTGCGAGTGACTCTTCACAAAGGAGATTGCGCAACTACCGGAAGTCATTGAATGAGAAAAAAACATGGCAATAACGGTCAATTTCCGGTTAACCGGAAGCAGACAATCTCCGCGTTGTAACTGCAAGGTTTTTACTGGAATGTTAGACAATGGTCACAATATCGTCTATTTCCGAGAACATCACAAGATTCTCGGGGAAACAATCGAATCTAACATTTCCAGACAGCAGACGATTACCAAGGCTATGTCAGTGAATAAATATCTACTCAAATCACGTGATTTACGAGGTGTTGAATGCCCGGATGTCTCGTTACCCGAGAACGAGATTTACTGCAGCGTCTGTCAGCGAGATTTTAACTGACACTATGTTGTTTTATGAGAAAAGGGTCTGGAATGGTGAAAGGGTCAGTGGTCGTCAAACTATAATTACCTACATCGGATCAGCAACGGTGAAAGCGTCAGTGGCTATGAAATTATAATTGACTACAGTATGATTATTTGTCGGGATCTTTCTTCATTTAAAAACATAGAAGACCCGACTAATCAAATGTGAAATGTTCTTTCTGAGAAAAAATGGTACTGTAAAATCACATTTGAAAAAGTTAATGCCCTGGTGTAATTAACCATTATATCTATTTGTAACCCACTTTACTTTCTACTAGTGTATTAATGTTAGCATAACATCAGCATAATTAAGAAAGTTCCAATGCAGCACCAATAAAAGAGAACTGCGTACTTATATAACCATAGCTCTCGGTAGTCTGGTTTCCTATACTTTTTAATCGTCGCAGGATTGGTCTGGTCTGGCGTCATCAAAAAATGGCGGCGCCCTATGATAAATCTAAGATTGCAGAACTAAAGTAATTTGTATAGTAAATTATCACAACAAATCAAATCAGTGATGTACATACAAGTTATGATTGTCCTTTGCTGGAAGCAATGTCAATTTGCAGATCGACTTATTCCTTAACGTGTATTTCAATAATAATAATAATTATGTTTAACTCTACTAACATAGGTCCCATGTACTTAGAATGACTACATTCTGCATCGAGCTACAAAAACGTATTTGGACTATTTTCAGTCAGTATAAGATGAGATTCTACTAAAACTAAAATGAAGATCATATATAGGTACCCCTATTGACAACTTGATTTAAATACATTTGAATTTTAAAATGATCTTCTTGCAGTAAATCACATGAACATATGATGATTGCATTTGCAGAAAATACCTCGCAGTAATGTATAAACTAAGATAAAGTCAGATATATTCCATCTGTAAAAAAATAAAACAAAACTGTTTATATGATTCCATCGACCATATGTCAGTAATTGGGAGACCATACAGTCCGATTATCATGACATTTCACCAACAAGTCATGATGGCCGAAACACAGATATATCTGTTTTGTAAATAAAATGAGTATCTATTGTAAATAACTACCGATGTGACCTTACAAATGTTTGAGACTAAGTCTACCCTACCATTATCGTATGCCTACAAAAAATTAATGCATGAAATACCGACTACTAGTACATGTAGAAGTAAACTGGATATGTGTGTCTACGACACAAAAACGCATTCTAAAGTCACAGTGAAAATACCCATCACATATATACAATGAAATTAGCTAAGCGTGCCAACAAATACTTAATCCGAAGGCCACAATGAAAACGCCATAAAAGATACTAGTGTTCCAAGTTATTCCTAGAACTATTACTAGTTATTCGTGCGAAATATACAGAATCACGAGGCTATAAAGACTGTTAAACTCCTTTTAAGCTAGCTGACGTGGATAACTTGATTTGTTTCAATTCTTACTGTCAACTATACCTTGAATAACTTCATTACGAACGAGAATTCCACTCTAAATCTCCAATTAGACATAAACGGCCGAGTAAGTTATTCGTTTATACGACGGTTTTAGTGCCACCAGACAATGACGGAAATTGCCGTACCGTCCGAAATCATCGGAGATTCTTAGACACTTATTGCGGTATACTAGTAAGTAAAAGTCAGAAAAGAATCCGGTTAAATGAAACGCTTTCCGGTGGTGGACGGTGAAGTCAAATGGACATAGTATCTCTTGAGATGGTCCCTTGTGTTAGAAACAAGATCAAGTCTTTTAAATTCTCGTTTTATCATAGTATCAACAACCTTACTAAATTGTGTTTGTACTATCTGAAGTTATAGCACGATTATACATTCAATTGGGGATGTTTGTGATCAAACTATGATGATTTCCAACTAAAGGAAACAAACGTGTTGTACAATCGATTGACCGATACACATAATCATTTACTTTATCGCTATGTGCTGAGTGTTTCAAAATCTGTTCATATGTACCACGTGATAAATAATTTCTTGACTAGTAAACATTGTCCTTTTATTTGTAGTATCTGAAAAGCGATATCAATTATGCCTAACAGTCCATGCTAACTGGGTAATTGTTCAAATCAAGTATAAAATTATTCTGATCACGCAATTTACGGGAAAATCTACCGTCTGCGATTCTGTAAGTTCGTAATACATGCTCAGATAATGAAGCAATTGCGTGCTCCGTAAATTCCAATTTTCCAGTTGACTATGGTTGCGATTTATTTTCCCTGTACTTGATGATGCTGGATTGGTACGAATTAGAATTTATGATACTTGATCTTTTTCACTAACACGGGACCATCTTAAGGGAAACTACATACATTTGTGTTCACCGTCCACTTCCGGAAAGTGCTTCTTTTAACCAGATAATTTTCTGACTTTACATATACCGTAATAAGCGTCCTAGAATCCCTGATGATTTTGGACGGTACGGAAATTTCCGTCTTTGTCTGGACACTAAACCGTCGTCTAAAGGAATTAATTACTCGATCATTTGTGTCTAATTGGAGATTTTGAGTAGAAATTCTCGTCCTTAATGAAGTTATTCAAGGCATAGTTGACAAATCAAGTTACCCTCGTCAGTTAGCTTGACAAATAAGTTAAACTGGCTTTATAGCCTCCAGATTCTAGTATTTTTCACTAATAACTTATGTCAAGGGATATCTATGATGGCGTTTTTCATTGTTGTCTCAGGATAAACTATTTGTTTGCTAGTTCCATGGTATATAAACTTATGGCATGCACATTGTGTTTTCATAGTGACCTAAGTATTCTAGTTTTGTGTCGTTGCTTACCAATGGTATATTTACAATGGGTGCTCATTGTATGAAAACGGACAGACGTGTGTCCTGGTAGCCATAACTGACGAACTATGACAGCAGTGTCATTTTTACGACACACCCTCATGCGTTCAATTCATAGCACACTATGCACCATAAATTGTTATATTTAAATGCAAAGTTTCAAGTAATTTGAACATAAGATAGGTTTTATAGATCACTTTTCCTGGAACTTTTGAAACGCCCTACGTGTAATGGAACAAGTAATGCCCAGTAATGGTTAGCCCAGTGTCAGGATGATGGGACTTATGGAACAAACATTCATGACATGTTGTCAGTGTAATTGTAAAATAAACTAAATGTCAACCAGACCCCGATCTCCAGAAGCAGCTCAAGTAGAAATCTCATCTCAAATTGAGATTTTGCAAAGTCAGATTATAAATCTGAGATAAATCTTAAGTTCAGGATAATTACAGATTTCACTCAGTAAAAACAGAACCACTCTAATACTCAAAATTGCGATCTCTCGGTCTAGTCTTCTTCGAGAGCTATGACGCACTTCTATTTATCTACATGTTTTAGTACAGGTTTAAACTTTGCATTATCCATTATTGATAATGCAATGTTTCCACAGCGTTTTTTAAGTGCTGTCTTGTTGAAGCATGATCTAGACGAATCATTCCCCCACTTCTCTTCTCGCAAATCACAGATTAATACGAGCAATCATAAAATCCCAATCATAGAAAAAAATGATTTGATAAGTTCAACATTGTCAGTGTTAGAGCTACAAGATCGACTAGTTTTTAATGATAAAACCCGTACCGTCATATTGTTAAATGATAAAACCCGTAACCCGGTCGTCTCAAGATAACTCTATCATAGAACGGAATCTGTTAAACGAAGCGAGAAATCACTTTATAACGATTTCGCCTGGAAATAACATTGGAAAGAATCCTATCAGGCTTGTAAAGTACTGTTACTTACCAATCTTGTCTGTCAATTTCTTGACAATAAACTCATAATACCTAGAATGTTTGGCATTGTTAATGAGACGTGGTAAAAGTAAACATATTTCGGAATGGTTCGGTACCTGTATAACTCGTACAGGTCTGGGTGTTAACCACGCCGCTCTGACGCTAAAAGAAATGTAATACATACAACATATAGCCGAGAGACCAGAAAAACATGAAGTTAACATTGTTTTCATTAACTATTCAGTGACATACATGTGGTCAGTCCTCACACTAAGCGGCTCGATCGCTCGGTTTGTTTTATTAATGTTCCTATTTGTGTCTGTCAGAAACATGAATATAAAGATGTAGATGTTGCACATGATATAGATGTAGATGATGTACTTGATAAGGAAGACAGCACTGACACGGTTGAGAACGGTGATAATAATATAGTGGAACTAGCTTCTAATGAACACCTAGGGACCTTGAAATTCCTTTCGCTATATTCGTATTTCGCTATAACAGTAAAACGAAATACGGTTGAGAACGATAGGAACAATTGAGAAGATATTAGCACCTAACTGTTTTCAGTTATAAGAAAACAAATAGACAAACTGTTTATTAACAATTCTAACATAGTGAATGTTAATCAAACCTTACTACCTAAACGCTCACATCGATGAAATTAACACAACCAAGTAGATTTAACAATGATGCTTTGTATGGCACTGGACAGTTTAATTTCAATATTCTGATGAACTTAATGAAATTGAATAAATAAACAAATCATAAAACACACTTTGTATTTTTGTTAGACAATGTCGTAAATACATGTACATGGTAATAGGTCAAACTGTCGAGGTAGCGTTTTGTATCGTACGCAATTTACAGCCAATAACAACATTATCCCAAACACACACCACACAGAAAATACTGACCCAGCTGTTCGTTGTGGAGAAATTCGTCTCTATGTCGTTCCTCAAGCCAGACCAATTGATCAATGTCAGTTTGTATTGGGGTACACTATAATCTAAAGACTAATTATTTGTGTATGGCGCTATATGCGGGTTGTGTAAAAGATGCTGGCTCCTAAATCTAACCCTATTAATTACAGTAAATTGCATTGATTAGCAATTAGCGGGTTATGCGGCCTAACATTCACGCGTTGATAATACAATTATAAGGCTAGAACTGGAGGATATGTGTCGTTTTCCAGCAGTTTAGTGACCGTGAATTATATGTTTCAATGTGAAAATTAACCCCGTATATTCCTTGCTTGCTGCTATTTAGGGAGAAACTTGTTTCCATGGGACAGAAAAGAACGTTTAATTTCTCACTGAATTGTGTGCTGTTGTTATACACCTTGAAGGTATATGAATACCAGACAGCGGGAATCGTACACTTTTTCTCAACAATTGCACAACTATATCTGAATATAGCTTGAATAGAGGGCGCTAACTTTAACACAGTGTGAGACGTTTTACCACTTATTGTTTCGCTAGGCATTTGGATGTTCATTTGGTTAATGTAATGGTATATGAAGTTGTTTTTTGCCTATAAGGCACCGAACTTGTGTGTTGTAAATATTACACGGTTCCTCAGAACCCATCTTTCACACATTGGTGTTCCGTACATGACTGTATTTACTGATTACATATGTGGCGTCATCTTCTGGAGATTTTGACCAATAACGTCTTTTTGGATTTCAAGTAAATAATTATACGCCTTTGCATTTCATCGCAAATGCAACCATGTACGTATATGCCGGCACTTATCATCCTCAAGTAACTAGAATGTATAAATGCAGATATGTTATGGTTATCAAACACAAATGTAACAAAATAACCCTTGTTAGCAGCAAACACCTTTAATTAAATCAACAGTAGAGTGAATTTGTATATTACGAAAACAGCAGAGCACACTTTCATTGATGGACAGGTCAATATGAACGCTCTACATATGCTCATCTTTTATATTTACCCTGGACATTCATTCGTCGTACATTTGATCAGAAAATAATGGTTTTCGTCAGGTCAGACTACCTTAATTATATACAATGTATATACTAGTTATGTACTAATATATCATTAATTAGTTATTATATGTATATCATATTTCATTTTGGCTTCGAAGTTCTTAATTGTATTGGGTAACAAGCAAATATTCCTAGTGACCTGCCATCGTAAGCATATGTTAAGATACAAAAGAATATTACCAGAACATTCCGCTAATCGGGCAAATCCTAAAAAAACTCTCTGAAGATGCTCCATGTCAAATGGCTTATAAAACAGTTTCTGACCAGAACGTGCTGAAGCGTATTTTATGAGACTGGTTTGAACAGATTGTCAGATTGAAAAATTATGGGTTCAAAATACAAATAGAGTTAGGGACAAAACCGTTATCTCATCTGGAATGTTTTCAAATGAAATGTCAACGCAATAATGGCACGTTTGTCCTGCGCCCTATCTGAATGATTTTAGCGTTTCTGTTGTTAATCAAATAATTTGGATACGGTGAATGCTACTCTGTAGTGAAATAGAATTCACCCCATCTGTCAAATAGCTTTGCATTTGATCCAAAAATCCTCAGTTCTTCGTTTTCATTGTGTTAATATGAGGGTCTTCACATTAGAAAATTACTTGCTGGATTGACAAATTTAGCCGAGCGCTTTAACCCAAATATGTCAATATCCTAACCATGCTACATCTTGTATTTTTGTACTCAGGCTGAGAACCATTGGAAAAAATCGTGACTCTATTTCATTACAGGGCAGCAGCCTCGCATATTCTAGAATTGTGTAATGATATAATACGCCCATTTACCACACCGTAGTCACATGAAAGGGTCGAAAGGTCATTGCTCCATGGGACGTATAAAACATCACCCTTCCTTAATGAAATTAACGTCCTGACAATGTTTTGTGGCGGAACTAAATTAAACAGTGGTACAATCAAGAATAAAGGTCTTAGTTCGCTATAAGTTGTGTGTGGTTTGGTAATGTATGGCACTGTTTGGAGCCCCGAGGGTCTGTTTGTCTCCTAGCTAGTACTCCCTAGAGACCCCTACATGTATCATGTCTGCCATTGTGAAGATAAACTGTCTTTACTTTCACGCTTGATGCTGTAGAATTATTGCGAAAGACATAAAAGTGAACTACTGTCACGATCATTTGTTGCCGTCTTTATTATATCGAAAATGAACAAGACTTTTGTATGAGTCTGGCAAACGTTATAAAGATACTAAAATGTTACAAAATAGAAGTATAACCCCAGAAGCACCTTAAGGGAATCAGCTAAACAGGAAAATATCAAGAGTATCATTTTTTCTTGGTTTAGAATCATTATGTAAAAATCTCTAATTGCTTCGACATGCCTTGGGTTATTCTTCGTTCGTTGGACAATATACGTGACTCAAATTTTTAACTTAAATATTTAAGTTTTCCCCTAATATGACTTGTGAATACCAACGCAAGAGAAACTGCAAGTTAATGTTCGCTATCTAGAGGTTATTTATCAGGAGACGACTGCCCTCTGTCAAGAGAGGGTCACACTGCTGTGTTTATTACTCGAGATTTCTGTTCTATATAACATTTATATTACTCCATAATTCCGCCGTGTACACAGGTATCTGTATCATTGATAACAAAAAACGAAAAAATACTTTTTAGTAAAATTTATATTTTAATTTATATTATTTTTTGTTTCGTTTTTTTTTTCGTTATCGACGATACAATTCCCGGTGGCTCTGTAGGGGTTATTGCTCAAAAGGCCCTATATGTAGAACAGCAAAGTACATAGGAGGTGGCTGTTCTGTAGAGTTCTCGTTACCGAATACATGTACATCTTTCATTCACTGTTTATACTGTTAATTATTAATTATGATACACATGTATATGTATAGAATAAGTTATTCGTTCCAAACATACTAGAATCATAAGACCACAAAGTCTTATTTGTCAAGCTAACTAACTGATTTATCTCAATTCTTATTGTCAACTATGCCTACGGACGAAAATTATACTCCAAATCTCCTATTAGACATAAATGGCCCAGTAACTAATTCTTTTATACGACGGTTTTAGTGCCCAGACAAACACGGAAATTGTCGTACCGTCCGAAATAATCGGGGATTCTTAGGCGCTTATTGTGGTATACTAGTAAGTAAAAGTCAGAAAAGTATCCGATCTGAAGAAACGTTTTCCGGTATTGGACGGTGAACTCAAATGGACGTAGATTCCCTTGAGATGGTCCCTCGAGTTAGAAAAAAGATCAAGTGTCATAAATTCTAATTAGTACCTATCCTGTGTAATCAAGTACATGGAAAATAGATCGCAGCAACAGTCAACTGGAAAATTGTAATATACGGAGCACGCAATTGCTTCATTATCTAACCATGTATTACGAACTTACAGAATCACAGACGGTAGATTTTCCCGTAAATTGCGTGATCTGAATAATTTTATACTCGATTTGAACAATTACTCAGTTAACATAGACTGTTAGGCAAGACTGATATTACTTATAAAGGACAGTGTTTAGCAGCGATAGTTATACTGATGACGGAGACGTTATGTCGTATTATGTATATTGGTAAATACATGTAGTTTATTAAACAAATGGCTGAAACCAATATTATGAAATGTTTTCCGCGACCGTAAACTTCCATATTAACTAAAATTGCTGTTAGCGTGATCATTAAAAAAGAACAACCTTCTGCTCGACAGGTTGATGTGATAAATAAAGCAAATTTGATATACATTTATGCATGTAAGTCTTGATACCATTGGTCCGACGTGGCTTCTGCTTATAATGCTTATTTTCTTGTTCGAGAACATTTGAGAAATGTCAAATAAGTTAAGGTTTATTCTTAAACACTGTTATCCATTCTTTTTTATGCATTCTCTGTAAGTGAAACCATTATAAATCTGTCTGAATTGTGAATAATGTAGATACAATGTATATTCGGCGTTAGGAGCTATGCCCGCACAAAACAACACCACCATATCCGACAACCAATCACTATTCAGGGCTTATTTCAAATCCCATTTTAAAATCAACGCCAAATAAGGAGGGTTAAGGATCACTACCATGCGGGTTTCTGTCTTATGTAAGTACAAAAAATGTATTTATGTCTATCTATATAATACCTTCCACGTACATGGGTGGTTTGGGGCTATAAATGATGGTAGATAATGTCTCCTATCTAATTGGTTGTTACGGAACTAATACCACGTTCACGCCTTGTATAGATACGTATGTTCCCCTCGAGACAGAGGCTTCTAGAATTCTGTGTCAGCAGAAATGTACTAAATCTTCTTATAGGCAAACGAAAGCATCACATGCAGCCTTTTACAAAAATTGTAGTCCAGTCTTATTGAAGAGGATTAAATTTAAAAGTTCCGAAGCTCAGATCGAGCAAAACAGTTTGTATGACGTAGTGTCATATCTTACCAAATATAAAAGTAATATAAAGCTCTTGAAGGAAATAGTAATATAGAGTGTTGAATCATAAATGCACAAGCTGACTGCATTATGAATTGTACCATTTTATTGAAATCCAAAACAATTCTTATCGACAAAAATGGTAGATTTTACAGTATTTATGGCAAATTTCTTGAACGCATCCATCAGCACGCTGCAGAGAAATCAGATGGGATAACTGCAAAATTTCAGTCTTTGTGGATTTTATATAATTTTATATCATAATAAAGAACAATAACTTGATGAAAAAATGAAGACTTACAGAAAGAGATTTCCCTTGTGTGTATTTGAACAAAGTAATTGTGATGTATTTTGCTAACAACTCTCCCTAGGCGTTCGGTATTACCATAAGATACACCAAAACATTAACATTAATTTAATTTTACTAAAATAACCACCAGAAAAAACTAAAATGAAGATCGAGTATTGTAAAGCACTTTTGACAATTCGATTGAGACAACTCTATTGCCATGCAGGTATCAACACGGAACAATGATGTTATGTGTTTACCTTTAAATAGGTCAGGACTGGTTGACTTTGAGATTGATTATACAGTTATAACGATATTAAACTGTGCTAACAAGTCCCGACCGTACACCATCAGGTCCTGATTAACACAATACATATCTGTCCGAGTATATACGAAAAATAAGCACCCATACTAAAACTGCGTGAGCCAAAAATATTGTATACTAAGTAACACGATAACCATATAGAATGCCAACAAACGTTAAATACTAAACACTTACATGTGCACTAGATATGCATGCCAACAACACAAAACCCCAACTTAAAGACCACGGTGAAAGCAATCATCACAGATATACCATGAACCTATATATATTTGCCAGCAAATACTTAATCCTGAAACCGTAATGAAAACGTTATCATATATATAACATGGAATTATTAATTCGTGCAAAACATACTAAATACTTAGGACACAAATAGTATTTAACTTATTTGTCAAGCTAACTGACGGGGGTAACTTGATATGTCTCAATTCTTGCTGTCAACTATGCCTTCAATGACTTCATTAAGGGCGACAAATTCCACTCTTAATCTCCAGTTAGACATAAATGGCCGAGTAAGTAATTTCTTTATACGACGGGTTAAGTACCCAGACAAATTGCCGTATCGTCCGAAATCATCGGACATTCTTAGACGCTTATTGTGGTATACTATCAAGAAAAGTAAAAAAAGTATCCAGTTAAAAGAAACAATTTCCGGTGGTGGACGGTGAACTCAAATGGACGTATATTCCCTTGAGATTGTCCCTAGTGTTAGAAAAAAATCAAGTCTCATAAATTCTAATTTGTACCAATCCTACATCATCAAGTACAGGGAAAATAAATCGCAGTCACAGTCAACTGAAAAATTGGAATTTACGGAGCACGCAACTTCTTCATTATCTAAGCATGTATTACGAACTTACAGAATCGCAGACGGTAGATTTTCCCGTAAATTGCGTGATCAGAATAATTTTATACTTGATTTGAACAATTACTCAGTTAACATAGACTGTTAGGCAAGATTGATATTGCGTTGCAGATACTGCGAATAAAAGAGCATGTTAACCAGCCAGGAAGGTGTGTACCACGTGGTTCTCATAAACTGATGACACTCATAACTGTGTCCAATGTTTGCCTCGGTCGAGGTCTCAACACTCGGAGATGGATTCATCGTTGGCTTACACCGTGTGCTAAATAAGTGCACTATTCTGTGAGAGTGTACTTTTACAACACAAAACAAATTCAAAACTGTTGTATCTCCAATCATATATAACAAGCAATCAATACTCTCTGCACAACAACATCAAAAACAGAACTGATGCTAATCTGATTATGTAATTAAAGATTAAACAATTTTTCAAACTGTGCAGGTGCGGTACACATATGTTTTCTTGCACGTTATACAACACCATGAGTATAGCAGGATTCCGGTTAATACATGCACGATGTAGTGCGATATTTTGGTATGTATTTTTCTGGAGACCTAAATTTCCTAATGGTTCACAGGTGGATGTGATCAGTAAAAGGAATCAATATACATTTTGTACATGCAATTATTTTTAGATCACAGCAACGTCTGCGATCAAAAGCACCGTCTAGCTTCTGTGTAAGGCTTGTTTACTTATTCGATGAGAATTTGGGAAATGTCAAACGAGTTCAAGTTAAATTAAACCATTCTAAATCTGTCTGAATTGTGAAATATGTAGAAACAATGTATGTTCCTTCTAAAGAGCTACGCTTGAACAATCACAACACCATAGCCGACAATCGACACCATTTAAGGCTTATTTTATATCCTTATTTAAATCAACGCAAAATAAGGACGGGTTAGCATCTGTGCCGCATGTGTTTCTGTCTTATTTAAGTATTTATGAATGTCTATGTAAAACCTACCATTTACATGAGTTATTTTGGGGCTATAAGTGATGGTAGATAATGTCTTCTATCTAATTGATTGTTACAGAACTAATACCACATCCATGCCTTGTATAGATACGTATGTTCCCCTCGAGACAGTGGCTTCTAGAATACTGTGTCAGCTGAAATGTACTAAATCTTCTTATAGGCAAACGAAAGCAGCACATGCAGCCTTTTACGTAAATTGTAGTCCAGTCTTACAGGAGATGATTAAAAAGTTCCGAAGCTCAGATTTACCTAAACAGTTTGTATGACGTAGTGTCCTATCTAACCAAATATAAAAGTACTATAAAGCTGCTGAAGGAAATGGTAATATGTACTGTAAAGTCATAAATGCACAAGCTGACCGCATTATGAATTGTACCATTTTATAAATCCAAAAAATATCTTATCGACGGTAGATTTTACAGAATTTATGGCAGATTTGTTGAACGCGTACATCAGCACGCTGCAGAGAAATTACATGGGATAACTGCAAAATGCTTAAGGACCAATTTCAGTCTTTTTGGATTTTATATAATTTTATATCATAATAAAGAACAATAACTTGATGAAAACAAATGAAGACTTGCAGAAAGAGATTTCCCTTGTGTGTATTTGAACAAAGTAATTGTGATCTATTCTGCTAACAACTCTCCCTAGGCGCTCGGTATTGCTACAAGATACACCAAAACATCTACATTAATTTAAGTTTAGTAAGTCGACCACCACACAAAACTAAAATTGAAGATCGAATATCGCAGAAGCACTCTTGACAGTTCGATTGAGACAAAGCTATTGTCATGCAGGTATCCACACGGAACAATGATGTTATGTGCTTACCTGTGAATAGGTCAGGACTGGTTGACTTTGAGATTGTTTATAAAGTTATACCGATATTAATGTGCAAATCTCACATTCTCATCACTCTGACACTGTGCTAACAAGTCCTGACCGTTCACCATCAGGTCCTTATTACCACGTCACATACCTGCCGCGGTTTATACGTAAAATAAGTACCCATACTAAAACCATGTGAGCCAAACATATCGGATACTAAGTAACACGATAATCATCTAGTATAGCAACAAAATTAAAAATGAATACGTACATGTACATGTACACTAGGTAAGCATGCCATCGACACAATACCAGAATAAAAGCCCACAAGAAGCAATCTTCACAGATTTACCATGAAACTAGTTATGAATGCTAACAAAATACTTAACCCTGTGGTCGTAATGAAAACGCCATAATAGATATACCGTGGTATTAGTTATTCGTAAAAAAAAACTTACTAAATCCTAAGAAAACAAATACTGTAAAACTTATTCGTCAAGCTTACTGATGTATGTAACTTGTGTCTTATTTCTTACTGACATATATGCCTTAAAAACCATGGATTTAGTTATTCATGCAAAAATACTAGAATCTTGAGGCTAAAGCCAGTTTAACTTATTTGTCAAGCTAACTGACGGGATAACTTGATTTGTTTCAATTCTTGCTGTCAACTATGCCTTGAATAACTTCATTAAGGACGAAAATTCTACTCTAAATCTCCAATTAGACACAAATGGCCGAGTAAGTAATTCCTTAATATCACGGATTTAGTGCCCAGACAAAGACGGAACTTGCCGTACCGTCCAAAATCATCGGGGATTCTTAGACACTTATTGCGGTATACTATTAAGTAAAAGTCAGAAAAGTATCCGGTTCATAGAAACGCTTTTCGGTAGTGGCCGGTAAAGTCAAATGGACATAGTAACCCTTGAGATGGTCCCTCGTGTTAGAAAAAATATCAAGTCTCATAAATTCTAATTTGTACCAATACTGCGTCATCAAGTACAAGGAAAATAAATCGCAGCCACAGTCAACTGGAAAATTAGAATTTACGGAGCACGCAATTGCTTCATTATCTAAGCATGTATTACGAACTAAGAGAATCGCAGACGTTAGATTTTCCCGTAAATTGCGTGATCAGAATAATTTTATACTTGATTTGAACAATTACCCAGTTAACATAGACTGTTAGACAAGATTGATATTGCTTTTCAGATATTACGAACAAAAGGACAGTGTTTACTAGTCAAGAATGTATGTATAACGTGGTACATATGAACTGATTTTGAAATACTCAACATATACTAAAGTAATTTCGTATGTGTACCGATCAATCTATTGTACAACACGTTTGTTTCCTTTGGTTGGAAATCTTCGTAGTTTGATCACAAACATCCCCAATTGAATGTAGAATCGACCGTGCTATAACTTCAAATAATACACACAATATTATATTTAGTAAGGTTGATACGTTGATAAAACTCTGCAGCATTAAGACATATTCTTGATAAGATGGGACTCCCATTAATACAACGCGTGTGTGGTGTTTTCGTTTGTTGATTAGAAGGTTAAGTACATTTCAGCTGACACAGTATTCTAGAAGCCTCTGTCTCGAGGGGAACATACGTATCTTTACAAGGCATGGAAGTGGTATTAGTTCCGTAACAACCAATTAGATTGGAGACATTATCTACCATCATATATAGCCCCAAACCTCCCATATACGTGGAAGGTATTACATAGACCGACATAAATACTTAAATAAGACAGATACACATGTGCCAGAGATACTTAGCAGTCCTTATTTGTTGTTGGTTTTAAAAACGACTTCTGAATAATCCTTGAGTAGTGATTTATTGTCGGATAAGGTGTTGTTTTTGTGCGTAGCGTAGCTCTTAACCAGGAGCATAAATTGTATCTGCATTATTTACAATTCAGACAGATTTAGATTGGTTTATCTTAACTTGAACTCGTTTGACATTTCTCAAATTCTCCTCGAACAAGTAAATAAGCCTTACACAGAAGTTAGACGGTGCAATTGATCTCAGACGGTTATGTGATCTAAATGGAATTGCATGTACATTGTTTGATGTTGGTTCCTTTTACTTATTGCAGCCACCTGTGTTCCATTAGGACATTCAGGCCTCCAGAAGAATACACACAATGTTCGATGTCTTGATGCAATACCATGATGATACAAACATAGGTGGCAGTATCTGTGTTTGGAAAAGAAAAAGAAAAAATCCGACACTGAGCTTATACACTACATGGACCGTATATATATATCGATTGTCTATCTAACTCCATGTACACTATCAAGGTATAAAACGTAGTAAAGGTCTATAACCAAAGATTGTGGAACATCGCATAGGCTTGGTTCCCAACAATAATTACGATACTGTGAGCGCAGCGGGTAACCAGTGCATAAATAAAATTACCATGAGCGAAGTTAAATAACGAAAGTAACACTGTTTTGCTGTTTCGCAGTTATAAGATACAATTGAACGAGATTTTCGGTAAGAATGAATATCTTATAGTTTATTTGAATGACTTGTAAAGCGATTTTTCTTCAGCGCCCGTATTTTATGTTAAAACAACGAGATGCAATGTTCCACAATCTTTGGCATATAGACATATAGTACCCTTTATACCTTGATCGTATATTAGCTCAGTACGGAATTTTTTTATCATTTTTTTTTATCGTTCGCGGACAAAACTCTGATACTGCCACCTGTGGATACAAAAGCTACCAAAGATCCAGAGAGATTACTGTTGCTGAACTGCAATGTATTATCTGGAGTTATATAGTATGTTAAATTCGATATTCAAATTGATGATTTTTGTAAGCAACCTTTGAGTTATTTTCAGCCAAGGAAATGAGTTTACTAATGCTTGACCAATATAAGAACATAATATGCCAACTCATTACTATGTGTTGAGTGTGTCATCAGTTTGTGTGTACCACGTGGTATACACCTTCCTTGCTAGTTAATACTGACCTTGATTCGCAGTATCTAAAAACAATATCAATCATGTATATGTTAACAGAGCTATTGTTCAATTTAAGTATAAAAGTATTCAGTTCACGCAATTTCCGAGAAAATCTACCGTCTGCGATTCTGTAAGTTCGTAATACATGCTTAGATAATGAAGTAATCGCGTGCTCCGTAAATTCCAATTTTCCAGTTGATTATGACTGCGATTTATTGTCACTGTACTTGATGACGCAGGATTGGAACAAATTAGAATTTATGACACTTGGTATTTTACTAACACGAGCGACCATCTCAGGGAAATCTACGTCCATTTGAGTTCACTGTCCACCAACGGAAGGCGCTTCTTTTAACAAGACAATTTTCTGACTTATTCTTATACCGCAATAAGCGTCTAAGAATCCCCGATGATTTCGGACGGTACGACAATTTCCGTCTTTGTCTGGACACTAAAACCGTCGTATAAAGGAATTACTTACTCGGCCATGCATGAATAATTGGAGATTTAGAATGGAATTCTCGTACTTAATGAAGTTATTCCAGGTATAGTAGTCAGTAAAAATTGAGACAAATCAAGTTACCCCCGTCAGTTAGCTTGACGAATAAGTTATACAGTAGTTGTGGTCTTAGGATTTAGTATTTTTTGCACGAATAACTAATACCATGGTATATCTATTATTATGGCGTTTTCATTACGGCCACAGGGTTAAGTATTTTGTTGGCATACATAACTAGTTTCATGGTATATCTAGGAAGATTGCTTTCATTGTGGGATTTTATTCTGGTATTGTATCGTTTTCATGCTTACCTAGTGCACATGCACATGTACGTATCTATTATTAAAAAGTTGTTGGCAAACTATATAATTATCGTGTAACTTAGTATTCGATATTTTTGCACACATATGTTTAGTATGGGCGCTTATTGTACGTATATACTGTGGACGGATATGTGTCGTGGTAATCAAGATCTGGTGGTGAACGGTCAGGACTTGTTAGCACAGTGTCAGAATGATGGGAATGTAAGATCAGCACATTTATATCGTTATAACTGTATAAACAATCACAAAGTCAACTAGTCCTGACCTATTCACAGGTAAACACATAACATCATAGTTCCGTATGGATACCTGCATGGCAATAGCTTTGTCTCAATCGAATTGTCAAAAGTGCTTCGACAATATTCGATCTTCATTTTAGTTTTGTCTGGTGGGCTACTTGGTAAAATTAAATTAATGTAGATGTTTTGGTGTATCTTGTACTAATACTGAACGCCTAGGGAGAGTTGTTAGCAGAATAAATCACAATTACTTTGTTCAATACACACAAAGGAAATCTCTTTCTGTAAGTCTTCATTTGTTTTCATCAAGTTATTGTTCTTTATTATGATATAAAATGATATAAAATCCAAAAAGACTGCAATTGGTCGTGAGGCATTTGTAGTTATCACATCCAAAATTCTCTGCAGCGTGTTGATGTATGAGTTCAACAAATTTGCCATAAATACTGTAAAATCATCCATTTTTGCCGATAAGATATTTTTAGATTTCAATAAAATTGAAAAATTCAAAATGCGGTCAGCTTGGACATTTATGATTTTACACTATATATAACTATTTCCTTCAACGGCTTTATATTACTTTTCTATTTGGTTCGATAGGACACTACGCCAAACACACTGTTTAGCTCGAACTTTTTTATCCTCTTCTAAAAGACTGGACTAAAATTGTCATAAAAGTTTGTATGTGCTGCTTTCGTTTGCCTATTTATAAGAATATTTATTACATTCCAGCTGACACAGTATTCTAGAAGCCGCTGTCTCAAGGGGAACATACGTATCTATACAAGGCATGGAAGTTGTATTAGTTCCGTAACAACCAATTAGATAGGAGACATTATCTACCATCATTTATAGCCCCAAACCACCCATGTACGTGTAGGGTATTACATAGACCGACATAAATACTTAAATAAGACAGAAACACATGCGATATAGATACTAAACTCTCCTTATTTGGCGTTGATTTTAAAAAGGATTTAAAATAATCCCTGAATAGTGATTGATTGTCGGATATGGTGTTGTTTTGTGCAGGCGTAGCTTTTTACCAGGAGACATTCGTTGTATAGTGTATCAACATTATTCACAATTCAGACAGATTTAGAATGTTTCCCCTAACTTGAACTCGTTTGACATTTCTCAAATTCTCCTTGAGCAAGTAAATAAGCCTTACACTGAAGCCAGACGGTGCTATTGATCTCAGGCGGTGCTGTGATCTAAAAGGATATGTAAATTAATTTCCTTTCACTTATTGTAGTCACCTGTGAAATATTACCGTTAGGGCATTCCGGCATTTAGAAGAATATACACTATTTTCGATGTTTGGATCCAGATCCAGATGAAAACTTATGGATGACATTAAAGGATGAGGAAAACATTTCACGAAATTATCATTTAAACTTCTCGTTATCATAGGAAAATATCTTCTGCTGAAAACGTAATCAAGCTTACATATCCTATGACATGGACACAGGAAACATAAAATAAAATCATGGCTTGTTCGTTGTGGTTTATGTATTATTTATTATCTTGAGTTATATAGGATGTTAAATTCGATATCCAAATTGATGAGGTTTGTAAGCAACATTTGAGGTTTTAGCCTAGCAAAATGTGTTTTTCTACTGATTGACCAATAAACGAACATAATATGTGTTCAGTGTGTCATCAGTTTATGAGTACCACGTGTTACACACCTTCTTGACTATTAAACATTGTCCTTTAATTTGCAGTATCTGAAAAGCAATATCAATCTTGCCTAACAGTCTATGTTAACGGGTAATTGTTCAAATCAAGTATAAAATTATTCTGATCCCACAATTTACGGGAAAATCTACCGTCTGCGATTCTGTAAGTTCGTAATACATGCTTAGATAATGAAGCAATTGCGTGCTACGTAAATTCCTAATTTCCAGTTGACTGTTGCTGCGATTTATTATCCCTGTATTTCATAACGCAGGATTGTTATGAATTAGAATTTATGAGACTTAATCTTTTTACTAGCACGAGAGACAATCTCAAGGGAATCTACGTCCTTTTTACTTCACTGCCCACTACCGGAAAGCGTTTCTTTTAACCGGGTAATTTTTGTAATTTTTACTTGCTAATATACTGCAATAAGCGTCTAAGAATCCCCGATGATTTCGGACGGTACGACAATTTCCGTCTTTGTCTGGGCACTAAAACCGCCGTATAAAAGACTAACTTACGCGGTCATTTATGTCTAATTGGAGATTTAGAGTGGAATTCTCGTCCTTAATGAAGTTATTCAAAGCATAGTTGACAGTACGAATTGAGAGAAATCAAGTAATCTACGTTAGTGTTAGATTGACAAATAAGTTAAACAGTATTTGTGGTCTTAGGATTGTATTATGTTTGGCACGAATAGCTAATTCTACGTTACATCAATGAAGGCGTTTGTTTTTCATTGTGGCCGCCGGATTAACTATCTGTTTGCATACATAACTAGTTCCTTGGTATATATGTGATGATCAAGGTGTTTTCATTGGTGTTAGGATGATGGGACTGTATGGTTCCGACATTTATGACTTGCTGTCAGTGAAATTTTAAGAACAAACTCAATGTCAACCAGGCCCCGATCTCCAAGAGCATCTCTTGATAGTCTGTCTAACATACCCTATGGTTATTAAGACATTTCCTAAATCTACCCTTTTCTCATGCAATTAATTTCATTTGCACCCTTAAACATAGATAATCAAGCCAAGAACAAAATCTAGCTAAAATTTCAAACAGTTATACTACTGGATTGATAAAATATATTATCTAGTCGGGTTGCCAGGCTAGATTCTTGACTGTTAAGGAGGATTTTGATGAAATAATTATTTGAGCACACAGTATTCCTCTCTTATTGACACTTCAACCTCAGATATCTCACAAATGATACTGATTTAAGTGATATCATAACTTTGTCATCTTTCGATAAGATCGTACTGTCATTTACTGGTGTCAGATTCTCACGCGCTAATTACAAACATCAAACACGCCGCTAATTAAAACAGTTAACGCCACTATCAGCGCTAGTAATTAATGGTCAGTAGAAAAACAGGTGGCCAGTTCACGGCCATTCATCACTACACAATGATAGCGATATATTGTTTGACCGTTAGAGCCAGATTTCGTAGTCCGACTGTCATGTTGAATAAAGCATCATCTATGATGAAGATTTGTATCATTTGAATAGTTATTGTAGCTTTCGACAGTCTGTTAGACAAATGAAGTAGTGTCCCGAGCAATAGATCAACGTTCAATGCTGTTGTCTAAGTTCCTAAAATGAAATCATGAAATCGGGTTCTTTTCTTATAAGAGGCATTTTAAAATTGCGTAGCGTTCAAATTGCCTAACATCAAAGCCAAGTCTTCACACAACGTACTAATGGTTTGGATGGTTAAATTGGCTATGCATGAGTTGTGATATTTCGCTCTATCCACGCTCGTTATAAGTCAATGCTAATTAATATACCGTTCTCATGAATTGCTCATTTATTTCTCACAAAATATCTATGAAATATATCTGATATTCTTAGATGTCGCGGTAACAAAAAAGTTCAAATAAATGCAAAATGTTAAACTGATAGACCTAAAAGACCCTAGACGTTTGTATACACATTCTAACCACATATAAACATCCTTACATCCATTATTAAAATGCTTATGAAACTTGGCAATCATAATAAATTCCCCACTAGGACTGGTAAAATAATCTACATTATAACTTCTGTGGATTGCCTGGAAAATGTAAAATCATTATTTTGGGTGTGCCTTAAATTTCGTAGATTTCGATTAAACTGCAGTTACGTAAGATCTTAAAGTCATTGCCAAGGCATTGAACACATGAAGATCCATTATTAAAACGCTTAAGAAACTTGGCAATAAAAATACATTTCCCTATGATGATCTACATTTAAGTTAGTAGTTAGGTTTTAAAATGCAGAGTAAAATAATTATTTTTCGTGTGCATTAAAATTTGTAGAATTCGGTTAAACTGCAATTGTGTAAGATCGTTTATTCATAGCCAATGCAAGAGAAAACGTAGAAGACCAACTTCGACATAGGCAAGAACCGTGGTAGCTGAACTGAAAAGAAGGGAAAGTCCTAGGAATAGTGGACATTGAGTAGGTAAGTGAAGTTTAAAATAGATTATTCGTACAGTAGAACACACATAAAGGTAACGTTTTCGTGGGTTCAATGACCGTAGTGACTAAACATCTTGGTAAAATTTAACCACGAAAATATTGAAACTTAACCCATCACTAAACTTAATGACTTAACAGTATTAATACATGGTAAATATATAATATTTACTAACGATATAGCTAAACTGGCGTGCACTTTCATATTTAGCACGTGCCGTCAGAGATAAAGTACATTTACACGTGTAGAACCGCGCATCCATACCAGACCTCCACGGGTGGCGTTTTACAAAAAGACTACACCCCGTCGATTTTTTTAAAATGGATAATCCGAGAAATGTTCTGGAACAAAATATCTATTCCCGATCATTGATCAAAGCCATGAGCTTATATTAACCAGAAAATAACTGAACGCAAAACTAGCGTTGTCACATTGAACATCTACGGCTCACATCCGGGGAACTCATTTACTGACTGTGTGGTTAACTCGTTAGATTAATTATCGTGCAGTAAAGCAAAGAAATGTCGTCATATGTTGTCTTTGTAGTCTGAAAAGTTTGAAATCTAGTCAACTTTGATGTTCAGCGGCTCAGCGGTGGCCAGGTCAAATGTGATTCCGGAAGATAGATTGCGCATGCGCCGGAACGTTTGAAATCGCCTCAAATCACGGAAATTTGGATGAGAATAGCAGAGTAGATGGTTAATTATCTTGTTTGATTACATCTTGTTACTCTGATTAAAGCTTGTGAAGCAATTTATCCGACATAATCATAATATCACTGTTGTTAGTCACTTCTGTTAAACAGCGTGATTTACACGTGTATCATGATTACCGTTACAAAACAGTGACTGAAAGATGTTCACGTATTCAGAACTCTATAGAGCAGCCATCTTATAAGCAATTTGCTGCTCTACAAATAGGGTTCTTTGAGCAATCACCTCTACATAGCCAAGGGTAACGAAACCAACTGAAAAAAAGTAAGATAAAATAAAGATATTAATTAAATTTTTAAAAAATCTAAATAAATTAAAATAAAATATAAATTTTACAAAAAGACCCTATTTGTATTCTTTCTTGAGCGATAAATATTATATAGCAATGTTATGTCGAGGAAAACTTAACGGTGCGACCCTCTTCTGACAGAGGATAGTCGTCTCCTGAACAATTATATCCTCTAGAAAGCGGACGTTAACTTGCAGTCTCTCCTCTATTGGTATTCACAAATCATATTTAGGGCCACGCGTATTTCCAATGAACAAAGTATACCCCATGTTATATCGACGCTCCTAAACTATGAAAATATTATAAACTTGATATTTTCCTGTTAAACTGATACTTTCAAGGATGTTTTTAAAATCTAAATATTCCCTTAAGATGCACAAGAGAAAAAACTTAAAACGAAAACTATTCTATTTTGTGACATTTTAGTATATGTATACATGTAATATGAGACGACACATTTATAACAAGAATGAGTATGAAGTTGTCTATTGGTTGTGGAAGTTATTACGATTGCTTACTCCGCAAATACTGTTAAAGTAATAAAACCATCTTTCTATCTGGAGCACGTTTTGCCAAAGGACGTAAATTCTAGTAATAGCTGGAAATAAATGAACAACAAATTGTCTCTCAAAAAGGGATTATATGTTTTGCGGTACATATCAACACACCTAGGAAATATTTTTTTTAGGTCATCAATTCTAGACAAAAAAGTATATAGAATTAAGATGTAATTTTCTACATCGCTGAGCATTATATCTTAAAACTTACGCGTTGGAGACACAATAAATATTTGCGTATTAGCAGTCTAAGCCATAGCTGCATAAAACAGACTAGACTACTACTAGGCACCTATGCTGAGAGGCGTCTTTTATTGGACCAATAAGTCTTGTTCATATTCAATCTCATGAAGATAACAAGAAATGATCTTGATAGTAGTTCAGTTTAATGTATTTCGCTAGAAGTCTAAAGCCTAAAGCTTTGTGTGAAAGAGACAACAGTTAATCTTTACAATGGCTGACACTCAGAGACTCTGTGATACATTTAGGGGACTCTAGGGAGTATATCCAAACCCTCAGGACTTCAAGCTATGCCATACATTTTCAAGCCGAACAAAACTTATAGCAAACTAAAATATTTATTCTTGTTTATACCACTATTCCGCTCCAAAACATTGTCAGGACGTTAATTTCATTAAGGGAGGTGGTGTTTTATACGTCCCCTAGAGCAATGACCTTTCGACCCTTCCATGTGACAACAGTGTCGTAAAGTGACATTTTACTTCATTACACAATTCTAGAATTAGACAAGTCGTTTCCCGGTAATGGAATAGTGTCACTATTCTTTCCAATGGCCCCAAACTGGACTACAGGAATACAAGCTTTAGCATGGTTAGGATATTGACATGTTTGGGGTTAAAGCGTTCGGGGATCTTGGCTAAATTGTCAATCCAGCAAGTAATTCTCTGATGTGAAACCCCCATATTAACACAATGGAAACGGAGAACTGAGGAAATTCGGATCAAATGCAAAGCTATTTGACAGGCGGGGGTAAATTCCATTTCATTGCAGAGTTGCATCATGCACCATACCCAAATTATTTGATTAAAAAACAGAACCACTCAAATCATTCAGATAGGGTGCAGGACAAACATGCCGTTATTGAATTGACATTTTATTTGAAAACATTCCAGAGGAGGAAAATGTTTTATCCCTAAATCCATTGGTACTCTGAATTCATATTTTTTCAATCTGACAATCTGTTCAAATAGGTCTCTTAAACCACGCTCCAAAAACATTTTGCTAAGAAACTGTTTTACAAGCCATTTGACATGGAGCATCTTCACGGAGAGTTTTTTAGGATTTGCCCGATTAGCGGAATATGTTATGTTCTGGTAATATTCTTTTGTTGCTTAACAGATTATTACGATGTCAGGTCACTAGCGACAGTTGCGTGTTAACCAATACAAATAAGAATTCCGAATCCCAAAAATATATACGAATTTCTTAATGATATACATGTATATTATATAACTATATAACATGTAACTATATACTTTATATATACTTAACGTAGAATGTCCTAAGGAAACACGCTATTTCGTAATAAAATGAACAATGATCTATGGAATTGTACGTTTTTCAGAGTTACCCAGGGTAAACTATAACTATCAGTATATAGTGCATTAGTATTGACCTGCCCTTTTACGACTTGTCCTTCTACGACGGTGTGCTCAATTGTTTTCGTAATAGATGCATTCAATTTACTGGTGCTTTCAATGAAAGTGTCTGTCACATACTGTACAGGATTAGACTTAACGCCCTTTTTCCAAGTCATATTCAGATATACTTTAGCATTTGTTGAGAAATTACGTAAGACCTGAAAAACATAAGTGGATATACTGTACATAACTGAAGATGTCCGGGGCCTGGCATTAGTTTACCGTCAAGGACCATAACAACAACACATTTATCAGTGAGAAATTGAACGTTCTTTTCTGTTCCATGGAAACGAATTTCTCCCAAAAAAGCATCACGCAAGGCAAACATGGGCTAATTTTTTACGCTGAAGCATATTATTCACCACCACCAAACTGCTGGAAAGTGAGACATATCCTCCAGTTCTAGCCTTATAATTGTATTATCAACACGTGAATGTTATGCCACATAACCCGCGTCTCCTGCAGAAATTGCTGATCAATGCAATTTACTGTCATTAATAGGGTTAGATTTAGGAGCATCTTTTACCCAACCTGCATATAGCGCCATTCACAAATAATTAGCCTTAAGGTTATAGTGTACCCTAATACAAACTGACATTGATCAATTAGTCTGGCGAGAGGAACGACATAGAGACAAATTTTTCCACAAGGAAGAGGAGAAACAGTGTTTTCTGTGTGCTGTGTGTTTGGGATAATGTTGTTATTGGCTTTAAATTGATTACCCTACAAAACACTGACTTAAAAGATTGACCTTATTGCAAGCAATAACATCATAGTACATATATAATGACATGTAGACTATCTCGCTAGCGGTTTCAGAGCAACAGGGGTATGCTAATTAAAACAACAAGATTAATAATGATATAGATATGTTATCAGAAAATATGTTATAACATGTTATTTGCAAATGCAAGAAGAAGCCCATCGTTGTACTTTTCCTACCCGGAGACATGGCTAAATAGCACCAATGCAAGTCCGCAGCTTGTTTAATTACTTGAATTAAATCTGTTTACTCCGGTGTGGACCAAAGGCCGCCAACAATCGTCCTCTATCTCTTTCTGTCTTGCGCTTCTGTCAAAATAGTGTTGCAACTATGACTACCTTCTCTCATCTCCTGCTATAGTGTTCTGCGCTAAGTATCGCTTGATATACATCTCTTTCGTTGACCTTGAAGTTTCTATCTTGTAGCTTTCCGTGTGGTGATTGTTTCTGCTTTTCTTAATGTATGTTCTACCCATGTACATTTCCTTTTCTTTATCTGGGTCGGTGGATGAATTTGACTGGATGTTTCCATTGAGATATGATTGCTGATTCGATTTGGTCACCACATCTTAATGATTCTACGTACAAAAAATGACTGTATATTGTGACGTTTCACCAATTTGATAAAACAAAATCATTGGTTGTTTTTCGTGTATTTGCGCCTTTTGTTTCGTAGCACAATTTGTAAAGTGCAGAAGAATACTGCATTTTAACTTTTGAACTGTAGGGTGTCTTAATAAAAACCCATGTCAGGTATGTTTGGTCTTGATGACATCATAAATGAAGTCATCATTCTTAATTGAATATGATGGTGGATCAAAGGGCAAAAAGATTTGTTAACATTCAATATATTAGATATGTTAATACACATGTTGTCTTATTCTGTTCCCTAACTGGAAACAGTTGAGTGCAAATATTGTTCCCAACGTTCTAAGCCGCGTGGGTGTTGTCGTCCATATCGTGTACACCATCTACATCTATAACATGTGCAGCATCTACATCTTTACATTCATGTTCCTGACAGACACAAATGAAATATTGATGAACTAGCCGAGCTAACTGCTGGGTGTGAAGAATCACCAAAGGTATGTCACTGAATAGTTAATGAAAACAATGTTAAGTTTATGATGTTTCTTTCGTCTCTCGGCGATGTGCTGTATGAGTTTATGTATTACATTTCTTTCAGCGTCAGAATGGCGTGGTAAACACCCAGACCTGTACGTGTTTTACAGGTACCGATACATTCCGGAATATATTTATTTTATCCACGTCTCATTAACGATGCCAAACATTCGCGGTATGATGAGTTTATTGTCAAGAAATTGACAGACAAGATTGGTAAGTAACAGTTCTTTACAAGCCTGATATGTTTCTTTCAAATGTAATTTCCAGGCGAAATCGTTATAAAGTGATTTCTCGCTTCATTTAACAGATTCCGTTCTGTGATAGAGTTATCTTGAGACGACCGGGTTACGGGTTTTATCATTTACCAATATGACGGTACGGGTTTAATCATTAAAAACTATTCGATCGTGTTGCTCTAACACTGACATTGTTGAACTTATCAAATCGTTTATCTATGGTTGGAATGTTATGATTGCTCGAATTAATATGTGATTTGTGAGAAGAGAAGTGGGAAATGATTCGTCTAGATCACGTATTCAATGAATGTTTCGACAAGGCATCACACAAAACGCTTTATTAGTCTGTTGCATGCTCTCATGAGATAACAACAATCATTACGGCATCATGACAAGCCAGATCAGACAATGGTGTTTTGTAGTCGACAAATTAAAAATTACTACCGAGACAACTCTTCTAAATTCACTTGATATTGATATGAAGTAAACGTAGGTGTATTTGATTACGTTAATGCTTATTTAATAGTCAATAACATATAATGTACAACGGTACACGTGATAAAAATAATCTTTACTTACTGTGGGTTATTCCCTTTGTATGCCAGCAACAAAGGACCACTTTTCCCCAGGATTGTCCCATACTTTTAGTCCCGCTTCCACACAGTGCCTCCATGTGATCTTTGGTCTTCCGCGTTTTTTCTTTCCTTCAGGCTACCAATACAGGGCTACTCTTGGGATGGATTGATTTCTTGTCTCATGACGTGACCTAGCCTTATCCATGTTCTCCACAATAGCGGTATGTATGTTCTCACAAATTTCTATTTATCCCCACTTCTAAAACAACGAAGAGATAAGGATTATAAAGTTTCGGACCGGGAAATAGCAGTGCACGAAATTACAACAAAGAACACTCGAAAAAAGATGAACTACAGATTAAAAATACAAGGCGCAAGAACAAAATTGAAAAGAAGCAAAATATATTCTGCAACATTGCATAAATGTATTCCTTAGGGGACACATTTTTAACAAAAATTGTACATGAAGTTGTCAATTGCTTGTGGCGTGTTTATTCCAGAAACACTGGTAAAGTAATAACGGCATTGGTCTGTATGAAGCAAGTTTTCACAAAAGACGTACATACTTATTATAAATGGAAAAAACACAACAAATTATCTCTCAACAAAGGATATATGTCTAGTGGTACAAATCAACACGTCTAGGAAAGACTCCTTTGATTTAATTCATCGTTTCTAGACAGACAAACAATATAGAATTAAGATATAAGCTTCAACATCGTTGAGCATTTAAAAATCTCAAAGTTACGCCAATGAGCTGAAATGAATGTATACGTATTTTCTTAGTTGTTTTTGTATTTGTTGTCACGGTGGCGTGTGCATGCGGTTGAAGATTTTTCTTTGTTGTGTTCCATTTCTCAATCAAGTACTCTGCTATTGATCTAACTATGAAACTAGTTTTTAATTCTCGAAATGTAACGGCATTTTTGTCAGGATTTAAGTCATGTTGTAAAACAAAAATTTAATTTTCGAAGTATTTTGTCAGATATTCAGAACACTTTAAGATTGGTGCGCTAAAACGAAGAAACAATGTTTGAAATTGCAAAAAATAACGTTTTCGAAACTTATACTAAAGTCTTGTTCCATTTTCAATATTATGAAGACGACAACAACTGATCTTGACAGCGGTTCACTTTTATGTCTTTCTCAACAAGTCTACAGCGTTAAGCTGTGTGTGATAGTGAAGGCACTTTAACTTTACATATCCTGACACTCAGCGACTTTGTAGTACATGCAGGTGACTCTAGGGAGTATATCCAAACCCTGGGGGCTCCAAACTGTGCCGTACATGACCAAGCCGAATACAACTTATACCGAACTAAAACATTTATTCTTGCTAAAACCACTGTTCTGATTCTATTCCGCCCCAAACCATTGTCATGACGTTTATTTCATTAAGAGAGGTGGTGTTTTATACGTCCCCTCGAGCAAAGACCTTTCGACCCTTCCATGTGACTACAGTATCGTAAAGGGCCGTTTTATTTCATTACACAATTCTAGAATTAGTGAAGTTGTTACCCTGTAATGAAATAGTGTCACGATTATTTCCCAGAGTCCTCAGATTGACTACAAGAATACAAGATGTACCATGGTTAAGATATTGACATGTTTCGGGTTAAAGCGTTCAGGGATCTTGACTGATTTGTCAACACATATATGTGATTCAGCAAGTCATGTCAAGACGAGAAAACCCATATTAGCACAATGAAAAGGAAAAGCTGGGGAATTTCGGATCAAATGCAAAGCTATTTGACAGACGGGGTGAATTCCATTTCATTACAGAGTTGCATTCACCGAATCCAAATTATTTGATTAAAAACAGCAACGCTTTCAAAGCATTCAAATAGGACGCAGGACAAACGTGTCGTTATTGAATTGACATTTCATTTGGAAAAAAAAACAGAGGAGAATCGGTTTTGTCCCTAAATCACTATTTGTATTCTTTACTCATAATTTATCAATCTGACAAGCTGTTCAAACCAGTCTCATAAAATATGCTCTAAAAAAGTTCCTCTAAGAAATTGTTGTATAAGCCATTTGACATGAAGCATCTTCGAAGAGAGTTTTTTAGGATTTGTCTGATTAGCGCGATAGGTTATTTTCTGGTTATATTATTTTCTTTGTTAACAGATGATTACGATGACAGGTCACTAGAGATAGTTGCGTGTTAACCAATTCAAATAAGAACTAAACGTATATATTATGTGAACATTTTAAGGATTTATGTGTATATTTTATATACTTTTTATACTTTATATACACTTAAGGTAGAATGACTTAACGCAGCACGTCAATTCGTTATCAAATGTACAATAAATAAATGATATTTTCATTGTCCGTTTGCAGAAATCTCAAATGTTAAATCTGGGCTGGTATTCAATATTGATCTTACTTGAATTAATCAAAGAAAATGACGATGTGATCCTGACTGTCCCTATTATTCAATTAAATAACATCCATAGACACATTCTGTTTGGTATTTGGTATTTTCATCAAAGGTATCTGCTGCTTGCAAGGGTTGTAACAATTTCATTGCAATGGGTTTGCTAATACATATATTTAAAAAACTACATTAATACATACATGAGGACGCATTGTCCGAGACACTTTATGGTTGTAATGGCGATGAAAAGTAGCATAGTATTATTAAAACATCGGAGGCGAAATGACGTTCCAGATGTTATTTTGTCAAGCTCTCTGGAGCCAGATATGTAAATATAGTAATTTGATTTTATCTAATTTATTACGGCCATGTGCAGCGATGTACAGAACATCAACCTGTGAAAGATCGGTGTTAATGAAGAGTTCCTTATTAGCAATACAAAAGTCCGGCGCCATTAGTCGCAAAAACAACTGCATGTACCATTACATAAACCAAAAGGAGCATCAAAATATATCTCACATTACCAAGTACAAAAACGCCACACACTGTGCAGGGTAAGAATAAGCACCCCCTTTTCAAGTTATACACCCCCTTTTCAAGTTATATTCAGATAAATGTATATTGTACATGATTTAAGAAGCCCGGTGTCTGGAATTTGTTTACCGTCAAGATGCTTAGAAACAACTCGTATATCAGTGAAAGGTTGAACGTTTTTTCGAGTTTCTCCCGAAATAGCAGCTAGCAAGATATATACGGGGTTAATTTTCACATTGAAACATCTAATTTACGGCCACCAAACTGCTGGAAAGCGACACATATCCTCCAGTTCTAGCCTTATAATTGTATCATCAACGCGTAAATGTTATGCGGAATAACCCGCATCTCCTGCAGAAATTGCTGATCAATGCAATTTACTGTAATTAATAGGGTTATATTTAGGAGCCTGCATCTTTTACCCAGCCCGCATATAGCACCATACACAAATAATTAGCCTTAAGGTTATAGTGTACCCCAATACAAACTGACATTGATAAATTAGTCTGGCTAAAGGAACGACATAGAGACGAATTTCTCCACAAGGAACAGTGCGTTATGTGTGTTGTGTGGGATAATGTTTTTATTGGCTTTAAATAACATTGCTTGCCCTACAAACCACTGACCCGATAATTTGACCTATTTCTATGCATTAACGCCATTGTATAAAATATATGAGCACATCGGACAGGGATGACAGCACTCAATTTAACCAGCCGAGCACAGAAAACAGTAACATCACAACATAACACATCTACACTGAGTAATGCCCACACGTATAACATAAGTATATCCCCATTGTATCACATAAGTGCAAAGTGTGTTTCATAACACATCTACACTGAGATATGTCCACACATGTTCCAAAGTATAATACAAGAACGAAGATCCCATTGTATAACATAAGTACAAAATAAGTTATAATTTGTTTATTTAATATTGCTTCTTTCCAATATATGTGTGTTAAGTTAGCAGCCAGTTGCCTGTTTTAAATAAACTTCTCCATATATTTTGCAGCTTTGTCATTTGGTAACTAAACTTAACGCTGGTTGTATTTATTAAAGTATATTGAAATACGAAAATATATATCATATTGTGACATGTAAAGCTGCCTTTCATTTCGTGGCACAATTTTTAAAGCGCAAAAGTTTGTTGCAATTTTTTTAAACCTGTCCAGTGCCACTACAAAGCATCGATGTTTAATATAATTGGTCGTTGTCATCTCATCGGTGACCTCACACATCTAATTCTGTACTGTTACTACACATTTTGTCTAATCCTGCTCTAACTGGAAACAGTTAAGTGCAAACATCTTCTATATTGTTCTCACCGTTCACAGCCGTGTCAGAGTTGTCTTCCTTATCGCATACACAATCTACATCTATATCATGTGCAAAATCTATATCTTAACATTCATGTTCCTGACAGACACAAATAGTAATATTAATAAAACAAGCCGAGCTAGCCGCTGAGTGTGAAGACTAACCACATGTACGTATGTCACTGAATCGTTAATGAAAACAATGTTAACTTCATGTTTTTCTCTGTCACTCTCTCGGTTATGTGTTGGATGTATTACATTTCTATCGGCATCAGAACGGCGTCGTTAACGCCCAGACCTGTACGTGGTTTACAGGTATCGAAACATTCCGGAATATATTTACTTTAACCACGAGTCATTAACAATGCCAAACATTTCTCCAAACTTGTTCTCCACCATCGTGGATCGGTAGTTTTTTTTTCACAAACTGTACAAAATATCAATTCAACGCTTCTAAAGGATCATAAGATTTTAACAATTCGGACAAGGAAAACATCACTCGGTAAAAACAGCAGAGCACGAATTTCACTATAAGAACACTCAAAAACAATAAAGCAAACATATTAAAAATAAATGGCACAAGAACAAAATTAAAACGAAAAAGATTATATTTTGTGACAATTCAGTATTTGTATATCTTGAGAAGACACATTTATACCAAATATGAGCATGAAGTTGCATATTGCTTGTGGAAGTAAGTTAACATTGTTAAAGCAATAAAGTCTAATAGTTCTGTCTGGAACACATTTTGACAAAGGACGTAAATTCTAGTAACAAAAGGGAACAACATGAACAACTAATATAATAACAATTCTCATAACAAAGGATATATGTCTCGTGGTACACATCAACACGTCTAGGAAAGACTTCTTTGATTTACGTCATCAGTTTAGACAGAACAATTCTATATAATTAAGATATAAGTTGCAACATCGCTGAGCATCTTAATCTTAAAACTTACACCTAGGAGATAAAATAAATATATGCATTGATTCAATTAGCAATGTCAGTCAAAACTGCATTAGACAGACTGGACTACTACGCAGTTTCAGGGATCCTCAAAAGTCTTAGATCACATGGTTTAAGTCACGAGTCAAAAGCACCCTCCATGGCTTCTATACTTGTCACTAAACATAATTAAACAATATCTGAGGATTGTCTTTTGTTGGGCAAAGTTACGTTCGTCCATGAACGTAGGATTTCACCGGCTATTAAATTTAGGTTTTCTTGACTGTTTTAAGTATTTTTGTTTTTGTTGACATGATGGCGTGTTCTTGCGGTTGATGTTTTTTCTTTTGTCGCATGTTTCATTTGTCAATTACGTTCTCTATTGATCTAAACTTTTGAGGTGTTTCGTTCTCAGTGAAACGTTTAAGATAATTCTTAAAACAGAATTTTAATTTAAGTATTTTGTCAGATCTTTTGAACACTTTAAGATGGGCGCGATAATTCTAAGAAATGATGTTCACAAATACAGAAAATAACGCTTACCAAACTCATACTCAGTCTTTTGCATATTCGATATTATATAGACGACTAGAAATGATCGTAACAGCGGTACAGTTATTCTGTCATTCGCAGGAAGTCTACAGCCTAAAGCTATGTGTGAAAGTGAAGATAGTTTATCTTTACAATGGCAGACACTAAGAGACTGTGTGGTTTATGCTAAATATCCCAGAGACTAAAAGCTTCATTTAGGCCACAACTTTGTGGGCTCGAAACTGTGCCTTTCATTACAAAGCAAAACACTAACATATAGGACATTCTTAGAGACAACCAGACCCTCGGGGCTCCAAACAGTGCCATACATTACCAAACCGAACACAACTTACGAACTAAGACCTTTATTCTTGTTTATACCACTGTTTAATTTAGTTCCACCGCAGAGCATTTTCAGAACGTTAATTTCATTAAGGAAGGGTGATGTTTCATACGTCCCCTGTAAATGAGTATGGACAACTGTTTCGCTGATAATCGTTTATTCGTGAAAATCTAGAATGATGGAGATCTGAAACATGTACATACGAGAACGTAAATAATGGAATCAAAATACAGTGGAATTAAACAATAATCAGTGATATACATTCAGCTTATGCATTAATATAGATTAGTCGTCAATAAGATGGAGACAATGCTACTCACAACATAAATAAGATGAAAACACTGCTGAGGTGATTATTGACAAGATTTAGATTACAAACGGCGTAAACAAGAAAGGGGAGCTAACTATATGATGTCCAAATGTAGTCAACAGTCAAAGGGAAGTAACTGATGACGTATAATCCTCTACCCTGGAGCAATGACCTTTCGACGCTTCCATGTGACTACGGTGTCCTAAATTGGCGTTTTACTTCATTTCATAATTCGAGAATTAGCAAGGCTGTTTCCCTGTAATGAAATAGAGTAACGATTCTTTCCAATGGTCCTCAGCTTGACTACAAAAATATAAAATGTAGCATGGTTAGAATATTTGTCAATCCAGCAAGTAATTCTCTGATGTGAAACCCCCATATAAACACAATTGAAACGGAGAACAGGGGAATTTCGGATCAAATGCAAAGCTATTTTAAAGGCGGGTTGAGTTCCATTTCATTACAGAGTCGCATTCACAGTGTCCAAATTATTTGATTAAAACAGAAACGCTCAAATCATTCAGATAGGGCGCGGGACAAACGTGCCGTTATTTATTGAATTGACATTTCATTTGAAAAAAAATCAGAGGAGAAACGGTTTGTCCCTAACTCTATTTGTATTCTGAACTCATAATTTCTCAATCTGACAATCTGTTCAATCCGGTCTAATAAAATTCGCTCCTAAAACGTTCTGCTCAGAAACTGTTTTATAAGCCAGTTGACATGGTTGCCCGATTAACGGATTATGTTTTCTTGTAATATTTCTCTTTTTGATAACATATGATTACTATGTCAGGTCACTAGGGATAGCTGCGTGATAACCAATACAACTATCCGAAGCCATAAATATATATATGAATAATATATAAGTATACGAGTATACTTAAGATAGAATGACCTAACGTAGCACGTCATTTTGTAATCAAATGTACGGCGAATGAATTATCGTTTGACTTGTCCGTTTGCAGAATTAGAACTATTAGTATGAGGGGTGCCCCACTTATATTCGAACAGTATTAAAAATCAAATAGTTCGATGCTGATAATATAGAATCAAAATAGTTCTATATCATCGTGCAAAATAACGTGTTAAGAAACACATACAATCATTGATGATTATTGTATTACTTAATTTGCACTGAAATCTACAATTTTGCAGAGGGTATGGTGTTTGGCTTTTTTAAGGCCGAATAAAATGATTGACGATGTTTGCATTTTTCGCATGTAGTAAACGCTGCAATATTTCCTAGAGTAAAGGGTTTGAGGGTATATGTTCATTAGACTTTGACCTTTACTAATCTTGCGTAATCTACTTCAAATGTGTGTTCTTTATGTACAGAATGGTGTTTTTGTGGAGGGAGTTGAAGCTCCGTATTGACTAAACACCATGCTTCCCATATAGTCTCCAGGAAAGATGTTTGGAAAAAAGTGCATATTGTCTTCACAGAAATGGAATATCCATGCTCAACCAACTCCTTTTAAGGGCTTTTATGGCAGTGGCTGACCTTCAAAAAGTAAAACACCACAGCCTCTACAAAAGTGTTGTTTTTGGTTGATTCTATATTTCAAACAAACCAACCAGTTAGTGTAAATGTTACCTAACACATATGTTTACACAGTACAAAAAAGATATTTGATTTACACCATATTTCCATGAAAATATTGCATGTTCAACACTGTTCAAATATAAGTGGGGCACCTCTCGTATATTTTGTGTTCGTATTTATCTGTTCCTCAACGACAGCTTCGTTGTATTCATAATAGACGCATTCGTTTTACTTTTGTTTTCATCAAAGGTGTTTCCTGCTTACAAGGATTATACTATTTGCTCACCCAAAAAGACCTAGATGCACATACTTGACGATGAGCAACACGTTTTCCGAGATATGTCGGTATATACTGTTCATAGTTGCATTGGCGAGGAAAAGCAACCGCTCTAGATGTTCTTTGGCCAAGCTACGCAATAAGTAATTACTTTTATGGTCATGGACAGGCCATTTATGTGTGTTACATGGGTGCTAAGGTACCGTGCCATATTTATAACACACACATTTGGCGCCACTAATCAATAAACCAACAACGTGTACCATAACATAGGCCAAAAGGAGTATCAAAATACACCACGCACAATTAAGTGGTTTACGTCAGACACTGTGCAGGGTTAGAGTAAGCGCCCTCTTTTCAAGTTACATTCAGACATAACTGAGCACCTGTTGGGAAACCCCGTGAGACCTGAACAAATAAGGTGGATATAATGTGCTTGATTGAAGATGCCCGGTGTCTGGTATTTGCTTACCGTCGAGGTACAAAAACACATACATCAGCGAGAAATTGAACGTTCTTTTCTGTTCCGTGGAAACAAGTTTCTCCCAAAATAGCTGCAAGCAAGACATATACGGGGTTAATTTTCACATTGAAACATATAATTCACGACCACCAAACTGCTGGAAAGCGACACATACCCTCCAGTTCTAGCCTTATAATTGTATTATCAACGTGACGCATAACCCGCGTCTCCTGCAGAAATTGCTGATCAATGCAATTTACTGTAATTAATAGGGTTAGATTTAGTAGCCAGCATCTTTTACCCAACCCGCATATAACATCATACACAAATAACTAGCCTTAAGGTTATAGTGTACCCCAATACAAGCTGACATTGATAAATTAGTCTGGCTAGAAGAACGACATAGAGACGTAATTCTCCACAAAGAACAGAAGGAACAGTGCTTTCCGTGTGGTGTGTGTTTGGAAAAATGTTGTTATTGGCTTTAAATTGCTTACCCTACAACACACTGCCTCGACAATTTGACCTATTTTCATGTTTTTACGCCACTATTTAAAAGATAGGAGGCAATCGGACAGGTAAGGCAGCACTCAACTTGGCGAACCAAGCACATAAAACAGCAACAACATAACATAACACAACCACACGGAGCAATGCCCACTTATATCCAAACGAATAACACAAGTAGATCCCATTGTACACTTAACAAATCTTATAAGTGTGCATGTGTTTTTACCTTGTAACTTTTTTATTTACCAACATTTCTGCATTTTGTGCATATGCTATTGACTACCTCAAGATTAAATTAATCAATTTATTTCTTCGAAATTAAAAGATGCGGTTCATTGAACCGTGAAAAATCAAAACGAGCAAAATTACCGGGAAATTTTCGCATACGTGCAAATTATGTTTAAGAATGGTCCATTTTAATTTAATTTATATCACCAAATTAAAAAAAAACACAAAATATTAAGATTTTTACTCAAAAACATGGTATTTTTCAACTGTTAAAAAAATCATTTTTTGTTGATGGTCAAAGGGAGGTGACTCTGTAAAAAGTTTCCTTTTTCGGATGAAAGTGGGTATTTCTTATCCTCAATTATACTTTATTCGAATCATAGTTTACTTTGTTTTTAGACAAATGATCAGCACATATGCTTGAAAAATAAAATTTAAAAGCAAAGCGGTCATATAGCTGCATCAAGACCCAGACAAACGACCGATGAATTCGCTGTAAAAATTGGTGATATTAGCTTCTGATGATGTCACCATTTGCTTATTATGATTGTAATATTTTTTATCAGATGGTATTTAAATCAATTGAATTGTAATTCTAAATATCCAAGCTACATATGTTGAACATTTCAGCACAATCTATCAGGTATTGACTGAGCTATCGTTAATATATGCATGCATGTTTATAATATTTGTTAAGTGTATAACATAAGTACAAAATGTGCTTTATAGTTTTATTTACAATTGTTTATATTCAATATATGTGTGTAAGCAGTCAGTTGCTTGCCTTAAATAATTTCACCATCTTGCGTGGCTTCGTCATTTGGTGAAACACAAAAAGTTGTTGTTTTTATTTATTCACATTGTAATATATCATAATATGACGTGTAAGGATGTCCTTTTGTTTTGTGGCACATTTTCAAGTGCACAAAATGTTGCGCCTTAATTTAAACTGTCCAGGTACATAACAAAACACCATTGTTATATATGTTTGGTTGTGGTGACATCATCAGCGGTATCACTATACTTGATGGAAGCGAGTGGTTAGTTTATGGGAGCGTGTAGGGTATAAAGACTGATTAACTGACATGTTGATATAGCTTGGCTATTTTTACCTGATCCTGACCGTTATGCAAGAATATATTACATGGTTCTTGCGTTTAATATATCAATTTCCGCAAGCAAATCGTGCAATATCGGTATATCAGATTTGTGTTTGTATAACAAATCGAGAGACTTCGTGATACTCCCCGATTATGAAAACATACAATCTGTGTTATAAACGTAGACAATATATCAACTGTTAAATTATGCTAATCAATAGGACAAGCTCATTTCAATGTGGGCAAGCTATACACATGTTGTCTAAGTCTGTACTCTAACTGGAAGAAGTAAGGTGCAAATATATTCTATATTGTTCTCACCGTTTTCAGCCAGGTCAGTGTGTCTTCCTTATCGCGCACATAGTCTACATCTATATCATGTGCACCATCTACATCTTTACATTCGTGCTCCTAACAGACACAAATAGGAATATTAATAAAACTAGCCGAACTATCCGCTTGATGCGAAGACTGACCACACGTAAGTCACTGAATAGTTAATGAAAAAAATGTTAACTTCATGTTTTTTCTCTCGCCTCTCGGCTATGTGTTGTATGTATATCTATTATCTTTCCTTCATCGTCAGAACGGCGTGGTTAACACCCAAACCTGTACGTGTTATACAGGTACCAAAACATTCCGAAATATATTTAACTTTAACCACGTCTCATTTACAATGCCAAACATTCGAGGTATTATGAGTTTCTTGTCAAGAAATTGACAGACAAGATTGGTAAGTTACAGTACTTTACAAGCCTGATATGATTCTTTCCAATGTAATTTCCAGGTGAAATCGTTATAAACTGATTTCTCGCTTCGTTTAACAGATTTCGTTATGTGATACAGTTATATTGAGACGACCGGGTTACGGCTTTTATCATTTACCAATATGACGGTACGGGTTTTATCATTAAAACACTAGTCGATCTTGTAGCTCTTACACTGACAATGTTGAACTTATCAAATCTTTTTTCCATTGTTGGAATTTGGAGCTAATAAGTTTCAGATTTCTTCGTTGTTTTTAGGCTGGCGATGTCGCCAAACCTATAACAATGCCAAAACATGAATTCCACTAAGATGAATTTACCCCCGAAACTGACCACACAGAATCTATACACTCAATTAAAATAGTTCCTCCTCGTTAATCAGTTTTTCAAGATTAGAACATTAAACTTTCCTTGTTTCATTCAATCTGTTCGATTGTAATATATTAGTTTCTTCTTGTAATGGAAGGAAATAGTATGAAATTAAAAGAAAATGTGTTTAAAGGCGTTGGTAATTATAACTACGCGTTACGAACCTGATATAGCGCGCGCATCAATGATTGTATTATGTTAAATTATTTAATTCGATTTTCTCTAACGAGATCGTGGCCCAGTGGTTAAGCAACTCGCTTAGTAATTTTCTGATGTTAAGGTCCAGTGATCGAATCACGGCGGTTCCAAAAATTTTATTTTTCGTCCAGCACTTACCTCTCTTTCGACTTAGAAAACCACTTAATGTTATATTACTTGAAAAGCTATTGTCCCTTTGCAGTTCGCCAGCCTGTCAGTACTTCAGTACTTCGATTGTGTTTTGTTGTCACAGTGGCGTGTGTTTGTGGTTAAATATTTTTTTCTTCTTTGTGTGTTCCATTTTTCAATCACCTGCGATAATATAAAAATGATATTTTAAAATAAAACAAATAACGTTGAACAAACTCGTACAAACGTCTTGTTCATTTTCGAGATTATTACTTTAGAAGACACCAAATCGTCGTTACAGAGGTACATTTTTATGTCTTTCGCAAAAAGTATACAACCTAAAGCTATGTGTGAAAGTGAAGACAGTTTACAATGGCTGACACTAAGCGAATGTGCAGTACATGTTAGATACACTATGGATTACTAGGTATGAGACAACCAGACCTCAAGGCTCCAACGTGTGCTATACATTATATAGAACTGAACCATAGATTCTTGTTATACCACTGTTCTTATTAAATTCCGCCACTAAACGTTAATTTCATTAAGGGAGGCTGATGTTTTATACGTCCCCTAGAGCAATGACCTTTCGACACTGTCGTGTGACTACAGTGCCACAAAGGGGCGTTTTACTTCATTACACAATTCTAAAATTAGAAAACTGGTTACCCAGTAATGAAATAGTGTCACGATTATTTCCCAGAGTCATCAGATTGACTACAAAAATACAAGTTGTTCAGGGATGTCGGCTGATTTGTCAATCCAGCAAGTAATTCTATGATGTGAAAACCCCCATTCTAACACAATGGAAATGAAGAACTGAGGAATTTCGGATCACATGCAAAGCTATTTGACAGACAGGACGAATTCCATTTCATTACAGAGTTGCATTCACCGTATCTAAATTATTTGATTAAAAACAGACAAGCTCAAATCATTCAAGTAGGGCGCATAACAAATTTGCCGTTATTGAATTGACATTTCGTTTGGAAAAAATCCAGAGGAGAAACGTTTTTTGTCCCTAAATCTATTTGTATTCTGAACTCATAATTTCTGAATCTGACAATCTGTTCAAAACAGTCTCATAAAATACGCTCCAAAAACGTTCTGCTCAGAAACTGTTTTAAAAGTCATTTGACATGAAACATCTTCGCAGAGAGTTTTTTAGGATTTGTCCGATTAGCGGAAAGGTTATTTTCTGGTAATATTACTTTGTTTGTTAACAGATTATTACGATGTCAGGTCACTAGCGACAGTTGCGTGTTAACCAATACAAATACAAACTTCGAACCCATAAGTATATATATGAACTTCTTAATGATATACTAGTATACGTATATATACTATATATACTTTATTTATATTTAAGGTAGCGTGACTTAGCGAAACAGGTAATTTCGTTATCAAATGTACAATGAATAAATGACCTACAGAATTAACCGTTTGCAGAATTACCCAGTATACGTATACGTAATAGTGCTTTCGTATTGACCTGTGCCTCAACGACAGCGTACTCTGTTTGATTTTTCGTAATAGACGCTTCAATTTACTATTGTTTTCATCAGAAGTGATTGCTCACTATCGCAATATGTTTGCACACCCTCGAAGAACTACACTGTACATACTTGAGATCGAGAAGTGTCTGCATATACGTACATGGTTGCATTGTCGATGAAATGCAATAGAGAATAATTAATAACCCGGAAACCAAAATACGTTCTTGGTAAAGGTCTCAGACGCTATATATTCTGTAATTAGTAATTACGATTATGTACAGCATAATCATGTGTAATACGGATGGGAACATTCAAATATTTACAAAACACAAGTCCGGTGCCATTAATCGCAAGACAACCTACGTGTATCATTACAAAGTATAAACCAAATGGAGCATCCAAAAACTTTGTAAAACATTGAGTGGCAAAACGCCACGAACTGTGCAGGGTTAGCTCTTTGTTTTCAAATTATATTTAGATATAACTGAGCAAATGTTGAGAAATGACAAAAGACCTAAAAAATATCAAGTGGATATGTTGTACATGATTGAAGAGGCCCGGTGTCTAGCATTTGTTTACTGTCTAGGTGCATAGCAACAACACACATATTAGCAAGAAATTGAACGTTATTTTCTGTTCCATGGAAACAAGATTTTCCCAAAATAACAGCAAGCAAGGCATATACGGGGTTAATTTTTTCACATTGTTTCACATAATTCACGACCACCAAATTACTGGAAAGCGACACATATCCTCCAGTTTTAGCCTTATAATTGTGTTATCAACCCGCGTCTCCTACAGAAATTACTGATCAATGCAATATACTGTAATTAATAGGGCTAGATTTAGGAGCCAGTATCTTTTACCGAACCGGCATATAGCACCATCCACAAACAATTTGATTTAAGGCTATAGTGTACCCCAATACAAACTGACATTGATAAATTAGTCTGGCTAGAGGAAGACATAGAGACGAATTTCTCCACAATGAACAGTAGGAACAGTGTTGTCTGTGTGTCGTGTGTTTGGGATAATGTTGTTATTGGCTGTAAATTGCTTACCTTACGAAACACTGCCTCGAAAAGATGATCTTATTGCAAGCTGCTTCACCATAGTCAGCTATAATGTAATGTAGAAATTATCGATAACTGTTTCAGAGCCACAGGGGCAGTTTGTGTGTTTGAGATAATGGTATTTTTGGCTTTAATGAATTTCTCCACCGGAACACTGTTTTCTGTGTGTTGTGTAGGATAATGTTGTTATTGGCTTTAAATAACATAATTGCTTGCCCAACAAAGCATTTACCCGACAATTTGACATATTTCTATGCATTAACGCCATTGTATAAAATATATGAGGACATCAGACAGGGATGACAGCACTAGCACACCACAACATAACCCATCTACACTGAGAAATGCCCACACATATCCCTAAATACGAATATCCCATTGTATAACATGTATTTTAAAAAAAATATTTACTATTGTTTCAATCAAATATACGGGTGTTAAGTTAGCAGCCAGTTTCCTGCTTTAAATAATATCTCAACATCTTGTTCAGTTTCGTCAATTGGTAAAACATAAATGCTTATTGTTTTTTTATTTATGTACATGTACATTGAAATACTAGCTAGTAATGATGGCTTTTATTTCGTGGCACGCGTTTCAAGTGCACAATAATGTTGCAATTGAACTATTAAGCTGTCAAGTACCACAACACTGGTACCACTGGCAGATATATTTGGTTGTGGTGAAGTCAAGCGTTTAGTTGATGGGAGCGCATATGGCCTAAAGATTAATTTAATACGTTAGATATGTAAGTACACATTTTGTTTAATTCTGTACTCTGTAACTGGAAGCATTTAGGTACAAATATCTTCTATGTTGTTCTCACTGTTCTCAACAATGTCCGTGTTGTTGTCCTTATCGCTACACAATCTACATCTTAATTACCTGCAGGATCTTCATCTTTACCTTCATGCTCCCGACAGACAAAAGTGGAAAAAAAATAAAAGTAGCCGAGCTAGTCGCTGGATGTCAAGATTGACCACATGTAAGTCACTGAATAGTTAATGTAACAATCTTTAATTTCATATTTTTTCTCCTACACCTGTATGTATCACATTTCTTTCAGCGTCAGAACGGCGTGGTTAACATCCAGACCTGTACGTGTTATACAGGTACCGAAACATTCCGGAATATATTTAACTTTAACCACGTCTCATTAACAATACCAAACATTCGAGATATTATGAGTTTATTGTGAAGACATTGACAGACAAGATTGGTTAGTAACAGTACTTTACAAGCCTGATAGGATTCTTTCCAATGTAATTTCCAGGCGAAATCGTTATAAAGTGATTTCTCGCTTCGTTTAACAGATTCCGTTCTGTGATAGAGTTATCTTGAGACGACCGGGTAACAGGTTTTATCATTTACCAATATGACGGTACGGGTTTAATCATTAAAAACCAGTCGATCTTGCTGCTCTATCACTGACAATGTTAAACTTATCAAATCTTTTTTCTATGGTTGGAATTTTATTATTGCTTGACATAGTATTTGATTTGTAAGAAGAGAATTGTGCAACGATTCGTCTAGATCGCTTATTCGATGAATGTTTCTACAAGACAGCACTTAGTTAACGCTTAATTAGTCTTTACAACAGTGCACGCTTCCATCAGATAGCAACAAGCATTGTGATGTCACATTGTGAAGCAAGTTATCGGACATAATACTGTTGTTAGTCACGTCTGTTAAACAGCGTTATCGTTGAAAGATGTACACATATTCGGTTACAAGAACTCAACAGAGAAGCCGTCTAGAAGAATTCTAGGCAATTTGTTGGTCTACATAAAGGGTTTATTAAGCAATTATCTCTAAAGAGCGGCATTCTTGAGCAATATCATTATTATATATAGCAGTGATCTCAATCAATAACATGAACAGTGCGGGTCTCTCTTCACAGAGGACAGTCGTCTCCAAGTAATAACCTCTACGTAGCGGACATTACTGGCAGCATCTTCTTGTCTTGCTGTTAATCACATAGCGTCTAAAGAGGAACTCGAATATATTTACAAATGTACTCAAGTATTTGAAGAAACGTATAACCCATGTTATATCGAAGCAATTGAAGCTCTTTACATAATGCTTCTAAATATGAAAACAAAACTGATATGTTCCTGATTAGTTGATACACTCAAGAACATTTTAAAATTTCAGAAAATTCTAAGTTTTCCCTTAAGGTGTTTATGAAAACTACACCTGTGCGGTATTCACAATGAATCCTAAGAATGAATTTTACCTTAAGTAGATCTAGCAAGTTTTTCGACAAACTATTCACCGATCCCTCCAGGTTGCCCAAGCATCTCATATAGAAATCTCAACTCCAATTGAGATTTTGCAAAACCCATAGTCAGAATTAAAGATAAATCTAAAGTTCTAGCTGATAAATTTTTATTGTTACAAACTCAAAATATCATTACTGTTCAGTATTTTAAGTTTTTAGTTCAGTCCAACATGGAAATTAATGCACAGACACATGTGGGTATTTGAGATTTGCTTCAAGAGATGGGGACATGTTCGGTTTGTGTTTAGGACGTCTTCAGACCAACCTTCCTTACGCAACATCATCTACAGACAGGCATAACTTTTATTCAAAGAGGATCCCTTTAAAGTTTGAACGGATGCTCTGTTCACTATAGCATCACTCAAAGTATCATAGTTGTCTGTAGTGTCCGATAAAATTTGCAATCTATCAATTGAACACTTCAGAGACCTTATAGATGTACAAACTCAGACTTACAATGTTGTTGCATAAGTCCCAAGATTATACCAATTCGGACAGTCAGGGAAAACATCACTTCGCAGAAACAGCAGAGCCCTAAATAAACAAAACAAACTGTCAAACATGAAACAATTCGGCTTAAAAAAAACAAGACAAGACACATTTGTAACAAAAATGTACCGGTATATGAACAGGTCTATAACTTGTGGAATTCTGTGCGAAGGGCTTATTCCAGGAACACTGGTATAGTTATAAAGTCATCGTCCGCACTGAAGCCCATTTTAACAAGGGATGTTAATTCTAAAAATATATGGGAACAATGAACAACAAATCGTCTCACAACAAATAATATATGTCTCGTGGTACATAGCAACACGTCTAGGAGAGGCTTCAAATCATCGCTTTATACAGAAAATATCTATAGAATTTTAAGAGGTAAGCGTCAACATCACTTCAATCATTAAATACTTTAAACTTACGCCCGGAGTCTAAAATAAATTGATATACATATTTTAGCAGTGTAAGCCAAATTGCATAAGACAAAGTAGACAACTACTAGGTCACCAAACCTTAAATTTTAGTTGAACATTTATGTTAGAGGCGTCTTTTATTGGACCAAGTTGCGTTTATTCATGAACGTAGGACTTCATCAGTTATGAAGTCTCAGATTTCTTGGTTCTGTTGTCACAGTTACGTGTGCTTGCAGTTGGTGATTTTTTATTCTTTTTGGAGTTTTCCTTTTGTCAATCAGGTACTCTGTTATTGATCTAATCCTTTATGTGTTTTCTGAAACTAGTTTTTAATTCTCAAAATGTAACGACATTTTTCTTAGGATTTAAGTTAAAACAGAAATTCAATGGTCGAAGTATTTTCTCAGATATTCAGAACACTTTAAGATTGGCGCATTAATAAGAAAAAATGATTTTGTAAAGTACAAAAAATAACGTTTACCAAACTCATACAACAGTCCTGTTCATTTTCGATATTATAAAGACGACAACAAATGCTCGTGACAGCGGTTCACTTTTATGTCTTTCGCAAGACGTCTACAGCCTGAAGCAGTGTGTGAAAGTGAAATCAGTTTATCTACACACGGCTGACACTAAGCGACTGCGTGGAACAAGTATGGTTCTCTAGGGAACACTAACTAGGCGACAACCCCTGGACTCGAAACTGTGCCATACACTATCTAGCCGAACACAAACATGTAGGTTAGGACAACTATACCCTCGGGGTCCGACAAATGCCATACATTACCAAACCGAACACACAACTTATAGCGACCAAAAACCTTTATTCTAGTTTATACCACTGTTCTAATTTAATTCTGCTACAAAACATAGTCAGGGTGTCAATTTCAGGAAGAGGAGTGTGATGTTTTATACGTCCTCTGGAGCAATGACCTTTCGACCCTTCCATGTGACTACAGTGTGGCAAATCGGCATGTTACTTCATTACACAATTCTAGAATTAGAGAAGTTGTTGCCCTGTTATGGAATAGTGTCACATAATCCGTAAGCTTGAGTTCAATAACACAAGTTGTAGTATGACCAAGATATTGACATATTTGGGGATAAAGCATTCAGGGATCTCGGCTGATTTGTCAATCCATACTTTAAATTCAGCAAGTCATCTCCGGACGAGCAAACCCCTATTAACACAATGGAAATGAAGAACTGAGGAATGTCGGATCAAATGCAAAGCTATTTGACAGATGGGTGTGAATTCCATATCATTACAGAGTTGAGTTCACCGTATCCAAATTATTTGATTAAACACAGAAACGCTCAAATCATTCAGATAGGGTGCAGGACAAATATGCCGTTATTTAATTGACATTTCATTTGAAAAAATTCCAGGGGAGGAAAATGTTTTGTCCCTAAAGTTAGGGTTAGCTCTTTGTTTTCAAATTATATTTAGATATAACAGAGCAAATGTTGAGAAAATATCAAGTGGATATGTTGTACATGATTGAAGATGCCCGGTGTCTAGCATTTGTTGATTGCCAATGTGCATAGCAACAACACACATATTAGCAAGACATTGAACGTTATTTTCTGTTCCATGGAAACAAGATTCTCCAAAAATAGCAGGAAGCAAGGCATATACGGGGTTAATTTTCACATTGAAACATATAATTCACAGCCACCAAACTGCTGGAAAGCGACACCTATCCTCCAGTTCTTGCCTTATAATTGTTTTATCAACGCGTGAATGTTATACCGTATAACCCAAGTCTCCTGCAGAAATTACTGATCAATGCAATTTACTGTAATTAATAGGGTTAAATTTAGGAGCCAGCATCTTTTACCCAATCCGCATATAGCACCATACACAAATAATTAGCCTTAAGGTTATAGTGTACCCCAATTCAAACTGACATTGATAAATTAGTCTGGCTAGAGAAACGACAAAGAGACGAATTTCTCCACAAGGAATAGAAGGGACACTTTTTTCTGTGTGTTGTGTGTTCGAGATAATGTTGTTATTGGCTTTAAATTGCTTACCCTGCAAAACAGCCTCGACAATTTGACCTATTTCCATGTTTCTGCGCCATTGCATAACAGAAATACAAACTATAGTTTAAGGTGTTTATTTGGCATTGTTTAAATCCAATATGGATGTGTTAAGTTAGCAGCTGCAGTTACCTGTTGTAACTTTTAAATAATAGCAAGACTTGTACAGGGTTGTCGTTTGGTAAAACATCAACACTACTAGTCTTGTTGTGTTTATTTATGTATATTGTAATATATAATATTGGTGTAATGGCGCCGTTTTGTCGTTTCGAGTACAAATTTAATTTTGTTCCATTTAACTTTTTAACTGCCACTACAAAGCATAATTGTTTGACCAGTTTGGTCGTGGTTATGTCAGTGACATCACAAATTTTGGAATCTGAAGGGAGCGTGAAAAAACACCAAAAAAAAACAAGAAACAGTTAGGTGCAAATACATGTATATTGTTTTGGCCACTCTAATTATGTACCCTAATAAATTGACGCTTTGTGTGTAAATAATTTCTATATTGTTCTCACCGTAGTCTTAGCCGCGTCAGTATTGTCTTCTTTATCGCGAACATAATCTATATCATGTGCACCATCTACATATTTACACCCATTTTCCTGACAGACACAAATGGAATATTAATAAAACTAACAGAGCTAGCCGCTGGGTGCGAAGACTGACCTTATGTATGTCAAAGAATCGTTCATGAAAACAATGTGAACTTCATTTTTTCTCTCTCGTCTATCTACGTCTGCTGTAGGCATATGTATTACATTTCTTTTAGTGTCTGAACGGCGTGGTTAACACCCAGACCTGTACGTGTTATAAAGGTACCGAAACATTCCGGAATATATTTACTTTAACTACGTCTCATTAACAATGCCAAACATTCGAGGTATTATGACTTCATTGTCAAGAACTTGACCGACAAGGTTGGTAAGTAACAGTACTTTACAAGCCTGATAGGATTCTCTCCAATATAGTTTCCAGGTGAAATCGTTATAAAGTGATTTACAGATTCCGTTCTGTGATAGAGTTATCTTGAGACGACCGGGTTACGGGTTTATCATTTACCAATATGACGGTACGGGTTTTATCATTAAAAACTATTCAATATTGTAGCGCTTACACTGACAATGTTGAACTTATCAAATATTTTTCTATGGTTGGAATTTTATGATTGCTCGAATTAATATGTGATTTGTGAGAATAGAAGTGGGAAATGATTCGTCTAGATCACGTATTCAATGAATGCTTCGACAAGGAATCACACTTAGAAAACGCTTAGTCTGTTTCATGCTCCCATGAGATAACAACACTCATTATGGCATCATGACAAGCCAGATCAGACAATGGTGTTTTGTAGTCGACAATTTAAAAATTACTAGCAAGACAATTCATCTAAACTCACTTGATATTGATACAAAGTCAAAGTAGGTCTATTTGATTAGGTTAATATTTATTTAAGAGTCAAAAACATTTATAATGTACAACGGTACACATGATAAAAATCATCTTATCGGACAAAGTCAAACTCGTTTAGAATAATATGCAATAATATGATGAACCTATGCTATACTGTAAGCACTTCGGTTCCATTGTTGAAGCCGCAACTTGCTGTCAACAAGTTGTATTTTTGACCATTTTCAAGCCTGTCACCGAACAAATCACCATATGGTGGATCAGCTGATGTAGCCATTTTGACATTCAAAAAATACCGCTTTGTAAACATCACGCGGATACCCATAGCATATAACGATAAAATGCTATCCACTAAAGGGGGACAAATCAGTATGATGTTGTATACTTCACGCAGATAACAGCGTATCATTTTTCTGTCTGTAAAAATGGTATATTATTGAAAGCGAAAAAAGTGTTTATTTGTGCATTTAAGAGATCGAATAATGTAACACAAAGTACAGTTTCAATTAGATAGGACCTAACCCCCTTAGCCACTGATTTTTAATGCAGTTTTGGACTTTTTATTTTTTCACTTTTTCTGAGGAAGTGTACGCATTGGCGTACGTGCGTACGCCTGGATACGCGCCTGTTGATTAAAGGTTGTATGTTTGCAATTTCCGTTCGTCAATGTCATAGACAACGTCTTCAGATTAACCTTCTCTAAGTCAAACCGTCTATAGAAAGACATAAACTCTTTTCAAAGAATGTCCCCTTGAATTAATCCGCGGTTAAACTATAACATCACTCATCATACAAAGTACATGCATCTTCCTATCACGATGGTCTGTATTTACTTACTGGGGGTTATTCCATCTGTAGGTCAGCAACAAAGGACCACTGTCCCCCAGGATTGTCCCATACTTTTAATCCTACTTCCACACAGTGCCTCCATGTGATATTTGGTTTTCCGCTCTTTCTCTTTCCTTCAGGCTACCAATACAGGGCTGCTCTTGGGATGGTGTTGATTTCTTTTCCCGTGACTTGACCTAGCCGTATCCACGTTCTCCACAATAGCGGTCTGTTGTTTCTCCAAAATGGGCAATCTATCAATCCCCACATCTAAACCAACGAAGATATAAGGATTATAAAGATTCAAATAACTCTCAAAAAGAAAAACTACAGATAAAAAATACAAGGCACAAGAACAAAATTAAAAAGAAGCAAAATATATTCTGTAACATTTCATAAATACTTAGAGGACACATTTTTAACAAAAAATTAACATGAAGTTGTCTATCGGAAGTGGCGTGCTTATTCCAGGAACACTGGTAAAGTAATAACGGCATCGGTCTGTCTAAAGCACGTTTTCACAAAAGACGTACATACTTATAATAAATGGAAAAAAGAACAACAAATTGTATCTTAACAAAGGATATATGTCTCGTGGTACATATCAACACGTCTAGGAAAGACTTCTTTGATTTAAGTCATTTCGTTTCTAGACAGACAAACAATATATGATTAAGATATAAGCTTCAACATCGTTGAGCATTTAAAGATCTTAAAACTTACACCAATGAGCTAAAATGAATATACACGTATTAACATTGTAAGCCTCAATTGGATAAGATAGACTTGACTACTACTTCAGCTCAGGACCTCCTCAAGAAATAAGTCATAACTAGTTCGCTTGTTCACTAAGTTAAACAATATGTGATAGATGTGTTTTATCGTGCCAAGATACGTTTGTTAAAGAACGTTGGACTTCAGCAGTTATTAAGTTTCAGTTTGCTTAGGTGTTTGTGTATTTCTTGTCATTGTGGCGTGTGCGTGCGGTTGATGATTTTTCTTGTGTGTTCCATTTGTCAACCAAGTACTCTGCTATTGATCTAACTCTTTAGGTGTTTTCTGAAACCAGATTTTAATTCTCAAAGTGTGTCGGCATTTTTATCAGGATTTAAGTTATTTTTTTAAACAGATATTAATTTTCGAAATATTTTGTCAGACATTCAGAACACTTTAAGACAGGTGCGCTAAAACGAAAAAACGATGTTTGAAATTACAAAAAATAACGTTTTCGAAACTTATAATAAAGTGTTGTTCCATTTTCGATATCATTAAGACTACAACAATTGATCTTGACACCGGTTCGATTTTATGTACTTCGCAAGAAAGTGTGTGAAAGTGAAGGCAGTTCATCTTTACAATGACTGACACTCAGAGACTTTGTGGTACATGTTAGGGACTCTAGGGAGTATATCCAAACCCTCAGGGCTCCAAACTATGCCATACATTTCCAAGCCGAACACATCTTATAGCGAACTTAAACATTTATTTAGTTTATACCACTTTTCCGCTACAAACATTGTCAGGACGTTAATTTCATTAAGGGAGAGTGGTGTTTTATACGTTCCCTACAGCAATGACCTTTCGACCCTTCCATATGACAACAGTGTCGTAAAGGGGCGCTTCATTTCATTTCACAATTCTATAATAAGACAAGTTGTTTTCCGGTAATGGAATAGTGTCACTATTTCTTTCCAATGGCCCCAAACTTGACTACAGGAATACAAGCTGTAGCATGGTTAAGATATTGACATGTTTGGGGTTAAAGCGTTCGGGGATCTCGGCTGATTTGTCAATCTAGCAAGTAATTCTCTTATGTGAAACCCCCATATTAACACAAAGGAAACGGAGAACTGAGGAATTTCGGATCAAATGCAAAGCTATATGACAGGCGGGGTGAATTCCATTTCAATGCAGAGTTGCATCATGCACCATATCCAAATTATTTGATTAACAACATAATCGCTCAAATCATTCAGATAGGGTGCAGGACAAACATGCCGTTATTGAATTGACATTTCATTTGAAAAAATTCCAGAGGAGGAAAATGTTTTGTCCCTAAATCCATTGGTATTCTGAACTCATATTTTTTTCAATCTGACAATCTGTTCAAATAGGTCTCTTAAAACACGCTCCAAAAACGTTTTGCTCAGAAACTATTTTACAAGCCATTGGACATGGAGCATCTTCACGGAGAGTTTTTTAGGGTTTGCCCGATTAGCGGAATATGTTATGTTCTGGTAATATTCTTTATTTGCTTAACAGATTATTACGATGTCAGGTCACTAGCGACAGTTGCGTGTTAACCAATACAAAAATATATACGAATTTCTTAATGATACACATGTATGTTATATAACTATATAACTTGTATAAACTTTATATATACTTAACGTAGAATGTCCTTAGGAAACACTCTATTTCGTAATTAAATGAACAATGATCTATGGAATTGTACGTTTTTCAGAGTTATCCAGGGTAAACTAGAACTATCAGTATATAGTGCGTTAGTATTGACCTGCCCTTTTACGACTTGTCCTTCTACGACGGTGTGCTCAATTGTTTTCGTAATAGAGGCATTCACTCTACTGGTGCTTTCAATGAAAGTGTCTGTCACATACTGTACAGGATTAGGCTTAACACCCTCTTTCCAAGTCATATTCAGATATAACTGAGCATTTGTTGAGAAATAACGTAAGACCTGAAAAACATAAGTGGATATACTGTACATAACTGAAGATGCCCGGGGCCTGGCATTAGTTTACCGTCAATGACCATAACAACAACACATTTATCAGTGAGAAATTGAACGTTCTTTTTTGTTCCATGGAAACAAATTTCTCCAAAAATAGCATCAAGCAAGGCAGACATGGGCTAATTTTTTGCGTTGAAGCATATAATTCACCACCACCAAACTGCTGGAAAGCGACACATATCCTTATAATTGTATTATCAACGCAAATGAAATTGCTGATCAATATTATTTTCTGTAGTTAATAGGGTTAGATTTAGGAGCAAGCATTTTGTACCCAACCCGCATATAGCACCATACACAAATAATTAGCCGTAAGGTTACAGTGTATCCCAATACAAACTGACATTGATAAATTAGTCTGACTAGAAGAACGACATAGAGACTGATTTCTCAATAAGGAACAGGAGAAACAATGTTTTATTTGTGCTGTGTGTTTGGGATAATGTTGTTATTGGCTTTAAATTGCTTACTCTACAAAACACTGCCACGACAATTTGACCTATTTCCATGTAATTACGCCATTGGATAACATAAGTACAAAATGTGTTTTATAATTTTGTTTTATTTATTGTTTACCGATCCAATACATGTGTATTAAGTTAGCAAGCCTCGACAATTTGACCATTTTCCATGTAGTTACGCCATTGGATAATATAACTACATAACGTGTTTTATCATTTGTTTCATTTATTTTCATTTTAATTCAATATACGGTTGTTAAGTGAGCAGCCAGTGGCTTGTTTTAAATAATATCTCCACATCTTGTGCAGCTACGTCATTTGGTAAAAATAGAAACAGTAAGTATTGTACACATCGATAAATATCATATTATGGCGTGTAAGGCTGCCTTTTGCTTCGTGGAACACTTTGCATTTCATAACTTGCATATTAAGAATATTGCACTTTAACTTTTATGTAGACTATTTAGTGCTACGACACTACAAAGTACCGCTGTCAGAAATGTTTCGTGGTGAGGTCATTTGTGATGTCATTGGTGACATCACGCATATTGATTGATGGTATATGATTATAGCGTTTAGCGCTTAAATATGGCAACTGATTAAAAATTCAATGTGTTAGTCATGTAACTACACGATTTGTCAATTCATGCACATATCGTTTATAATATTATCACCGTTCTCAGCCGTGTCAATGGTTTCTTCCTTATCAAGTACACAATATACATCTATATCATGCAGCATCTACATCTTTACATTCTTGTTCCTGACAGACACAAATGGAATATTAATGAAACTTGCCAAGGTAGCCGCTGGGTGTGAGGACTGACCACATGTATGTCACTGAATAGTTCGTGAAAACAATGTTAACGTCATGTTTTTTCTCTCGACTCTCGGCTATATACTGTATGTATTACATTTTTTTTTAGCGTCAGAACGGCGTGGTTAACACCCAAACCTGTACGTGTTATACAGGTACCGAAACATTCCGGAATATATTTAACTTTAACCACGTCTCATTAACAATGCCAAACATTCGAGGTATTATGAGTTTATTGTCAAGAAATTGACAGACAAGATTGGTAAGTAACAGTAATGTACAAGCCTGATATGATTCTTTCCAATGTAATTTCCGGGTTAAATCGTTATGAAGTGATTTCTCGCTTCGTTTAAAAGATTCCGTTATGTGATACAGTTATCTTGAGACGACCGGGTTACGGCTTTTATCATTTACCAATATGACGGTGCGGGTTTTATCATTAAAAAACTAGTCGATCTTGTAGCTCTTACACTGACAATGTTGAACTTATCAAATCTTTTTTCCATTGTTGGAATTTTATAACTGCTCGAATTAATATGTGATTTATGAGAGGAGAAGTGGGAAATGATTCGTCTAGATCACGTAGTGAATTAATGATTCGACCTGGCATCGCTTAGAAAACGTTTAATTAGTCTGTACACCAGTGCACGCTCCCATCAGATAACAAAATGCATTATGATCACCTGGTGACGTCATTATAGCGATACAGATCCGAAAATGATGCTTTGAATTTGACACTTTTACAAACTATATTGCAACATATATTTATTCACTATATGAAACAAAATCACTGTATTTGATAAGGTTAATAATCAATTATACGAGAAAAACAAAAAACACGCTCCTTTTGCGGCGTCACCTGTTGACGTCATCAAGACAAGACAGATAAGCGGTGGTACTTTTATGGAAGTACACATTAAATAGCAACAAACATATTCTTAATTCACTTCGTATTGAGGTTAATCTATATTTATTACGTGCCAATTATTAACAATAGGAAAAAGCATTTTATTGGACGGGGTCAAACTCGTTGAAAATAATACGCAACATAAAATATGGAATCTATACTATACTGAGAGCAAATCGGTTCCATCGTTGATTACGTGCTGTGTATTTACCAGTTCCATTCGTCAATGTCAAGGGCAACGTCTTCAGATCTTCTCTAATGCAACAATAACAATAACAGAGATGCATAACCTCTCTAAAAAGACTGTCCCATTGAACCAAGGTTCTGTTAAACTATAGAATCACTGAAGCAAAGTACCCTCCTAAATGCAGCGGTCTGTAGTTTTTCACAAAATGAGCAATCTATCAATTCACCGCTTCTAAAGAAATGAGCAGATTATAACCATTTGGACAAGAAAAACATCACTCAGTTAATTCAGTCAGATCGATAAAAACACTCAAAAAGAAAAAAAATGTTTAAAAAGGCATGACGTTGTCTATTGTTTGTGTAAGTTAGTGCGGATTGCTTATTCCAGGAACACTGGTAAAGTAATAAAGTTATCGTTGTGTCTGAGGCACATTTTGACAAAGGACATACATTCGTATAATACATGTAAAAGGGAACAAAATGAACAACAAATTGTCTCTCAACAAATGATATACTAGTATGTCTCGTGGTACACATCAACACGTCATAGAAAGACTTCTTTGATTTAAATCATTGTTTCTAGACATAAAAAGTCTATAGAATTAAGATATAAGTTTCAACATCGCTGAGCATTAAATCGTAAAACTAACGCCTAGGAGCTAAAATAAATATCTGCGTATTCGCACACTCTGTCAGTAAGCCAAAAACTGCATAAGACAGACTAGACTACTACTAGGTCACTAAATTCAGTTTAAAATATCTGAGTATTGTCGGCTTACTTCTATTGGACCAAGAGACGTTCGTTCATGAACGTAGGACTGAACGAGCTAATAAGTTTCAGATTTCTTAGTTGTTTTTAGGCGGCTGGCGATGTCGCCAGACCTATTACAATGCCAAAACATGAATTCCACTAAGATGAATTTACTCCCGAAACTGACCACTTGGAATCAATACACTCAAATAAAATAGTTCCTCCTCGTTAATCGATTTTGTAAGATTAGAACATTAAACTTTCCTTGTTTCATTTAATCTGTTCGATTGTAATATATTAGTTTCTTCTTGTAATGGAAGAAAATAGTGTGAAATTAAAAGAAAATGTGTTTAAAGGCGTTGATAATTATTACTACGCGTTACGAACGCGATAAAGCGCGTGCATCAATGATTATATTATGTTAAATTATTTAATTCAATATTCTGTAACGAGATCGTGGCCGAGTGGTTAAGCAACTCGCTTAGTAATTTTCTGATGTTAAGGTCCAGCGATCGAATCACGGCGGCTCCAAAAAATTTAGATTTTTTAAACTTTTATTTTTCGTCAAGCACTTACCTCTCTTTCGACTTAGGAAGCCACTTAATGTTATATTACTTGAAAAGTTATTGTCCCTTTGCAGTTCGCCAGCCTGTCAGTACTTCAGTACTTTTATTGTGTTTTGTTGTCACAGTGGCGTGTGTTTGTGGTTAAATGTTTTTTGCTTCTTTGTGTGTGCCATTTTTCAATCACCTGCGATAATATAAAAACGATATTTCATAATACAACAAATAACGTTTACCAAACTCATACAAACGCCTTGTTCATTTTCGATATTATTACTTTAGAAGACACCAAATCGTCGTCACAGAGGTTCACTTTTATGTCTTTCGCAAAAAGTCTACAGCCTAAAGCTATGTGTGAAAGTGAAGGCAGTTTACAATGGCTGACACTAAGCGAATGTTAGGTACATGTTAGATACACTAGGGATTAAAAGGTATGAGACAACCCGACCTCAGGGCTCCAAAGTGTGCTATACATTATATAGAACTGAACCATAGATTCTTGTTATACCACTGTTCTTATTAAATTCCGCCACTAAACGATAATTTCATTAAGGGAGGCTGATGTTTTATACGTCCCCTAGGGCAGTGACCTTTCGACACTGTCGTGTGACAACAGTGCCGTAAAGGGGCGTTTTACTTCATTACACAATTCTAAAATTAGAAAACTTGTTACCCAGTAATGAAATAGTGTCACGATTATTTCCCAGAGTCATCAGATTGACTACAAAAATACAAGTTGTACAATGGTTCAGATATTGACATGTTTGGGGTTAAAGCGTTCAGGGATATCGGCGGATTTGTCAATCCAGCAAGTAATTCTATGATGTGAAAACCCCAATTTTAACACAATGGAAATGAAGAACTGAGGAATTTCGGATCAAATGCAAAGCTATTTGACAGACAGGACGAATTCCATTTCATTACAGAGTTGCATTCACCGTATCTAAAGTATTTGATTAAAAACAGAAAAGCTCAAATCATTCAAGTAGGGCGCATAACAAATGTGCCGAATGTGCCGTTATTGAATTGACATTTCGTTTGGAAAAAATCCAGAGGAGAAACGTTTTTTGTCCCTAAATCTATTTGTATTCTGAACTCATAATTTCTGAATCTGACAATCTGTTCAAAACAGTCTCATAAAATACGCTCCAAAAACGTTCTTCTCAGAAACTGTTTTAAAAGTCATTTGACATGAAACATCTTCGCAGAGAGTTTTTTAGGATTTGTCCGATTAGCGGAAAGGTTATTTTCTGGTAATATTACTTTGTTTGTTAACAGATTATTACGATGTCAGGTCACTAGCGACAGTTGCATGTTAACCAATACAAATACAAACTCCGAACCCATAAGTATATATATGAACTTCTTAATGATATACTAGTATACGTATATATACTATATATACTATATATATATTTAAGGTAGCGTGACTTAGCGAAACAGGTAATTTCGTTATCAAATGTACAATGAATAAATGACCTATAGAATTAACCGTTTGCAGAATTACCCGTAATAGTGCTTTCGTATTGACCTGTGCCTCAACGACAGCGTGCTCTGTTGGATTTTTCGTAATAGACGCATTCAATTTACTGTTGTTTTCATCAGAAGTGATTGCTCACTATCGCAATATGTTTGCACACCCTAGAAGAACTACACTGTACATACTGGATGACGAGGAGTGTCTGCATATACGTACGTAGTTGCATTGTCGAAGAAATGCAATGGGGAATAATTAATAACCCGGAAACCAAAATACGTTCTTGGTAAAGGACTCAGAAACTACATATGCTGTAATAAGTAATTACGAATATGTACAACATAAACATGTGTGATAGATGGTAACATCCCAATATTTACAACACACAAGTCCGGTGTCATTAATCGCATAACCAACTACATGTAGCCTATCATTACAAAGCATAAACCAAATGGCGCATCCAAAATTTCGTACAACATTTAGTGACAAAACGTCACAAACTGGGCAGGGTTAGGGTAAGCTCTTTGTTTTCAAATTATATTCAGATATAACAGAGCAAATGTTGAGAAAATATCAAGTGGATATGTTTTACATGATTGAAGATGCCCGGTGTCTAGCATTTCTTTACTGTCAATGTGCATAGCAACAACACACATATTAGCATGAAATTGATCGTTATTTTCTCTTCCGTGGAACAAGTTTCTCTCAAAATAGCAGCAAGCAAAGCATATACGGGGTTAATTTTCGAATGGAAACGTATAATTCACGGCCATCAAAATGCTGGAAAGCGACACATATCCTCCAGATCTAGCCCTATTATTGTATTATCAACGCGTGAATGTTATGCCGCATAACCCGCGTCTCCTTCAGAAGTTGCTGATCAATGCAATTTACTATAATTAATAAGGTTAAATTTAGGAGCCAGCATCTCTTACCCAACCCGCATATAGCATAATACACAAATAATTAGCCTTAAGGTTATAGTGTACCCCAATACAAACTGATACATTGATAAATTAGTGTTGCTGGAGGAACGACATAAAGACGTATTTCTCCACACGGTACAGAAGATACAGTGTATTATGTGTGTTGTATGTTTGGGTTTATGTTATTATTGGCTTCAAATTGCTTACCCTACTGTCTCGACAATTTGACCTTTTTCCATGTATTTACGCCATTGCAAAAGATAAGTACAAAATGAGTTTTGTTTATTATGCTATTTAGTTATGGTGACGTCATCAGTGATATCATACATCTTGGTGGTATCTGAAGTTGGCGTATAGGGCCTAAATACAATTATTTAAATAACACTTACTATGTAATATGTGTTACAAAACATTTGTCTAATTGTGTGATCTACCTTGAAGGAGATTGTTGCAACTATTGGACTACTAGTATATCTTCTATTTAGTATATCATTTTCATCCTTCTCAGCCGCGCCAGTGTTGACATTCTTATCAAGGACATGATCTATGTAGCATCTACATCTTCCCATTCATGTTCCTGACAGACACAAATGGAATATTAATAAAACTAGCCGAGCTAGCCGTTTGGTGAGATGGCTGACCACATGTATGTCACTGAGTAGTTAATGAAAACAATGTTAACTCCATTCTGTTTTTTTCTCGTCTCTCGGATGGGTGATATACACATGAATGTATTACATTTCATTCAGCAACAGAAAGGCGTGGTTAACACCCTGACCTGTACGTGTTATACAGGTACCGAAACATTCCGGAATATATTTACTTTAACCACGACTCATTAATAATGCCAAACATTCGAGGTATTATGAGCTCATTGTCAGGAAATTGACAGACAAGATTGGTAAGTAACAGTACTTTACAACCCTGATAGAATTCTTTCCAATGTAATTTCCAGCTGAAAACGTTATAAAGTGATTTCTCGCTTCGTTTAACAGATTCCGTTCTGTGATAGAGTTATCTAGAGACGTCCGGGTTACGGGATTTATCATTTACCAATATGACGGTACGGGTTTTATCATTACAAGCTAGGCGATCTTGTTGCTATAACACTGACAAAGTTGAACTTATCAAAAAAATTTTTCCTGGTTGGAATTTAATGATTGCTCGAATTAATATGTGATTGGTAAGAAGAGAAGCGGGAAACGATTCGTCTAGATCATGTATTCAATCGGAATGCTTCGACAAGGCAGCAAACTTAGAAAATGCTTAATTAGTCTGTGTCATTCTCCCATGAGATAACAACAATCATTATGGCATCATGACAAGCCAGATCAGACAGTGGTAGCTTGAAGTGGACAATTTAAAAATGATATAGCCACATAAATATTCTTAATTCATTTCATATTCACACGAAATCAAAATGGATATATCTAATAAGGTTAATTAGTAGAGTCAATAATTGATAATAGGAAATGGTACAAATGATAAAAAGCATTTTATCGGACGGGGTTAAACTCGTTTAAAATAATATGCTACAAAAATGGAACCTATACAGTACCATGCTGAAAGCAATTTGGTTGTTTCGTTATAAATTAAGTGTTATGTATTTACAAGCTCCATTAGTTAATATCATGGACACGTCTTCAGATCGACCTTCTCTAAGGCAACAACATTCAAAGATAGGTATACAGGTATTACCTCTCAACAAAGATTCAGTCCATCCCCTGTCAAACTATAGCATCACTCAAACAAAGTATCTGTAAACTTATCACAGTGGTCTGTATGAATTAACAAATTGTGCATTTTATCAATTCCACGCTTCTGAAGCAACATTTCAGATTATAAAAATTCGGACAAGAAAACATCATCCAGTAAAATCAGAAGAGCACGAAATTCACAACAAGAACACTCAAAAAATACAAAATGAGGGATTAAAATATGAGGCACAAGAACAAAATAATAAAGAAAACAGTTTTAATTTGTGACAGTTTAGTCTTTGTATATCTTGAGAGAACATGTTTTATCATAATTGAGCATGAAATTGTCTATTGCATGTGGAAGTTAGTGTGGTTTGCTTATGCCTTTGGTCTTTACATATATGTTCTATGCGCTCATATATTGTTATAATTGAATTTATTTTTATATAAATGGGTATATATGTTCAGTGGGTATCAACAAACAATCTGATAAAAGTTCACATGTTTAATACAATTGCAAATTAATAGCAGTAATTATAAATGATGAAAAGTTTAAGTCTGAGTTTTTGTCTTACAATGGTGGTGAATAAGGCCCCAGGAAAACTTGTAAAGTAATAAATTCATCGTTCTGTCTGAAGCATGTCATGACAAATTACGTAAGTAATAAATGGGAACACAATGAACAACAAATCGTCTCTTAACAAAGGATATATATTTTGTGGTACAAATCAACATGTCTAGGAAATCCTTTCTTTATTCAAATAATCGTTTCTAGACAAAGACGGTCTATAGGGTTGAGATATACGTTTTTACATCGCTGAGCATAAAATCTTTGAACTCACGCCTAGAAGTTAAAATAAATATATGTGTATTAGTAGTGTAAGCCAAAAATGGATAAGGCAGACTATATCACTTCTAGGCCACTGAACTTTAGTTTAACAATATGTGAGAGATGTCGTTCTACTTCTTTTGGACCAAGTTAAGTTCTTTCAGTTTCAGTTTTCTTGATTGTTTTTGGTTTCATTGTGGCGTGTGCTTGTGGTTACTGGTTAATCCTTCTGTGAGTGCCATTTGTCAATCACGTAGGCATACTCTACAATTGGCCTTAACTTTATAGGTGTTTTCTGAAACTAAACTATAATTCTCAAAGTGTAATGGCATCTTTTGTTAGGATTTAAGCTATTTTCTTAAAACATTTTTTTGAATCTCAAAGAATATTCCGAACACTTTAAGATTTGCGCGATTATACGAAGAAACGATATTTGAAATTACAAAAATAACATTTTCTAAACTTATACAAAAGGCTTGTTCATTATTGATACTATGTAGACGACAACAAAATTTTAATGATCTTAACAGCGGTTAACTTTTATGTCTTTCGCAAGAAGTCTTTAGCCTAAAGCTGTTCACATGTGAAAGTGAAGACACAGTTGTTGACACTAAGTGACTATGTGGAACATGTTTGATGCACTAGGGATTACTACATAGGAGGCAACCAAACCCTCGGAGCTTCAAACGGTGCCATACATTACCAGACCGAACACAACGAATAGCGAACTAAGACCTTTATTCTTGTTTATATCACTGTTCTAATTTAAATCCGCCTAGATACATTGTCAGGACGTTAATTTCATTAAGGGAGGCTAATGTTTTATACGCCCCCTAGGGCAATGACCTTTCGACACTGTCGTGTGACTACAGTGCCGTAAAGGGGCGTTTTACTTCATAACACAATTCTAAAATTAGAAAACTTGTTACCCGGTAATGAAATAGTGTCACGATTATTTCCCAGAGTCCTCAGATTGACTACAAAAATACAAGTTGTACAATGGTTCAGATATTGACATGTTTGGGGTTAAAGCGTTCAGGGATGTCGGCTGATTTGTCAATCCAGCAAGTAATGCTATGATGTGATAACACAATGGAAATGAAAAACTGAGGAATTTCGGATCAAATGCAAAGCTATTTGACAGACAAGACGAATTTCATTTCATTACAGAGTTGCATTCACCGTATCTAAATTATTTGATTTAAAACAGAAAAGCTCAAATCATTCAAGTAGGGCGCATAAAAAATGTGCCGTTATTGAATTGACATTTCGTTTGGAAAAAATCCAGAGGAGAAACGTTTTTTGTCCCTAAATCTATTTGTATTCTGAACTCATAATTTCTCAATCTGACAATCTGTTCAAAACAGTCTCATAAAATACGCTCCAAAAACGTTCTGCTCAGAAACTGTTTTAAAAGTCATTTGACATGAAACATCTTCGCAGAGAGTTTTTTAGGATTTGTCCGATTAGCGGAAAGGTTTTTTTCTGGTAATATTACTTTGTTTGTTAACAGATTATTACGATGTCAGGTCACTAGCGACAGTTGCCTGTTAACCAATACAAATACAAACTCCGAACCCATAAGTATATATGAACTTCTTAATGATATACTAGTATACGTATATATACTATATATATATTTAAGATAGCGTGATTTGACGAAACAGGTAATTTCGTTATCAAATATACAATGAATAAATGAACTATAGAATTAACCTATTGCAGAATTACCCAGGATAAATCAAAGCTACCAGTATAATAGTGCTTTAGTATTGACCTGTCCCTCAAAGACAGAGTGCTCTATTGTTTTTGTTTCGTAATAGACGCATTCAATTTACTATCGATTTCATCAAAAGTGATTGCTCACTATCGCAATATGTTTGCACACCCTAGAGGAACTACAATGTACATACTTGAGGACGAAAGTGTCTGCATAACGTACATTGTTGCATTGTCGATGAAATGCAATGGAGAATAATTAATAACACGGAAACCAAAATATGTTCTTGGTAAAGGTCTCAGACGCTACATATTCTGTAATTAGTAATTACGATTATGTACAGCAAAACTATGTGTGATACATGGGACCATTCCAATATTTACAACACAAAAGTCCGGTGCCATTAATCGCAAAACCAACTACATGTATCAGTACAAAGCATTAACCAAATGGAGCATACAAACACTTCGTACAACATTGAGTGGCAAAACGTCACAATCTGTGCAGGGTTAGGGTTAGCTCTTTCACGGTGCACAATCACGTGGTTTGTGACGTCACGGTTTGGTATCGCGAACAGCAATTTTGGTAAATAAACGCTCGACTCAACCAAGAAAAATCGTCGTAAGTATTTATTTACGCATATTTGGAAATCCCAACTGACACCTGTCACATCGGTAGATTTTTCTTGGTTCCTGAGGGAGGATTATAGGTTATATTTTTTTGGTTTGGAAGTTTTAAAATAGGGGGGGCATACTCTGAAAAGACCCCCCCCCCTAAAATACCCCCGCCTAAATTAGTTTTTTTAGTGGTAGAATTGACGATTTTCAACAACGAAAACTACATTCAAATGCATGTATACATTCAACATTTTGTCAAAACTAGACATGATACATCAAAACACATCCAGGTTGACTGAAAAAGGGTAACATGAATAACATGTAATGAAAGATTACATTCTTGTTTGACACTGTAATTTGTATATAAAAAACTGGAATATCAATACACACCGACGATGGAATATTGAAATGGCATGATTGTCAAAACGATTTGAGAGGTACAAAATGTCATTTCAACAGAAATTTGCAAATTTAAAAATTGTGTCTGATTTGTTTGATCATCACACAATGTAACCGAGTTAGCCACTGTCGATGAAAATTTACATTTTTGTTTCACTCAAGATTTGGTATTTTCAACTTATTTGTTCCCACTTGAGAAAACACGTCTAACTCGCTCAACAGCTAACTATTAAATGACAAAATGACAAAATTTACTTTTACTGGAAAATAATACAAACGTTAAATCATGAATTTTACACATTTCAAACTTGTGTCTGATGTGTCTGATTTGTTTGATTATCACACAATGTGACCAAGTGAGCTAGTGTATATATTTTGCAATCGTGTAAATTCGATGAAATGTTAACTTTGCGTTTGTCTCAATATTTGGTATCAAACCAAAATTGATTTTTCTACAAATGTGTTCCCGATCGAAAAAACACGTCTGACTAGCTCAACAACCAAACATCAAATGACTACCAAATGACAAAATTTATTTTTACTGAAATATAATGCAAATGTGATACATCATGTTATAATGCAATTTATATAACAGATAAAAACTCAAATGCACAGATCTTTTTAATCAAACACTTCGATAATGGACCAGCTTTACACACCGAGAAAAGGAGTAGAATTTCGAACAAGAAAACACAGTCCGTTTTTACAAATTGACAATTCAGTATTTGTTGCTGCCCTGTATCACTTGATAAACGATTGGTTACATGGCAAAGTTGGATGTGGTGGACCCACAGAAGAATGGGAGAGAATGTATATCGAAGAAGTAAATCAGTCAGAAAATGTGACCACTGAATCGAGAAAATATATTGACAAACCCAATAACTTCATGAAATTGGTGTACAAGGAGTTGATATATGTTAATGTATTGAGTCATTTGAAAAATGTAACATCTCACCGAAAGTGGCTCAGATTGTCATTAGAGTTTCTTGAGAAGATTGGAATAAGCATTCCCGACAAACTGACACATCTTGTTCAAGTACATGATTTGAGCAAATATACACATAGAGAAGTGCTAGGCTACGCAATTATGTTTGGTGACGGTAGTTTGGATTGGAGACGTTTGGAAAAAGAAGCTGAAAAAACGGAATGGGACAATACGTTGCACAACCACTATGCTGGAAATCCTCATCATCCTGAATATTTCTACCCACTGAATGAAGACGGTAGTCGTGACAAAAGTGTGTCAATGCTTGAGTTAGATAATATGAATGGTAAATATTTTCTCGAGGAGAGCTTGATCGATATGTTGGCTGCTAGAGGAGAGCGTACTATGGCTGTTGACAAATTATTCAACGTTTTTCACTGGTTTGATATTCCTGACAAATACATGTTCAGATATTCTGATCAGGACAAAAGTTATGTTAATGAATGTTTGGATCAGTACAGAACGTTTGCTAAGGAGTATTTTGCTATTGATGGAAATGCCAGTGGCTTTACAGGTTTCTTCGATACTGATGGTAGGTCAAAACGAAATGTAGTTTTTCAGGAATATGACACCGAAACATACTCGACTTGACCAGACATGAGTGATTCACTTTTGACGTGTTATGAGACAAAGCAAGACTAATCTTATACAATCGTGTGAAAGTACAGAGCATTTCATTGTGTATTCATCATTCTCAATATCTTCATTTTACATGTAGATTTGTATTTCATATTGTATGTTCAAATGTCGAAAATTGTTTCTCGACCATGTCCAGAGGTAGTAGGTTTGTATGTGTCACGTATTTTGTAGATTCTGAAATAAAATTTGAAATCAATTCTAAAACTGTTTGTTCATATTTTATTTTTGAAAGTTACTTCATGCAACGAAAGTGTTTTAGATTCAGATTCAGATGTACAGAACAAATGACTTTGGTTGGCCAGCCGCACTATAAAAGGAGACCGCAGAGTGATTCATCATTCATTCATCAGAATGGGTTTCACCAGAGCAGTTAGAGCTTTTTTGAAGAAGATCTTTGGAAGACGGGTCGAAGACGTGCCACCTCCAGTACCTCCTCGATAGGATTCTCTACCCAGGGAAGAGCCATCAGCCCCACCTGCAGAAGATCCTTCGACGACTGAAGACGTTCGACTTCACGTTGGAGGGATTTATCCGGACTTGGTGTTCTATCCAAGTCTGGATGTATACCAGGAGGACGATTCTCCTGGTATTGGTGCCTGGAGGTACCTGTTCCTGACAGAGTATGGTCGTTAGATCTGCTGTGTCAGGATGCCAACGGCCCTTTTCAGGGCCAACCACATGCTTTCGAAAGAAATGCTACTCAACGATTGTCAAACTACTTTATTTTATTTTATTCTTCTTATTTTGTGACTTTGAAAATAAAAAGAGTTTTAACTTGAAATACAGCTTGTTTTCCTTTTATAACCATGTTTACATGAATGTACATTTTGTGCGAACATCATCAGTTAGAAGAGAAAATCTACAATCTACAGCTTGCACATTCGGTATCTAATTTTTGACAATTCGTATGCAATCCGTATACATTGTAGACTTTCTCTTTCACTGATACTGACGAAGAAATGGAACACGAAGAAAAGGAAATCTACAATACATGCAACTTGAACATTTGATATCATATAGTTACATCATAAACTGTTCAAGTCGCAAACATTGTACATTTTTTCTCATACCAACTGACAGCAGATACTGTATAAGAAATGAGACAAGAAAATACTTTCACACATGAATGAAAGCAAACTAACATATGAATTGAATAGTTTTGCTTGGACGAAGAATTTGAACGTTTTACCGAACATGGGTATTTTTGCATCTCCAGCAACACAATCGAAATATGTACAGAGAAATGAATTGGATCAATTTGTACATTTTGGAGAAACAAATACAATGGAAAGAGGATTTCGATTTTGAGTTGCCTGACTAACATTTTGTTGTATTATAGTCGAACCATATATATTGAGACCTCTCAATAATAATCAGTATCAGTACACAAAGCATGCCTTGTCCACTATGCAAGAAATCTAAAGTAAGTTTGATCAAATGCTTGTGTTGTAAATACCAAGTATGTCAAGCATGTTGTAGACGAACCAAGAACCGATGTCGACGTTGTAGATTCGAGCATGCTTTTGATATTGACAGACAATACAGGAGGAAAACAAGAAGAATCGATGTGACGAAAAGGCAAACTCGTGTCACTGAGTTTTTCCATAGACTTTCATTCGCAAGTAAATGTGCAGTCAATTTTACAAAATTGAAATCAAAACTCAAATCTGAATATCCTTGATCATAAATACAGATCTGTCGAAGGAAATGCTGCTGCTCAATGTTTGCTGTACATTCAATTTTGTTTTTGTGATATTGAAATACAATCTTGAAATGTTGAAATCTGATTCTGTAGTTTATTTGAAACGACACTGACACAAAGTTACATTTTCTACTTTTTATTTTGTGTATTTCTTGCATTTGGTTAACTTACAAACATACAACAAATCAATGTTAGATACTTGTAAAGTTGGATTGTGCTTTAGTTTGAGGTATCATATGTAGCTTGTCAAACATTTTCCCTTGTTCTATTATATATATCAAATCTTGTAGTTCATCAAAACAATCGTAGCTAGTTCCATTTTCGTATACACCGACAAATTGAGAAGCATTCGAACTGACATTCATTTCACACATTCAATCGGTTATGAAATAATCATAAGAACATATTGTCTAATTTAATTGTATGAGCATACAGTGTTTTAAATCTCACATTCACAACTGATCAACAGAAGAAAGAAACGATCTGATCAAAAGTGACAAATATTATGTACTAATGCTAAACCTTGATATTTGACGAACACAACCAACGCATTGGACAGGTTGACAGTACTGATCTATAACATTGATATAACTCCTTGCTATAAATTTGAGATCTAAAACTCATCTTACCAAACATTGCTTATTAGTACTATACAAACATGAAACCATGATGTTCGTTGAAACAAAATATTAGACTATATCAGACTTGTTTTGACTAAATGTAGTATTCGTAGTAGCATCGTTGTTCTGAATTGAGAGAAACAAACTTTCATCTGATGAAGAATTCAATATAGTACTATTCTAATGTCAATTTATGATTTTGCCGAAACGAAATGAAACCTTTTTAAAATTGTGAGAAGGGTAACTCATCTGACCAAGCGTTGAATGAACTACTTGCACATGTCATGAACAACTGAAACACATCTTACTCTAACGCAATGATTTTGACAAGCTTGTGAAACTGACCTAAGGCATTGATATGAAATCTTTCTACATCTTGAGAAACATAACTCGATTGATCAAATACTTCTACTAATAGTGTTTTATAAATGTCAAACCGTGATACTATCTGAAACATAACAGACCTAGGACCAATTCATCGTTCTACAGAATCAAAGATAGAAGAAACGTTTCTACATCATGAGAAACAAAAACTCGATTGACCAAGAATGACTTTAAAGTTTATACAAATTGCTTTTGAGGTTTGCTGCCTTATTCTAGATTTGACAAAACTACAAAATGATTCACAGTCGATTCATGCTCAAACAATGAAACAACTATCATACACGATGTATCAGTTTAGCAAGATTCAGAAAGACATTACATGAACAATTCACTTATGAACAAATTGGACAGACGTTACGATAGATCTGATTTAACATTTTGAATGACAAATTGATACCGAAGCACCTAAACTATTTTACACGAAATTTTGCTTTAATATATTTTTTGTTTCAATCCTACTTGTAACAGCTAGGACTGGTGTGATGTAGAATTTCAATTATAGATATACTAGTATGCAAGCATGATATTTATTGAATCACAATTGACTCCTGACCAATGTAACCAACAGACGTACTGAACATTTAAAGCGAATCAACCAATTTATCAACAGAAATCTACAGAATCATTTCAGACAAAACTGATAAAAGATAACTAGCTAACTGAACGCGAGAAGCAACGTTTTTTACTGAAATTTTGTTTAAATAGATTTTTTGTTTCAATCCTACTTGTGAGAGCTAGGACTGTCGTGATGTAAAATTTCAATTATAGCTTAACTAATATGCAAGCAAGATATTTGCTAAATCGCGATTGACTCCGGACCAATGCAACCAACAAACGTACTGAAGCATGTACAAAATAAACTCGAAACAGACCGAGTCAAACCAAAAATATAAACGCGAGAAGCAACATATTTTGCTCAAAAGTTAGTTAAATAGTTTTTTTGTTTCATTCCAACCTATGAAAGACAGAATTGATCCGATATAGAATATTAAATATAGCTATACTAATGAAGAAGCTTAATATTTACTGAAATACGATTGAATCCAGACCGATGTATCGAACAAGCCAACTGAACATGAAAAGCAACCAACCGATCAAACTTAAGACACAACCTTCAACAACTATTCTTCGCAAAAACAGAATCACACTAGAACAAAAATAACTGCACTACCCAAAGTATAAAAAATCTCAAAATTTTACACAAATACTTTTTTTGTTTCATTTCTACATGTGAGAAACAGAATTGATCCTATCTAGAATTTCAATTATAGTTATACTAGTATGCGAGCATGATATTTATTGAAACACGATTGAATCCGGACCGATGTATCAAACAAGCCAACTAAACATGAGAACAAATAAACAGAACGGCTGTGCAACATAAATACACACGATCATTCTTTTCAAACCTGATAAAATTCATAAAGCCAACTTTATATGAGAAGCAATCATCTACAACAATTCTACACAAAATCAGAATCACAAAATCAAATCGTTTGAACAAGAAAAATCTACAGATTCATTTCAGACAAAAACTAAATAACTTCACTTCCCAAAGTACAAAAATCTCAAAATTTTACATAAATACTTTTTTTGTTTCGTTCCATCATGCTACGGACAAAATTGGTCCAATGTATAATTTCAAATATATCTAAACTAATTTGCGAGCATGATATTCACAGAAACATGATTCACTCCGGACCTATGCAACCAACAAACCAAATGAACATGAGAAGCAACTGTCTATAACAATTCTACACAAAAACTAAATGAAAAAACAAATCGTTTGAACAAGAAAAATCTACAGAATCATTTCATAAAAAACTAAAACAAGCTTCACTGCCCAAAGTATCACAAATCTCAAAATTTCACACAAATACTTTTTTCTTTCAGTTCTACATGTGAGAGACAGAATTGATCCTATCTAGAATTTCAAATATAGTTATACTAGTATGAAAGCATGATATTTTCTGAAACACGACTGAATCCGGACCGATGCATCGAACATGAAATGAACATGAAAAGCAAACGTATACACTATTCAATACACTGAGAGAGGTAAAACCGATCTAATCTAGCATTTCAAATATGTAAGAACAAATAAGTAACCACGTTTGTCGAAGAAACCCACATGAACTGTTTCTCGACTGATTAATCCAACGAAACCAAAATTGCAACAGAACAAAAAACAATCGCTACATAATTACATGCAGCAAAGTCGAAAAATACCATAAATTTACTTAAATAGTTTTTTTTTGTTTCGATCCTAACCAGATTGACAGGACTGATTTGATGTAGAATTTCAAATATAGTTTAACTAGTATGCAAGCATGATATTTTCTGAAACACGATTGAATCCGGACCGATGCATGGAACAAGTGAACATGAAAAGCAAACCTCTTAAATATTCTACACACTGAGAGATAGATGGAACTGACCTGATCTAGCATCGTAAAAATGTAAGATCTAATATGTAACCACGTTTGTCACAGAAACCACCCGAACTGTTTCTGGACCGATCAATCCAACAAAACCAACATTGCTTCCGAACAATCCCTACATAATTACATGCAGCAAAGTCGAAAAATACCATAAATTTACTTTTATAGTTTTTTTTGTTTCGATCCTAACCAAATTGACAGAATTGATCCGATCTAGAATTTCAAATATAGTTTAACTAGTATGCAAGCATGATATTTTCTGAAACACGATTGAATCCGGACCGATGCATGGAACAAGTGAACATGAAAAGCAAACCTCTTAAATATTCTACACACTGAGAGATAGATGGAACTGACCTGATCTAGCATTGTAAAAATGTAAGATCTAATATGTAACCACGTTTGTCAAAGAAACCACCCGAACTGACTTGTTTACGAATCAATCCAACAAAACCAACATTGCTATTCAACCACAGAAGAAAGGACAGTTGCTACACACTAACATGCAGCATAAGCGAAAAAAATCAAGAAATTTATTTAAATAGTTTTTTTTGTTTCGATCATACCTGAGAGACAGAACAGATCTGACATAGCATTTCTAATATACATAAACAAGTATCGAAGCATGATTATGATCGAAACCATATTGACCTGGACCAATGCAACCATTAAATCTACTGAACATGTGAAACAACCATCTACAACTATTTTACAAAACCATTGTACAACCGATATTAATCAGAGCAACATGAAAACGCAGCTGCTTCATTCAACTGCTAGCACACGAATGAACGACTTGCAAGTAAAATATTGATTGAATGAGACTTTGACTTGGACAGAATTTATCTAATGTAGAATTCTAAATATGTATGAACGAATATGTAACAGTGATTGTAACCAAAACTCAATTGACTGTCAACCGATCAAACCAACAAAACCAACATTGATATTCAACATACAGAAGAAAGGACTATTGCTACAGAATAACATGCAGCAAAGTCGAAAAATAACAAAAATTCACTCATATACTTTTTTTTTTCAAATCCCACATTACCAACAAAAAACTTTTTGACTTTAAACAATATGAACAACCTGAGCTACTGAACAAGTAACCTTCTAAACATCTGAACAATGTTAACTATTCAACAAAGAACGGGAAAGGGAGAATGAGAAAGAAGGGAAAGTGAGAACGATCGACGTTGTTGATTAACTACATATAACACGTCAATCCACCATGCAAGAAGATTTCAACATTACCTACAGTTAGTAGGCAAAGAAGCGAAAAAATCATGAAATTTTCTCTAAATACTTTTTTATCAAAAACTCACCACTAGTCATTTTTTACCAAAAATCTGCATTTGCAGCGTTGATAGGTCACTATTCAATTTGAATAGCATGCTAAGAAAAATTTTACCCAATCCATTTTCAACAACAATCGATAGCATGTAAGCATACAAAACCAACACACAACATCAGTCGAATAAGTGAGAAAAAAAGTTCGCAATTAAAAAATCATTTTGTGAAGTAGCATTTCGAGCTGCAGTAATACGAAACATTGAGCTATTGCAGTGCAAAACAAGTTTTCGATAAAATCATACAGTTACAAAATATGAAGCCAGTTAACGTTTCAAGCACTATAAAAAGGAGTGAACATTTAAACGATGCATCATTCGTGATTTGTTTGTCAAACAGTAAAAAAAATGTCAGCAACAGAAGTTATCAATGGTTATTTGTCAGATGAAAATGAGTTGCCTGATATACCAGATCCTATACATGTAACTCCAGCTCAATTGTCGACACCAGTTTCGGCACCATCGGATAGATTTGTTATGAAAAGGCCACGTAGACCAAAACCATATGCCAGGATACCAGAACGACCAGTTAGTCAAAGTCAACCAGAAAGTTGCTCGATTATTGACCAGCCAATGTTAGCATTGAACACTTTATTGTTGATGAAACAATATGAGCGGTTGGCAGAACACGTCAAGAAATATGGAGATGAAAATCTAAACACCGAGATGGGTGTTTGTGTTAGACTGATAGACGCTGTGAACACTCACCACAACAGAGCTAATACCATGATCACCAAAATACGACAGGAGAGAAAAGAAAGAAAAGCTCAGGAATCAGAATCGAGAAAAGAACTATTGAAAGAAGAGGTACGAAAAGAAATAAGTGAATGTAACATTTGTGTGACAAACCAGAAAAACTGTGTGATAATACCATGTGGACATGCGTTTTGCTATGATTGTGTCTTTAAAATGGGTGAGAGATGTGCTTTTTGTCGAGGAATTGCGGAAGATGTTTCTCCGTTAGTTATGTCTGTATGATTTGTTTGTATTGCTACAATATGTTTGATGCTTGTTGCTTGTTGAATAAAACTGTAAAATGTAACACTTGCTTTTGTCGTAATAGAATGGTATGTTATAGTTTGAATATATGTTACAATTAGTTTACTTAACATTCACTTCAGTTTTCTCAACCATACATACAAGACGCAAATATGACACATCGAACAAAACAACTACTGGATATGTATTTACTTCACAGGTTTCACAATTATGATTCACCAGAAATAAATACTAGCATGTTCAAACAATTGAGCATTGGAGTAAATGAAGTAGAAACTAGAATTGAAGACATGAATGACTTCACAAATGTTGACTTGGCGTTTGTGAAAACATGTTTAGAAAATATTTTTCCAGTTGAAGAAGGAATAAACTGGGGTAGGATATATGCAGCATTTGCGATGACTGCTTTGGTTTATCAAGATCTACATATGCGAAACAAAATTGCACCAGCAAATGAAATTGGTTCGATAGTCAACAATTTCTTCACTAGACGTGGAGTGAATCTTTGGATTGATTCAAATGGTGGATGGCAAAATCAAACTCAAATGTGTGAAACACCGACAGCAGTAAATTGGTTTGAAATATGTTCCAAGCTGGTTTCAAATATTTGGGAAACCTGGCGGGCATACTAGACAAACATGCTTGGAAGTTTTTTCAAGTATGTATACAGTAAATCCAAGACAAATCAGAATACTTGGTTTTTTTTAACTGAATCAAATTCAGAATTAAACCTATAAAAAGACAAAACAAAATAAGTTATAGTCATAAATTTGTTTCCTTTCGGTCAGAACAGACACATAACACTACAGAAAATATGATATCTAATATTGATTCTCGTCTAGCTCAAAACAGCAATCCTGATAGTGTGTGTCATAGACTTCAAACGAATGGTACAAATTGGGTCGATGAAAATGTCCAAATTAATATCAGCTGCCAGAGGAAAAAATTGAAAAAGAGGGCACAGAGGAGATCTCGACGTTGGACATTTGAACTAGAAAATTGTAGCAATGTCGATGGTGAAATATCATGTATCGAAATGATGGCTCATCAAAATTTGGATTACCAGTTTATCATCATTGGAAGTCGAGAAGACAAAGAGACGGGACAATATCGTGTTTTTGGTTATGTGGAGCTCCCAAAGAAGAAAAGTTTGTGTCAATTTACATGTTCGTTTGTCTGGGGAGCAAATGGTGAAATGGCAAAAGGAAAAAGAGAAAAGTATATTTTTGATATGTTACAATTGACAAAATATGTACATACGAATGATATCGAGTTGGGAACGTATATCGAAGGCTCATCAATGCTTGTTGACTGATATGTTACTGTTTGAAAAGTGAAATTCTGTATATCAAAAATAAAATATTGAAAGTAAAATTACTTGACTTGTTTTCATATTGTTACATTTCTGTTGTGTGTGCAATATATTTGTGATATGAGTTTCTTGTGTCATTAGATGTGAATCAAATAGGAAGCAGCGAATTATGATTATGAGAATCTCTCAGACACGACTGTTGAACCTCAAATTGTTTCAGTCATACCCAAAAACCAATGATGAAATATGTTCTTGCTTAGTTTTTGCCTTTTACTTTTTGTAAATCTGTTAGCAAGGACAACCAATGTATGGAAAGTTGTTCCCTTTAAGTGAATATTATATGTGCGGAGGACGTGAAGAACATCATTGTTTGTATGTACGTATGTATGTAAATGGAAGGAACTCATCATGAATACGCATAGACCATTGAAGATACATTCTGATTTGAATGTTGGTTTGAATCTGTAAATGTAAATCGTCAAGTGAAACGGATACATGCAAGTTAGTTTGAACAACACGGATCACAAAATGTTGTGTACAAATTGTGATTTTTGGTTAACTAAGTACAATGATTTCGTGGACACATGTGGAATCAGAAAATAAAATTGGTTCCATAAATTTGCATCGTGTTACATTTTGTATTTGCTTGTATTGTTACTAAAATACTAGGTGCTGAATTTTACTCAACAACCGAGCATTTGTACAAATTTTGATATTACCACATCAAACATTTCACTTTGTTTCAAACAATACCATATCAGACTAGTATAAAAAGGGACTAGTATTTCGGGAAACTGTCATTCTTCGTCTAACCATCATCAACAACAGTCAAATCATAAACAACATCAACATAATGGAATCAACAAAAGTACAAAAGGTACGTATGTCTTTGTCAGTAAAACATTTTCTTAAAACTTAACACTTTTGAGTCTGCTCTACAGCCAATGTAGAAAGTACATTTAGTAAATTGTGTTCTAACCAACTTTTTCATTTCCAGCAATAGTTGTTACGGAATGTAAGTGAAGATATTTGCTTTTTTTCAGCTACAAAACTGTTTTGATATATTGTTCTAATGATTCTGTTTGATTTTGTTTCAGTCTGGGTTTTGTCAGCTTTGTGGGCATTCAGCAGTAATAGAGTGCAGTGGATGTTATGCGATAGTGAAGTTCCCGGGTGAAGAACATAACTGCCCTGAAAATTGTTTTAATGTTGTATATCCAGTTCTCTGTACAGAATGTGAAAATTGTATTGAAAAACGATGTACAGAAAAAATATGAATAAAATGATAAAATTGATCATTGTGTTACATTGTATATTTTGTTTTATTTGAAACATAGTATGGTGTGATCTACAAAATGTAGACAGAAGTAAGTAAAATATTTGCACTGGATGTCACACTGAACAAGCTTCAGACACATCGTGACTGGAATACTACAATCGGTATGAAGAAGTTACAACTCATGCTGCTCACATCATAAACCAACATCAACATGTTACACACAGCAAATACAACAAGTCAAAAAGTAAACTTTACAAAGTTGCTGTTATGAACATCCAAATAATCGGTAGCTAGTTGTCATCATTGGAACGAGTTTACTTCGCAAGTCACTCATTTTGCTTCGATGATTTCTCTCAATACTAGCTTTGACTTTTTCCACCTTGCGAGGAGACACGTTTATTTTCTCACTACACAAGTATTGCCATTCAGTCAGAACAGAATCAATTTCTACTTTCTCGATCATGAACTCCAAATACATCTCAAGCATTTCGTTCTGTGTTAACATCAGACAGCTGTGATCGGTTTGACTCAATCGATCTTTTATACAACCATAACAATTTTCTCTGATCACACAATCGAGGTTGGACGAAACTGCTTTGGCAAACAGAATATCAAAATATGATTCGAGTAACAGGCATTCTGTGTCCATGATAGTTTTGGTTGAATGAAAGTGAAAAATGGTACATGGTATTTATACTCAAATTTTTAAATTAAAATCTAGTTTCAAACCGCCAACCACAACTGACATATATTGCATCAGACAGTACCAAATATGTATATATAGCATTTACAATACTGATTTCATTCATTTAACAGACACCATGCATCCATACAACATCAGAAATCATCATGCTATGTCACTAGTTATTGAGGGTATAGCTGGTAAGTTCACGATAGTCAGAAGAAAATATGATCCAGTTACATGCAAAAAGTTGCCGTTTTTGAGTCATCCAATAGGCTATCTGGCTCAGTGTCAATACTGTGCTCACGTGGAAACATTTCGCACTGAAGCAGATATTTGGGATTCATTGAGGGGTTACTATTGTCACTGGTGTTCCAGAGAACGAAATTTTTGTGATGAATGTTATTCTACCGGACGATTTGTGAAAATGAAGGGTTTATGCATCGAATGTTTTGACGAGTGAAAATTGTATATAAAACTATATATGATTCAACTCACTTCATTCTGTCAAAAGTTTTTGTACAAACAGCATTGTAAAGTATGGAGCACATTGAGTTATGGCTAGAGAGTTGTTGTGTGTGTTTAGAAACCAGAGACACTTTTGTCAAAAACAAATGTGAATGCAAAGATTTGGTATGTGTGACATGCTATGAGAACATCATCAACAGTCAGTTCCCAAAGTGTCCATTGTGTAGACTGGAGTATTACAAACCAGTTAGATATGTCACTGGTCAGGAGTTTTTCGAAATGACAGATATGGAGCAAGAAATCTACTTGTATGGACATTATATGAGAGGTGGCTACACTTTCCTTTCGACATTGTGACATTGTTATGTAGTTGAGATTTAACTTTGTGAAATAGATTTTTGAACCATTGAAACATAGTTAATTGTTCACTTATTTTGTTGAAAAAAACATTTTCCACATGAACCAATTGGACTCAATGATCATAGCACACAGATCTTCAGGTTTTTGTTCCATGAGTGTCAGCGCATAATCTCTGGCTTTGACTTCGTTGTCTATAGTATTGTCCAAATCGACTGGCAGCGACTTACTGACACTCACAATGCTTTCTACATAATCGGTATTATCAGCTGTGGACAAACTGAACATATTACAAATAGGCGTCATAAATGGTGAAAATGTCAAAAGTGAGTAACTGGCCAACAGCTTGGCAAGTCGACCGTTCCCATCACAGAATGGGTGTAATTGCAGAAAGCTGAACATAAACACACTGACATTTTTAAACTGAAGCATCAAAGTTTCTACACTGAATTCTCCAATTGATTGAATGTGAGACAACACTATGTTATACATATCGACAACTGTACCAACTGAAGTTTCCGCCAATTGTTCTGAACAAAATTGTGGATATTCAATAGGTACATCTTTGAATTTAGTTACACGTCTGTTAGTACAATAATATCCAGGTTTTGAATTGGTGTTATCCAACAAACCAGTCATCAGTATTCGGTGAGTTTCTCTGATCAAGGTCGATATTTCTAGTAAGCCAACAAAACGTTTGAACTCATCCTTGTTGTGGACACATACCGATTTGGTTAATGTAAGTTCATGCATGATGTGATTGTAAGCAGTATACAGATTTCTAGTTTCAAAAACACTTTTCGACAAGTTCGTATCATCATGTTGAGCTAATGAGTTGTCAATTCGAAACATGATTTTTTCAATTTCAGAAACATCGGTTATTCCAATTTGCTCTTGCTTCTGAACATTCAACAAATATTCTACCAGTAATTCCTCGAGGACCTTGCTTTGCTGACTATACATTTTCTGATCATTCATACATTGTGTTCTCAAATCTGAATATTTTTGTTGAAAATCAAATATTTCTCTGACCATCTCAGAAACTGTAGGAAAGTTTGTAGCACCACCACGCCAGTTAGGAACATTGGTTGGATCAAAGCAAAGGTATTGTTCTATGTATCTACTACCGGAGCACATTCTGATGAGTGTAAGAAAGGTTGAACGATTAATCGATAATGCAGATTTCTAGTTGACACACTAGTATAAATAGTGTAAATTCTGGATTCAGTTTTCATTCTACAATGAGTATCAACATGGACAGTCGCATCACATTCTCTCATGCTTTGGCTGTGTGCAATCTTGCTTCATATGAACTTCAGCTTTTGGGCATTGCATTCAAGATTCAAAACGGGTCTAGCAAAGATGATACCGTCAAGGACATACATTCTCTGGCAAGAAAACTGAAAGCTACTTCAAAGTCAGTAGGTGTAAAATTTGAGCAAATTGATGAAGAGAGAATAAAAACTGAGGCGTTGACCAGAGAAAACGCGGAGTTGAGAAGACAGCTAGAACAGCTATCAAATGATAACGAATTTCAAAGGAAGAAACTAACAACACTTGATTCAGCTCAGAGCGACAAACAACAAGAAAAGAAAATGGACAACGATGAACTCAGTTATGACAGCATGATGGACGTATTGGATGAGTTTACAGATTGATACTGGCATTCAGCTTGTTTTGTATGAAGTCGAATTGTGTTTGACATTGTTTTACAAATTGGTATCGGAAAGAACGTCAAATCCTGAAGAATGTATCAGATTTGTCAGAAAGTGAACACAAGGAGAGACCAATATGTATGGTTGGAAATTTTGATTGAAATTGTTTTTCATTTTGTTTCAGAAAAAGTTTGGCTCCGCACTTACTATTTCAAGACCGAGGAAATGTGTCTGAGAAAAAACATATGTTTGACTAAAATTTTTACTGTATCACTTGATTTTGTTCAGTATTAGTATCAAATAAATTTGTCAAATAAAAATGTGGTTTATTTATGAATGTTATTCTATCGGACGATTTGTTAACATGAAGGGTCTTGCATCGAATGCTTTGATGAATAAAAAGACAGGGTTTGAATATGTTACTCTTGCAGCTTGCAACGATGAACATGAGTCCTAAAATCTCTCAAAGGAATGTGTGGGAAAAAGATATTGAAGCGCACGAGTCCATTTACTACTCTGTAGTTGTACTTGTCTTCTGAATTGACGGACGATGAAGTTTCACAGTTTAAACTTGATTTGACTGTGGATAAGCATGTGTCAAAACGCAAGAGAGTAGAACTGAAAAAGCAACAGAAATATTGTTACAACTACACGAGACCGATATGATAACACCATACACTTACAGACACAAAGTTCCTGAAGAATCCGTAGGTGAATGCTGAGATCAATTGTCTCAGGCAGTTTTCTCAATAGACGCGATTATGTATATATGAAGAAAAAGACAAGATACAAAGCTACAAAAGCACAAAGAGGATTACCCAGACAAAATGATACCCATAGTTCAAAATATAGGAATATGAGTATGGAAAAAGATGATTTGCCCTCTGTGGGAAAACGAAATTCTATCGCAGATATCATGAGACCTGTATATTGTGAAAACAGAAATTGGGATTCTGTCAGAAGTGAATATGAACATTGTGTTACTGCATTCATGGTGATAAATATGCTTCTTAGCAAATTTGAAAATTGTGTTGTTCGAATTGGAAACAAAACTAATGTTGAACATACACATGTAAGAGACAAAATTACTCGTTTACTTGAACTGATCGAGTAAGTTTCAAATGATGGTTAGTGTGATTACAAAGACCCTTCATTGTATGATTCACATACAAACGTTTTGGAATTGTACAGTAAAGTTCCGCTAATAAGACCACTTTTATTATTTTGAAATCATGCAGATTTTTGCCTGATTTAGGTCCCAAAGTATTAAATATATAACAAAAAAGGTCCGCTAATAAGACCGATTCGCTATTAAGACCACCTTTTTGACTGGTCTTAATAGCGGAACTTCACTGTATAAACAAAATTACTCAGAACAAATGGACAACAGAAAAAGTGTACTTCAAGCGATATCTGACAACCTCGGTCAACATTTGAAGCCTTTTCATTTGACGACTGCTTTCTGTTATACTATTCTAGTAGTAGCAGCTATTATACTGGTTGGGATTGTCAGCTATGGTTCATTCATAATCGGGACAAACACAATCAATGCTATGCCAGGTATGGGGGCTGCGCTTGGTGGAGCGTCCGGAGGTATCATTGGTGGATTTGTGGGTGGGTTTGTCAAGTCTACCATATTTAATACGGTTTGGAATATCATACCACGGGAATATCAAGTGTAAATAAATGTTTGGTCTATCATAAATCCAATATTTTTATATATATATGTTAGTTAAAAAATGTCACTACACATTCAATACAACTTTTTAATATGAATATCGACAATGAAAAGATCAGCAAAGATGAGTTTCAAGACGTTAAGTTTGACACAAAGAAAATAAAATCACACTCGACAGCGGAACCAAATGTTAGTCGTTGTGACAGTAATGTAGAAGCTAATGTGTTCAATTGTATAAATTATAGAAGTAGAGGTTGGTATTTCACTATTAACAACTATGAAGCAAAAGATATTGACAGATTGAATGAAATCAAATGCACATATATGATTGTAGGAAAAGAAGTGAGTGAAAACAAAACACCCCTCATACGAGGTTATGTGTATTGGTCACGCAAAGTAGGGTTCAAAAAAGTAAAAACACTTGTGAAAGGACATGTTATTCCTGCTCACGGTTCTGCGGAACAAAATAAAACATATTGTTCAAAAGATATGAATGTGTGCATCGAAAAAGGTGAATTGCCTTCTCAAAGTAAAAGACATTGCAAAGCAGATACCTCAAATAGAAGTGCTAATCATGACAAAAATAGGAAATCTGTAGATAAAAATTGTGAAATGGTAATAGTGGATACAAGTATCATGAGACAAATTGACCTAGATTGGGATTTAGTAAAACATGAATATGAAAATTTGGTTTTGTGTGAATGGCAAGCTGAATTGCTCAGAGAACTTGAGAATCCCATAGATCATAGAAAGATATTCTGGTATTGGAGTACCGTCGGTGGTACAGGAAAAACGACCATGGCTAAATGGTTAGAAACTCAACGTGATGCAATGTATACTTCATACGTTGAAACAGCAGATTTGACACTTAGAATGAAAAATTGTTCCATTAAGCCAAAAATAGTTGTATTCGATATGACAAGAAGTCCACAAAATATCATAAACTATCAATTGATAGAAAGTACAAAAACTGGTAGATTAGAATGTCCTAACACACATGAAAGTATTATTGTAAGATTTATGGTTCCTCATGTAATTGTGTTTGCAAACTGTAGGCCAGACTTTACAAAATGTGCCAAAGACAGATTCGTTGTGAGAAATGTAGACCCGCATACAGGACCTATGATCAGTTGTCAATTGTTGTAACTATCATGAGGCAGTTTGAGATGATTACTGACAATGAAGTGGACGCTCTCCTAATTTAGCAAACATTTTAGAATACAAGTACATAGAAATGGTACAGCATCAATGTTGACTAACAAGGCTATGCTGGCTAAACATAAGAATGGTTACGTCTTCCTTGATCAGTTTAAATCAGCGATGTGAAGAAAATGTGTATGTAACAATTATATATTGTATGGGTTTTTGCACTACTACATTTGTTTTATGAATTGATTAAATTTTCTATTAAAAACTTTTGTTTCAACATTTTATCGTTTGTTATATATTTGTTGCAAAGCATGCATGTATTTATCATATGTTCTCATCAAATATGTTTCATGCTCAACTAAACTTGATGTTTATTAGAAGTCCATAACTGAACCAGACCAAAATGTATGCTGACCTGTGTTAACCATTTTTTGCAGACGCAATATTCGGGGAGAAACAAATCATCATTAGGATACACTCATCAAGATTTATTCATGCTTTTGTGTATATTTTTATAAAACACAAAATGCATGAATATTACAACCATTTCGTGTCCAATCTTGGAAAGATGATCATTATTAACAATTTCTACTGGAAGGCGATGGACAGTTACCAGGCAGAGAAGTTGAAGTATAGATATGTCGCACATGAGTGTTAAACAACTTGCGGATAGTGACAACGCACTGTAAAGACGACAAATGATGAGACAGCTAAATCAGCACCAACATGACAAGATGCCACCTGGTATTATTGACACCTTAAAACAGTTTTTGTAATCAGGCAATACTTGTTGGTGTGAAGATAAGATGCTAGAAAGATCTAACAAATCAATTGTATATTGTATATTATGCTTCTAGAGTCACAATCAGAAACACCAAGCTATGAAAGTTTCACTAACAAATTTAGAACAGTTTCTACTTCTGAACTCATTTAAACATTCAGTATGGCAACATGAAGGATGGGGATATGATGGTGTACAATAACAAGTTGTAGAAGTGTGGTTAAACAGTAAATTGTGATTACATGTTTTCAACTACAACTGTGTGATATTGTTAGATTTATATCCGTGTATGTTATAATTAGATCAACAAATAAAAAGTATTGCATCATCACTGCAAATATATCATACTATATAACTAACACAGAAAGATCCCATTTTCAGAAAATCGCTTCCAAAGTGAACCATTATGACGTCATTAGCTAAATGACGCAATTTTCAGTGAGTAGAATGAAACGTTATAGATTTATGCCGGGGACTTCAGAATTCCATTCTTCCGGTGGTACAATGTAAATGACGGTATATTATCATGATTAGTTGAGCAAAAACTTTGATTTTTCTACACAATACAGCTGCTTAGGCGCTTCATGTTTGTATACAAATATTTTTCCTTCAACTTAAAACCAGAATCGAGAAAAACAGTTTTTGTACGGGGGACAACCGATTAAGCATACCAAAAATTCAGGGTGAACCGCTCGAAGTAGGGTTAACAAAATATTTTGAGATATTATACCAACACCATGTAAACTACAGACCTACAGTGAAAATGCACTTGATGTATTTAGATAATCATACCTTTTGTATTTGAACATTTTACAAATTGGAAAGACACTGAAATTATGTTAGTCCACTGGTTTTTGACCGATTTGTAGCATTTCACCAAATACTGTAAATTACCGTATTTTATGAAGTTGGTGTGTGACCGATATTCAATTCACATGATTCAAACGACACACACATGTCGATGTGAGTTCCGCGCTGGTGTTGTAGCACAGTAGCTGCTGTCGAATGAGAATGCTTGATGTAATGTAAGAATTAGACCAGAAATAAAAAGTTTTGCTAAGTCAATTTCATAGAGGACTTGACTAATTGTGTGTATGATTCATATCATGGGCAGGTAAAAATACTGGCCGTGTCGTGAAAATCAGTATAGAAAATATGAAATGGTCCAATAATGCTTGTTCAAATTAGTCGAGCAAATGAAAAAAAGTATGGGATGAACAAGGCAGAAGTACGATGTCGCATGTGAAAATAAAACGAGAAAATCAGAACATTATATGGGACTAACTTGACACAAGACTGATATGGCTGGGACAAATTAGTCGAGAAAATTAAAATAGTGTACAGGACTAATTTGTTGTACGTCCGATTTAGCTTAGGAGAAATTTAACTATAGATTTGTAGCTGGAAATATGATAAAATTTTAAAATCTATTGAAATACGATTTTTACTGGGACTAATTTTATCAAGCAGTCCCAATATTGCTTGTTCAAAAAAGCCGAAGAAATAAAAAAAGTGTACGGGACTAACTTGACACTAGACCGATATGGCTTGGGAAAATCAGATTTTAAGCTTTTTTACATATGAATTGTACTGGGACTTTTTTGGCATAGCTCCGATTTCGCTTAGGACAAGTCCTTATATCAATGCATACCCCCGACAACCACAAATATGTCCCTGTCTGGTCTAGTTTGAACGGAGTTGCGGCCAAACTGATCAAAAATCTCAAAATTGGTGTTGGTATTGCTGACAGCAGATTCAAGAACATCATAAAACCCGGTTTTCCTTGCTGGAATATTCGAAAGGCATCATCTGTTGGTACTTTATGTCTCCAAACAGCTAGTGATATATTGTTTTGTACATTAAAGCCGCTATTTCCAACGTGGAATGGGAATTAAAATAATGCTATTGCGGCACGTTATGAAAGTTAAATGCTATTGCAACTAGCGGAAAGGTATGCTCCAATATAAGCCAGTTGCTTTATCATCAGTTTTCATAAGAAAATCGAAAGTTAATTGCTGTCTTACATGGAAACAATATTCTAGACTCAAACTCAGACTTAGACTTTAAATTGACGACATTTATAACAACTGTCATTTCGTTGCAATTTGATTTAACCATGTGTAATGTAATCTGAATCACAGAACATGATTACTTAATTACATCAAAATCATTGTACATTGATAACGACATAGAGCGAAAAACAGTTGCAATGTAAAGTCTAAGTCTGAGTTTTAGACTTATAATGTTTGTGAATAAGGCCCCTGTTTTGTCGAAACATTCCAAATCGTCGACGAAAAGTGTGAATTCGTCATCAAGTCTTTCTGAACCAAGTCATGTTATAGCCAATTAGGCATCCGTAATGTGGTCATTTCCATAAAAACAGATTAACGATGCCTTTACTATCAGTACATTATACTTAAACTTGAATTTCGATTCTTACAGGACCACGAATTCGATTTCCATGAGCAAACCCAGTTGCATGCAGGAAGAAGGTCGCTACCATGACCATTGACAGGAATGCGATAAAAAGGGTTCCGGGTTCCCTTGGTGTTAGATAGGACAACAGTGCCCGGCGAAATGAAAGCAAAATCCTCCTGACGCTGAGAATGGGACTTGGCGACTGATGGTGCTACGATGATACACAACACATGTGCGTCTACACGTCACTATAACATTACAGTTTCTCAATACAGCCAATTCAAAATTGCCTGCGGAACGACTATGAAACGCCCATGTTGGGTATTTCTTGTGTTAACAACGGGCCTGTCAATACCGACGTCGGATTTAAGAATTTTTTTACTTAGTCATCTCACATTTTGTGCTCATGACTTTAAGGCTTAAATTATGTTGATGTGAACTCGACTTGTCTGTCAAATAAAGATTCAACAAACGCAATTCAGAGGTTTCATTCAGCTTGGATTTTAATATTCTATTAAAACATGTAACTTCATGCATAATCATACGTAAACAAAATAAAAGTCATTTATAATAAATAATTTTGTAATGTGATATATTTAATGACGTCCCGAAAATTCGTTCCTCAGAAAATTCAGAATAATACTAACAAAGGAGGTGTTTATTAAAAACTGTGTACTGCAATACTTTCTCTATTGACTTGTTGTGCTATAAGTCCACTTCATTCAGTTTAAACAAATAACTTTCAAGACACTCATTTGCTATAACACAGAACAATTAATGCCAGAATTGTGTCATTGATAGTTTGATCTTGATTTTCGTAAATACTAGTACGCCCCAATAACGATTAAGAGATTAAGGTTCATTGGAACAGAAAAAAGTGTATATTTTCTTCAATGAATAACATACCTTTTTACAGAATAACCCCGAAGTATCATACACCGTTTTGTTGCTTAAAGTTCACACTCTCTATCTGTCTGAATATTTGTCCTGTACCTCATTGTTATCAAAATATATTTGTAAAAGATAATTATCTAATTGGTATACACTTTTCAAAATGTCAGTCACTGTTATTTGTTGATAAAATATTAGAAAAAATAGACAAATCAGTTGTCAGAGATTTGATCAAGGTCATGTCAGCCCTTTTTTAAAAATTGAAATGGTTTAAATGCATTTCTTTTGAACAAATAAATACATAAACATGACTTGCAATCAATGATACATGTATGTGTGTAGAAATACTTTTAATAAATCTTAAATAATTAATATGTTTCAAATACATGTATCAGTACGTTTTCTTCGGTGACAAGGGGTTCAAATATGGCGACCTCCTTGTCGAAAAAATCAGTGGACATGACGCTGCTTCTCTCGTAAACGAAACGCCAACACTTAATTTCAGTCCTGGCATGCACTTGCGACGATCGATTTTAAAGCATATCCAGCGTTTCGTTTCATAGAATGCAATAATAATAATGTTCTACATTTTGAAAAAAATGTTGTTTTTTTTGGACAAAATATCGCCTTTATTTCAGTGCTAGCATTTGAATTCGGCGACCATATGTTACATATTACACTACACGCAAGTGCTACTCTGTTTTTCTATTATATATGATATAATCGGATGGCATATTCTGTTTGAAATTGTTTTTTTCTTTCAAGTTTGTTTTTTAAAGCATTTTCATCAGGTAACCTCTACCTTAATGCAGCAAATTGTTTCAAGTTTAACCAGAATTTTTTAATAATGCTGTACTTCCTTATTAGCTCACCTGAGCACAAAGTGCTCAAGGTGAGTTATTGTTACCGCTCACCGTCCGTCGTCCGTCCGTCAGTACGTCCGTCTGTATGCCCGTCCGTCCACACTTTCTAATATCTTCTCTTAAACCGTTTGGTCAATTTTAATGAAATTTTACCTGAATGTACGTGGCATTTTGGGATTTAGTAATTGCTCAAAGAATTGCCCTGTGGTGAAAATTGGCTCCGCCCGGGGGCCACCGTTTTACATAGACTTACGAGAAAACATATAAAAATCTTCTTGTCTAAAACTACAATGCCTAGGGCTTTGACAATTGGTATGTAGCATCATCAAGTGGTTTTCTACCAAGCTTGTTCAAATTATTCCTTAGGGTAAAAATTGTGCCGGACTTTATTTATAATCACGTGAGCGATATAGGGTTACCATGACCCTCTTGCATAATTTATATTTGTTTGTTTTTAGAATTTATCGAATTCATAGTTTTAAGGTTTGCTACATATATGATTTAGCAAGCTTAAGTGGAATGTGTATTGGACCGAGGATCGGTTTCTGGTAGATTATGTCATGTGTTGCATGATTTTGATTGTAACATCAAATACATAATGGTGTAAGATTTGACTGTACATTCGAAACGACCAAACTGGTACATCAAAATATGCAATTCTGGCATTAATTAAATCATTAAACCACAGGCAAAATATAAATAATGATTAAAGTTACAAAAACAGATTATATTGTATTTTGTCCACCGCTCATTTATCTAGTTATATCATAAGCATGTAAGCCTATATAACAGTGCGCTTAATTATGGTGCATATCGTGTGACTTATTTTGGTATTGCGTCAACCACAGCTTTAGCAAGTGCTTTAATAACCCCCATACATTCTATAGTTCGTTAACTAATACCTAGTTGATTTTAAGATGGTACAACCGGAAATGTAAAGATTTGTTCTACTTAACGGCCTTTATCTTAAAATGTGCAATTCCCATAAAAGCTCGTTTATTTTCTGACCGATATTTCACAACACACTTATACCTCAAATAAATTTAAAAGTACCAAAATATATTTCAATTCCTTTTAAAAACACAAATGTGTACAGTCCAGTTAGGATAAAAATCCAGGGACGCAGTGAAACAATCCACTAGTACGGTGTAAAAACAAGTGTAAAGGATTATACCAACAGTTCAATACCAAACTAAACTCTACCTATTTAAGCAATGATTTTAATCTTTTGGGTACACATAAATGATGACGTCACTGTCACCATATCCTAACTGGACTGTATTATATAAACAATATCTTTAGTATAATGAAAGTATGTGTAAACAACTACATGTATTTTCAATCAAGCCTGTGCCGTTGACTAATGTGTCTATAAGGTGTAGACCTATTCTTGCAGTTGGCACCAAAGTCGACAGGTCATACTGCGATCTTCTTCATGACTATGAATATGTTCATTCAGTTCAAGACGTGTAAGTGCGTTGTGGTTACAAATACAACAACAGAATTTCCGCTGACTGTTCTCTCTTGTCTCATGGGCATTTAAGTCTGAGTCAATGGAAACGGCTTACCACAGGTCGGACAGACGTGCATTTGTGTTGCAGCATGTTCATTGCACCTGAAAGATAAAGGAACTAATGCAGATGTTTATAAAAAGTATTATCATAATTATGCACATATATGGGATCATGCTGGACATGCGTTTAGCAATTTCAGAATTTTTATATTCACCACACCAGGTATAATGCAGTCCCTCTAATACATAGTGTCGTTCTTTATCCACACATGATACCAAATTAAATGACAAATCAATTTTACATCCACGTCACGCCAGAATCAAAACAATACATTTATAGTGTCATTCAGTGGATATGAAACAAAACCGAATTCTTTTGTACAGTAAAGCAGTTCTAACCGTTTTGAACCACAATGCTATACTCGTATACGGTATATATCCAAGTCAACAATTATTGTTTTAATTAATGTATTACATCACTGTTTATACTACCGCCTGATGTTATCCATCACCACGAGGGTATGTATGAAAGAAGAGAACTCAGTTCCCCGTATATGCTGAGCGTTCTTCAGCTAACTATTTGAGATAATATATATTATATAGACACTATAGGAAAGCATACATTTCCGCTGGTTGCAATAGCATTTAACTTTCATAACGCGCCGCAATAGCATTATTTTAATTCCCATTTTACGTTGTAAATAGCGGTTTTAATGTACAAAATAGTCAACCTTCAACTGTTTGGAGGCATAAAGTACCAACAGATGATGCATTTCGAAGACCCCAGCAAGGAAAACCGGGTTGTATAGTATTCTTGAATCTGCTGTCAGCAATACCAACACCAAATTTGAGATTTTGGATCAGTTTGGCCGCAACTCCGTTCAAACTAGACCAGACAGGGACATATTTGTGGTTGTCGGGGGTATGCATTGATATAAGGACTTGCAACATACACATGATAATTTCCAAATATGCGTAAATAAATACTTACGACGATTTTTCTTGGTTGAGTCGAGCGTTTATTTACCAAAATTGCTGTTCGCGATACCAAACTGTGACGTCACAAACCACGTGATTGTGCACCGTGTCTTTGTTTTCAAAGTATATTCAGATATAATTGAGCAAATGTTGAGAAATGACGAAAGACCTGAAAATAAAAAGTTGATATGTTATATATGATTGAAGATGCCCGGTGTCTAGCATTTGTTTACTGTCAAGGTGCATAGCAACAACACACATATTAGCAAGAAATTGAACGTTATTTTCTGTCCCATGGAAACAAGTTTCTCCCAAAATAGTAGCAATCAAGGCATATACGGGGATAATTTTCACATTGAAGCATATAATTCACGGCCACCGAAACTGCTGGAAAGCGACACATATCCTCCAGTTCTAGCCTTATAATTGCATTATCAACGGGTGAATGTTATACCACATAACCCGTGTCTCTTGCAGAAATTGCTGATCAATGCAATTTTCTGTAATTAATAGGATTAGATTTAGGAGCCAGCATCTTTTACCCAACCCGCATAAAGCACCATACACAAATAATTAGCCTTAAGGTTATAGTGTACCCCAATATAAACTGACATTGATAAATTAGTCTGGTTGTAAGAACGACATAGAGACGAATTGCTCTACAAGGAACAGATGGAACAGTGTTTTCTGTGAGTTGTGTGTTTTGGGTAATGTTGTTAAAATTAATATTGGCTTTAAATTGCAAACCCTACAAAACACTGCCTCAACAAGTTGACCTACTTCCGTTTATTTACGTCATTCTTTAACATAAACATGGATAAACCATGTTTTTTGTGCGGTGACTAATTTATGTAGGAAGGTTGATTTGCCCTCCAAGGATAGATATATGGTATGTATTAAGGCTTAAGCAATATATGTGATCAATGACAGTAACCAATCAATGGCCCAAAGAGATTTTAACAGGGTATATTCACATACCATGAACCACCAAATAAATTTGCTCTATAGCTCAATGTAAAGTGTCCATAGAAGGCCCCAATTTTCAACTTTTTTTAGTCTATGGCCACCTGGACTACATGTATCATTGTAAAGAGGGGCATTTAAGCTTCAAAATTATGCAATAAAAAAGGGGGGTCATGCATCTTCTAAGAAAGTTTTTGTCCTTCAAACATGGTCCATCCGTTTTTACGCATGTCAGGATTTATAAGTTCTGGGTTTTACCCTAGTCTACTTTCACTTTGGTATCAATAACAAATAGCGGAATACTACAAATATTACAGTTTTACCACATCACATGCATATTTACCAACCATTTAAACTCAATTTCATCATTCAACTCACATTTGTCAAGAAATATCACCATTTACAGGCAAACCGAAGTATTTTTTAAGGACAACTTGAGTGTATCAGCACTTGGTCCGCGGAGGCATTTAGTCGTTTATTTATTCTTTTCACGGCTAAAAAAACATGGTTTATCTATACAAATTGTGCTTTACTAGTATAGTACATGTTTTTGTTATTGTTTCAATTCCTTATCTATGTGTTAAGTTAGCTGCAGTTGCCTATTGTAAATAATATCTTACCATCATATGTAGCTTCGTCATTTGGTAAAACATAAACACTTGTTGCTTTTATTTATGTACATTGAAATATAACATAGTGTGCCCTTGTTACATAATACACTTCACTTTTAAAATGCACAAGAATGTTGCATTGTCACCTTTACACTGTCCAGGGCCATACAAAAACACCATATGTTTGGTCGTGGTAATTTCATCAGTGACATCACAAACGGTTTAACCTTGGAGATATCTGATGGGGGCGCATAGGACCTGAATATTAATTAACATTCACTGTGTTAGATATGTTACTACACATTTTGTCTTATTCTGTACTTGAACTGGAAGCACTTACAGTCCGGTTAGGGTATTGTGCAAGTGACGTAACAATTTGTGTGTTTCCAATATATAATAACCATTGCCTGAACAGTTAAGGTTTAGTTTATAATTGCATATAATTTTATAAGCCATTATTACAGGTATTACACCACAATAGCGAATTCTACCGCTGGGTCACTCTATTCGTATCCTAACTTACTGGACTGTAGGTACAAATATCTTCTATATTGTTCTCACCGTTTTCAGACGTGTCAGTGTTGTCTTCCTTATCGCGTACATAGTCTACATCTGTATCATGTGCACCATCTACATCTTTACATTCGTGTTCCTGACAGACACAAATGGGAAAATTAATAAAAGTAGCCGAGCTAGCCGCTTGGTGTCAAGATTGACCTAATGTATGTCACTGATTGGTTAATGAAAACAATGTTAACTTCATGTGTTTTTTTCTCGCGTCTCTCGGCTTTGTGTTGTACAATGTATGTACGAGGGCCATTCAAAAAATACGTAGACAACATCGATTGTTTAACTATCTACCATCCGAATTTCATCAAAATTGGTAGAAATGAGGTTCTACCGGTTATGAATTCAGTGCGTATATTTATCATGAAAAATATATGTTATGTTCGAAAATATGGTAGTTATAGCAACTCAAAATTGAACACACGGGGCAACCCATCGATTTATCCTGTAGAAAATTGGTGTTGATTTCTTCACCCCGTCATTATCTTTAACGGTTGCGAAACCTTTCGAGAATTCATGTGTGTATCGTTTAAAACTGTGTAGTTCTGTGTTTGACATTATGATGTCATAGTTAACACCGTTACAGAGATATTGGTTATCATACAAAGTCACTCTTAATAGGAGAAACAAAATGTGACGTCGCATTAAACCACGGGGGAGTGCGTAATCCTGCAATTATGTGTTGCGATTGGTATAAACAGTTTTTTAACACACATACTTACTTGAATCGTGGCCGAAAATTGGAGATTTCACCTAGAGGAAGTACCGGAACATCATGTAAAACATACAGTGCCGGGGTTGTATATATTTCTTGATTTAATCTGCTTAAACATGTCCCATTGAGTCCAAATTTCGCTTTTCTGGACGTCAAGACTTTGATATTTGCGCGATTTGGGTACGTGAGTGTACAACTCGAAACAACAAATGAAATAATGAATGCTATTTGGGTTTTTCTGTAAGTTTAATCCGCCATAGTAAATTGGTCATCATACAGAATGGCTGGAGTTGTACAATAAATATTATTGTGAGAAATTAGAAGATGTTGTGAGGTTACCGAAACATATGACGTCAACAACGACGTCTGGACTTGCCCCGTGGTCACTATAGGTGCAATGCATAAAACATGATCCTCACTTAACCGTCGGTCCGATTTCTATGAAACTTTTGGATTTTGGCGAATGAAGGGGCTGCAACAACATAATAAATAATTATTGATTTATCTGAAAAAATAAGCTAGTAAATTGATTTGTCTATGTATTTTTTGAATGCCCCTCGTATTACATTTCTTTCAGCGTCAGTACGGCGTGGTTAACACCCTGACCTGTACGTGTTATACAGGTACCGAAACATTCCGGAATATATTTACTTTAACTAAGTCTCATTAACAATGCATGCTAAACAATCTAGGTATTATGAGTTCATTGTCAAGAAATTGGCAGACAAGATAGGTAAGTAACAGTACTTTACAAGCCTGATAGGATTCTTTCCAATGTAATGTCCAGGCGAAATCGTTATAAAGTGATTTCTCGCTTCGTTTAACAGATTCCGTTCTATGATAGAGTTATCTTGAGACGACCGGGTTACGGGTTTTATCATTTACCAATATAACAGTACGGATTTTATCATTAAAAACTAGTCGATCTTGTAGCTCTAACACTGACAATGTTGAACTTATCAAATCATTTTTTCTATGGTTGGAGTTTTATGATTGCTCGAATTAATATGTGATTTGTGAGAAGAGACGTAAGGAATAATTCGTCTAGATTACGTATTCAAGGCAGCACTTAAAATCGCTTAATTAGTCTGTACACCATTGCTAGCTCCCATCAGATAAGACCAAGCATTGTGAAGTCACCTGCAGGGACGTAGCTGGCTATACGCAAATACGCACGTGCGTACGCTGTTTGAAAAACTGACAAAATTTAAGTTATATAAAAATGCAATAAAATTCAATGGCTTAACCGGGTGAGGCATATTTTCCATAATTTTATGATAAAATGTAATTTATATAGAAAACTATTAAAAGCATCTTCGGTAAATAAGGATTTTTTTCTTGCTCGCTTCGCTCGCACAATGCATTTATTGCTGTATAGTATCGAGTAGGAATTACTTTCATGTAATAAATCATAGACATATACATACGTACATGTGTCTAGTTCCTTACATGCGTTTAGTTATTCACTACATGACATTGTATTTAGTCTTAACGTATTAATGTTTGTGTGTGCTAAGTCCCTCAGGTATATTGTGTTTTTACCATACTCTTGTGAGCACTGAGTCACATCCATCGTTAGAAGAATGGATAGCTCTAAATGTCCCCTCCACTAAACCTTTTCATCTCCTTCACTTTTGCGACCATCGATGCGACGGTGACAAGGCAACACGAGCGAGCTTGTGCCGCAAAAAAGATAACGACACACAATCTACAAGGCTCACATCGGATTGACCAAGGAATGTCCCGGATATGCACTTTCAGAGAATACGGAATAATTCGGACGAGAGACAGGGATAATCTCGGATCAACACAGTATGTGCCCGAGTATTCAGTGTAACCACCGTGCGAGGTCTGGTGGCAATCGTACTTCTGTCGCCATGCTCGTTGATATACCGGGGTTTGACGTATGTCCCGGACTATCGAAATGGCACGACAAGGTACGGACGGCTACAGTCAGTCAATGCAAATATACCAATGAACTTAATGTACACATATGTCGCAAAATTGTTCGTATCTAACGTAAAAAGACGAGATGTTTATGTTAGTGCCTAGAGTTTTGTTGCTGTAAATATCGCTGTGATGAGAAGATACCCACGTTTAATTTTTATAGAAGTCAGTTGCATCCACGAACTTATCCCCGGGTATACTAGTAGTCGAGGGATACGGTCGTGTTTTACCTTCCATCTTCCCCCGCAGGGCCGGGGACATGTTGGGGTTGCGAACCAATACCCCGGGGACAATATTAAGTTGTCAGGTGCCGGAAAATAACGGAGATTTTACCATCGGCTATCCCCATAGCCTAGGTCGTGGAAGTAAAAATCTCGGGGATTTGGGTGCCGTGGATGCAACTGACTGGTGCCTTACAACGTATCGTTTATTTGCATTTTAACGTTACAATGAAGCTTGAGCCAATTTAACCATTAGTGTCCATTAGTGTCCTATTCAATGACAAGCAGTATCACGGTTTCTCATGGCCGTAACTAGGGGGTGCGTTGGGTGCGAACGCCAAAGTAGCCTTTTTCGGGGCTGAAATATATACTTACTTTTTACATTGTCATTTTTTCTGGCTCGCTTTGCTCGCCAAATAACCTTAACAATTAATACGGTAACTGTTGTCATATCTAGGGGGTGCGTCGGATGCGAACGTAGTCAAAGTAGTTTTTCTTAGAAGGAAAATTATTTACATTGTATTATTTTCGAGCTCGCTTCTCTCGCTTTAATCAATATGATACATCCAAGAATAATCCTAAACTAGGCCTACTAGAGTATAAAACGAAATAATGTTTTAATTTAAAAAAAAAGAATCTGAGTTTATCATGCCATATATTACGCTATAGTATGGTCTGAAACTACTCCAGAATGCACGTACGGCTTCGTAGAAATAAAAAAATCCCCGGGGGAGCATGTCCCCGGACCCCGGACCGTATTCAATTTTATAACACAAAGTCATCGTATTTAACAAAGTTAATTATTAATTGCACCTCAATATTCGAGAAAAATAAAAGTACACACTCCTATTGTGGCGTCACCTGCTGACGTCATCATGGCAAGACAGATCAGCGATGGCGCTTTTGTGATGAACAATTTAAAAGTTGTATTGCTAGGTCCTCTTGGTCATTTTTATAACACGAAATCACTGTATATATTATTTAGAATACATAATTTGTTAAGCAACGTTTACTTCTAATATTATGTTTAACGAAGTTAAAACAGTAATATCATCATTAAAATGTTAGGTTTCGCCGGTCGTGAATACTTCTAGAATATTTTCTTTCAAATAGCCTAAAATAAACGTAAACTTTGCTATTTAGTTCCAAAAATCACAGATCCTGTCTAAATACGAATACATGTATTAGATTCGATGGGATGTGAATCTAGTCCTGGTCATAAGACAACTTATGTAGGGTCAATGAAAATCATAAGACTCAGGGGCGTATCCAGAAAATTATCAGAGGGGGGGGGGCTCAACCTGGGGAGGGTTACGGGAGGGTTACGGAAGGGTTACGGGAGGGGTCCCCTCCCGCGGTTGATATTTTTTAAAGGGGGCCCACTGAATTGTTGCAATTTCCTGATATCAAATCACCATTATGCTTGACAAATGAACATGCAATACTTGAACGTTAAAAACAATCAATTCATTGAAAATGTAAAATGTATAAACTCAAGAAGTTAAAAATTGGTCATATATTTAATGTAGATAAATCTTTAAAGGTTGTGGGACTAAATATAGGGTTGTACTCCTCTTGTTGTGGAAAACTTATCTATCTATCTACCCTTTTCTTAGTCAGTCTGGCTTGTGCGAACAGACTTTTAAAAAATATGTCTTCATGGGGAGGGGACTTAACCTGCAGCGGGTCGGGGAGGGCTCCCCGTGGTAGGAAAAAAATAAACTGGCAAATTGAATAGGTGCAATTTCCTGCTATGCAATAACCATTGTACATGCAGTACAAACATGAATAACATCAAAGTTATTGGCAGTGTTTCAACGCACAAACTTGAACAATTTGAGTCATGTGCGGTATTATTTTAGAGCGATCGAGGCCCGATTCTCTGTTACTCTCACTCAATTGGTCTGGGACTTTTTTTCTCAGACATATAATCTAGATCTAAAGCCATGTATATATTAATAAAAAATGTAAATTTTCTGTATTTTGAAAATTAGTTATAAATTGCAAATTTTATATCTAAAAAATCACCATCAACTAAACCACATTATTTAATATAGTAGAATTTATATCACAAAATGCATAGTTTCTTAATCCCATTACTATCAGTAAATACAGAAAAAAATCAGATCAATAATTTGTGTACATATATTTTATAATATAATTTCTTATGCCTGTGGCTAAATGTTTCAGGGTATTTCATTAGTTCAATGTTTCTCCTTTAGCCAATCAGAGAGTGTGGTTAAACTTACTAAATCTTTGGCCGGGAACAACGTACTTGATGTATTCAAAGGGAAACTACCTATACCGGATAAATTAAATTATGTCTATAGCAATTACCTCCCTTATCACATGCTTTAGTCGGTTTTTTGTTTTCATCTTCGTTAAACATATTTCCTCAATATCGTTGAGTAATACATATCTATACGACGGCCGATTCACCTAGCCTGACCAGGAATCAGAGTTTCAATACACGGCTATTTGATAGAAAAGGCGTATGACCCAGACTCAGGCATGATCGTAGTCTGGCCACCCGACTAGATAATATATTTTATCAATCAATTAGCATAACTTTTTTTATATTTTGCTAGATTTTATTAGCTAGATTTTATTCTGGTTTGATTATGCTTGAGGGCGCAAAGGGAAATAATTTCATGAAAAAAGAGTAGATTGAGGAGTTGTCTTTCTAAACATAGGGTATGTAAGACAGACTAGCATGATCGTACAACCAGCGTAGTTTTCATCCGATAGTCTGGAGACTTGACTAACCACTGATTTATGATGGACAAAGCTTGTCCGCATGTCAAAGGACGTATGTTCGAACGCACATGTATCTGAATTGAAGAGGGTAAACCCGGAAGTACCAGACAGTCAACATATACAAATCACAATCGTGAAAGCTCGGTCTTTTCGGTTTGTCTCCGGTAAATCACGGTCATATCTAGGTCCGTGGCAAATGCAATACAATTGTAACGGACCTGAATTTTACTTGCGTTCGAGTGATCGACTGCGGGAGATCCGAGATGATCAGAGCGATACATGTCACAACTTAACTGGTCCCGCAGCCTCATTTCCGATTCAATATTTTGGAGTAGGACACGTGGTACAAGTCTAGTCACAGCCGAATGGTTTATCTTCCAATCTGGAAATGGGAGTTCGATTGTTCGAATCCAAAGAAGTCGTGTTCTGATATGACCGCTGTTTTTGTCAAATAATAATTAAAAGTTACGAATTATCGAGGGCTGTTTTCAGCAGTTAAGCTGTACAAACACCCTTTGAAAAGTTAACTTCCCGTGATTATTGGGCTGTCTAAGAAAACCTGTGTTCGAGTGACTGATTGTGGGATATCCAGACCACGTCTGGTACCACAAATTCTCTTGTTAGACGCTCAGCATGAATGTGCATCTGACATCTCTTCTCTCATACCCTCGTGACGATGGATGAATTAGAAATGAGGTGTCCGGTGTAATTTATATATTCACAATCGACCTTAAATGAATATATGTACGTTTATAAAGCAGATAAATATCTACGATAATAAGTAAACAATTATTTTCACTCATGTACCCAGATACGAATGTGTAAATGAAATTTAATGGAACATTACACAAAGGTTTAAAATCGAACTCAACAGGTCAATGACATTTCTTTTAACATAATAGTGTAATTTCAGTAAGCTAATACCCATATTACAGACATTTGGGTATCAAATTTCCTGTTTACAACCATATTTAATAAAGTATGAATAATTATGATAATAATGAACTGAAGGTTTTACTTGTACAGCCTGGTACATGCACTTAGACTGTCACTATTATCGAAAGATTCTATTAAGCTCAGAAGGAAGTGTCAAATATCAAGGGTGGCCTTACCGAAGATTACTAATTATGTATTGTACCAATAGTTCCGTAATGGGCGATAATAGGTTCGACGAGCCATCATAAAACGTTCATAAACTAAGCAATCCTTATCAAACACAACATAAGGCCATGTTTTTAAACTACAATGCCAATGTTTAAAACGTTTACTTATTTTCGAGGGCCGCGTTCAGCATGACAACCGTTCATCCACATTTTAATAATAATAATAATAAAGACTTTATTCATAGAGGCAACGTAGTTAGGCATTTGCCCGATCTTCTCTATGAGCCTTTCACAGTTAACTTCCCCTGGTCATTCGCCTGCCTACGACCTGCCGTCCACTAGGACCCCGAAGATGAAATTCACCTGATCTGGAAGGATCGGGATGGTTCGGCATGTTTTCGGGTGTTCTTAAACCCTTCCGCATTATTCAGCATCATTTCGCCACGCTTCGGGAAGCGTTCGGGATCGAAAAATCTTCGGCATCGAAATATTAAAATTTTAACCTTTCGACAATCTATCGGCATCGATTCGTAATCCCTTCCGCATACCTCGCAACGTTACCGCGTCCTTTCTGCAAAATCGGGAAACATTCGGGACTAACTCCTGAACTGTCGGAATTCAGTCGGGATACATTCGGCTACTGACATGTATATTGCGTATACACCATTCGCCATATACTGATCCCCGAATACTTCCTGAATAAGCATCACGACAAAGCTCCGCCATTTTCTATTGATAAATGATCCCGAAGGGTTCCCGAATCAAGCAGACTGTAATCGGCATCCCTTCCGCAAAGCATCGGGTCAAGTGGACGGCAGTTCAAAGGAAACCTGCGTTCAAGCCTTGATGTGGAGACGATTTATTTATATTTGTTTGCAGCCAACATCGAGATACGGCGAAATTGTTCTGTTATTATATTATATTGTGCCAATGACTGTTCAATTATATGTACTATGTGGTGGTAATTGGTATAGTATGTGTGTGTTGGTTTTGTGTGAGCAGGCTCACATTGTATATTGTACACATGTGTATACTCCAAGATTGAATATTACACCAAAACACTTGTCCTTTGTCATATTGGAACTGTTGAGTATTTGCTGAAAACGATTGTAATATAAAATTATAGTCTGGTCCGTCTGTCTCCAAAACTATGTTTCTTTAATGTACATCTTATTCAAAATATAATTACTGACACAGTGTATGACAGAATATTATCACTAACGTATTCAAATACATCTGTCGTTCCTATCCGAAATGAAATAATGCATATTATAATTTCTCAAACAATGCGTCAGTGATGGTATTTTGTCATACAATACGTCAATGATGTTATGTTGTCATACAATACGTCAGTGATGATATTTTGTCATACAATACGTCAGTGATGGTATGTTGTCATACAATACGTCAATGATGTTATGTTGTCATACAATACGTCAGTGATGGTATGTTGTCATACAATACGTCAGTGATGGTATTTTGTCATACAATACGTCAGTGATGGTATTCTGTCATACAATAAGTCAGTGATGGTATTCTGTCATACAATACGTCAGTTATGGTATGTTGTCATACAATACGTCAGTGATGGTATGTTGTCATACAATACGTCAGTGATGGTATTTTGTCATACAATACGTCAGTGATGGTATTTTGTCATACAATACGTCAGTGATGGTATTTTGTCATACAATACGTCAGTGATGGTATTCTGTCGTACAATAAGTCAGTGATGGTATTCTGTCATACAATACGTCAGTGATGTATTCTGTCATACAATACGTCAATGATGTTATGTTGTCATACAATACGTCAGTGATGGTATTTTGTCATACAATACGTCAGTGATGGTATTTTGTCATACAATACGTCAGTGATGGTATTCTGTCATGCAATACGTCAGTGATGTATTCTGTCATACAATACGTCAGTGATGGTATTTTGTCATACAATACGTCAGTGAGAATATTTTGTCATACAATACGTCTGTGAGGATACTTTTGTCGTACAATAATATGGAGGTTTTGAAACAAACGCGTACGGCTAGTTGCCCATGTAGCTACGGTCTTAACAGTACATATGCAGTACAAAATGCTAAAACAATCTGTTTCCCACAACCTCTTATTCGTGCAACACATTACGTTTAAATGATAGTGATAATAATAATAAATGGGAATTTAAACGTATTGGTTTTTATGTAATAAGGACGGCTAGGCATTGTACTGCTGATCTGCATACATTTTATACCCACCTAATGTGGTATTCATCAAAATATATACCAGACAACATATGGTAATATTTAGTGGTCATTTTGCAGCTGTTATGACTCTCTTATTTACGTATTATTTTCCAATATTCTTTGGAATATACAGAAACATCCTTTATTACATAGGACAAGAGTAACTAAGTCTTGACTATAATTATATGATGTTTAAATGAAGCCAGCAATTGCCATTAAACATGGACGTGTAAGTGGAAGTTTCTTCTGGTTTGGGCTCAGAGAATATCGGAAAATAATACGTAATTATTGAGTTCTGTATCCTTACTGTATAAGTTACGCCATTCATCTTAAAAATACGAACATAACAAGTTATATTTCATTTTTACATTTAATAAAATGACATAATTGTAAATATTAATTAAAGGTAGAATAAGTATTGTGTAAGATAAATATGTGTCTAAAGAAAGACCGTTTATCTAGTGGTGTTGCGTAGAAATGACTCCGTAGCTCAGTAGTTAGTGCGCTTGTCGTCTAATCTGGCGACCCGGCTTCAACTCTTGGTAGAGGTACATATACATGTATAATTATGCAATCCATATTTCAGTAGAAATAAAGCAAATAAATGCTATGCTCGGTAGAAAACACTAAATAACGATCCCAATGAAACATGTATGTAGTTAGTCATTGGTGTAAATATTCAAAAGGCATTTAGTAGCACCAGTTAGGTTCCGTAGAATAATTGTAGTATTTGTCACGTTTGTATCACGATTGGGGTGTTGTGCTAAAAAATTAATGTTTAGATGACTAAAACTTAAAAGTCTCAAAAAAAACATTACTTTATCTATCTATCAAATCACTGGCTTAGAATAAGAAAGTCGTAAGTACAAAATCGATATTTTGAGAAAAACAACTGTCCAAAAATTACGTTTTACCTATGCCATGGTCAAAAAAGCTGTTTCAACTTCAGTCTGGTCAACATGACAAGTCCCGATTTTCATGAAAATAGGCTCACAAGAGGCGCCTTATGATGCTTATTATCAGTTTTAAAAGATCATAAGTAGTACTTACGACTTTCTCATTCTAAACCAGCGATATGTTTAACCAGAAATCAACATTTCCCATGGCCTAAGTAATTAATGTTTCATATCTATAATGTATTTTTACTGTTCGTATAGTTAGCAGGATAGTTAATGCCAATATTATAATTATATACCATGTTACAATAATTGAACTAAATTGATTAAGACCAACATAAATAAATTCTTAGTTTACCACCCTGTCAAATTTTGCTTTTTTACGATTTTACCTTTATTTGACATTATTTCCAAAATCTTGATAACGCTATCTGATTTCGAAAATGATAAATATCTTCCGATTAAGAATTTGACGAACATTGGGTGAAGTTTGCATGATATTCGACATGCGACATTCATTTCGTCATTCAACTTAAAATAATATGTTTTGTTTTAATAGCGAATTGATGTCGAGCGTCCAGCATACTTCACACAGCTTCAATCCACAAAACGACGAATTAAACACTTGATTAGCTAAAAGTTTTAAAACAGATTATAGGCTATTTGTAAAGAAATGCAAGCGTTCCACTAAACTATAACAAATTAGTATCTAGCACTGGTGATAACCTAGTAATAAGTTTAGCTTGGTCTTAATTTCAACGAATACAATTATGTTCACATTAATTCGTCCCTTTGGTGCAATTAGGCTGTAGCTCACTATAATACTACATGTATATAGAAACATTATAGATAGATACAACATTGCTGTGACAAAGAGACGAATTGATGATTAACCATTATTTGAAATTACAATTTTGTATATCCTAGTCCATTTTTTGTCATTGCGGCCCATAATCCTTGAACACCATAACCTTTCTGGACCCTTCAGTCACAAACACCTTTTTCTCATTGACGTCATACACAATCCCCATAGGGTTCTCAAGTTGTTCCCCGTGCCCTAGAACCACGCCCAATCTTTGTCCGTCGCGTGATATTTTGTGAACGTTACAAGACTCGCATCCTATTATGAATAAATTCCCGGAATCGTCCAACGTTATTCCTTTAGGAATTCTAAGTTGCGTGCAAGTGTATGTAAATACTTCCTGTATACTGATCATGGTTGCGTCTTTCAAATTATAGCAGACGACAGCGTCTTTGATACCGTCGGCCACATATAACCGTTCACCCTTTTTATCCACCGCCAGATAGTCAGCAAAACCGAACAGTTCTCTCCCTTGGTCGTCATCTTTGAAAACATTCTGGACGGAACCGTAATAATCCAAAATCTCAATCTGCCAGACGCTTTTGTCGATGCGTAAACTGACTGCCAGACCACTGACGAAACTACCAATTCCATAACACATCCCTTCTGTTTGAATCTCCTTCAACAATTCGATCTTGTCTGTTAACTTCAAGTGATAAATCCTCTGCTCGAATGGAAACGTCACAAAAACTTCCGTGTCATTCACGGCAGACGAACACACTTCATAAGGCGGGCTGGTCGTTTCTAAATAATCCAACATTTTCAAGGATTTCCAATCGTAATATTTCACATAATGACCGAGGTAATCCGCAACCACAATTTTACCATCTTTCAAACTCGTAATTCCGCTAAAACTACACCTATCGTCTGTTTTTATGTTGACGTCGACGTCAAGAAATGGCGTCAGATGCCTAGCGTGGTTATGCTTATGGTGAATGCGATGTTCGTGTTTTGAATTTTTGCCTCCCATTTCTGGAATTTGGCGATCACTTTCACTGAGTAACTTCCTTTTAAATGCTTCTTTAATTGTCTTACAAAAGATGTGTTAGCTGCGTCTGCGTCAGCGCTGTACGGTGGGACGCGTAATCCTCATATATATTTCATAGACCCACGGAATAAAATTGATTCTAAGAATTGTTGCTAAAAGTGAGTCCTGGCAATATCACGCACGGAAATCTCGTGGGTTTGTTCTATCAAACAGCAATTTGCATATTATATATCAATTTAAAGAAATTCAAAAACGTAATTATTGTAATTTCGTAAAAAAACTTCTGATTCTCGTGGGTTCAAAGGAAATTTTCAGGAAAACGCTGATCTTAATAGTGTCTCTTAAGATTGTTTTATAGAAAAGAACAAATGTAATTTCGTATGTTCGCTTCAAGCTAAAAGCAATATCAAGTGACTAGAAATGCATGTTCGTAAAATGCGCAAATAGAAATTGAATTTTAAACCAAGCTCCTGGGCGAACATGATCTGTCATTGCTGGTACATGTATATTAGAAATAAAATCTTTTCTGAGATGTTGACTAACGACCACGTGTCACAAAAACAAACTTTTCTGGAATCCAGACGATATCCCAAAAGTGTTAATTCATCCGTTTCATTCAGATGCTTATAAACAAACCTTCCTTTTTTTAATTATAAAACGTCTGGAAGAATAAACTCTGTTTAAAACGGCTGCACTTTTTTTAAGCCGAGCGCTTAAAGCACTGAGATTATCGTTTTTGTCTGTTTTTGTTTTCTTCCTGAAACTACCATGCAATCGTTTCTATGATCCAGATTATTAAACATATTCCAGTTGCATGAATAGTACTCCCTGGGGATCAAACAGGCAAGCCTCTGTCCCCAAAGATCTGCTCCTTGCCAGGCGCTTGAAAAACGTCCAGTGATTAAGATCTCAAGCGTCCCCTCGTCACGAACAAAATCACAATAACCACAAGTTTGTTCAAAATTATGTATTTATGTCGTAACTCCAACTAAAAGTTATTATTCCTTCAAATATTATTGATAATTCAAATGCACTATCTTTCAATCTTGGCTGTACGCTGGCACCTTGTTGGTAAACTAAAATAATTTCTGATTTCAGTTAAAAGTTAAAAGCTATTTTCGCTTGAGAAATTCTATTCCGTTCTGATCCTAATGAAAATATAGTTTTCCTATTTATTGAAGTTTAAAACACTTAGCGTAATAACAAAATAAACTCCAAGGTTGTGTACGTCCGTTTAATATCGTACAATCATTTTTCCACAAGACTTAATTTCGAATTCCTTATAAAAATACCCCCAACAAATCCGGGGTCAACTTTTGTAAAGTGAGCCACTTTATTGATATAACTGATTAAGTTCCTTCACTGATTTAGCGACGTTAATTATGTTTTAAAGTTTTTTTTCAGCCAATTTTCCAAATACGTCACGCGGTAATAATAAATTCACGCCTTGCATTCGATCAACTGTCTACAGTCCTGGCATGTTTACTAGTCGGACTAGCGGCGCTGCTAAGTGCCAAAAATTATGTGATAAAACACCGGCAGCGTCACGCGAAGTATGTAGGAGATATGTAAATTATGTTCTTTATCCACAATAACATCTGATATTAATCTTGTAAAACCGCCAAATATCGACTTCAATGTTTTGTTCACTTTTCTCCGACAATCGCGCGTAAATAAGTCATGCGAAGATTATTATTTCGTTTTTGCGTAATATTTGGTATATCGTGACAATAGCTTTCAGTGTACACCGGATGTATTAAAACTTCTTCTCTATAATACGCTTTGTGATCAAACATCAGAAACGTATTAGATTAGGCCATTGAAAATGTATTTCTTAAGTTTCGTCCCTTTTCTTATTTTTTGGATACCATTCGATCGTTTTGATTCAAAGGCGAAAATGCGTCTCTTGCCTGTTGCTAAAAAAGTGACTATTCTCGTTCAAGCAGCATATTTTTTCTTACGACACATTGTCTGGGAACTTGGCTTAAAACCACTGATGTATGAGGATGATGTTTGTATTACGTTGTGCTTTTATTGTACACTGTTCCGTTTTATTATAAAGATATCGATCCCTTTAGTTGAGTGCCACCTTCACTGTCGAATATGTTATTTTCTTTTTAGTGTCTCTGGTTTCGGCTTGGGTTGATTTACATTTTTAAGTAAGACGGTGTGTGCTTAAAAATCATAAAAGGTCTAGTAGTCTGGGACAGTGGTAGTGCAGGAAGCTGATATATTTCTTCAGAACTTATTGTAGCTTGTTGGAAGAGCATTGACACTAAACATTTCAGCTTCACTTTAAAAAAATTTATAAAACATACAACTCCAAATAACAAAAGTAGCATATTTGATATGCGTTGGCATTGTCGTAACACATTTTGCTGACTTAGAATGAGAAGGTCGTAACTACAAAATCAATAGTTTGAGAAAACATGGAAAACAGCTAGTCTGTCAATTACTCTTTACTTATGGTAAGCATTTACAGCTTCGGTTTTGGTCAACATGACAAGTTCCGATTTTCGACTTCGAGTTGCACTTACGACCTTCTCATTCTAAGCCATCGAAATATCAATATTCTTCGAGTATTACAATCATTTCGTTGAGTATGTGGATCAAGTGAACTTGACCAAGAAATACTAGATCCCAATGATCAACCCACCTTTGAAATATACAACAAAGGGGAGGTTACGTTCAAAGGTTTACGTCGACGATATTGGATCAATTGACCCACACACACACAATTACAATGTTACCGAAATCCACACACACTTAGTTACAATTCTAACAATTTTATTTTAGTTTTACGTTTCAATATAATTATGGACTGAGGTATAAGAATTATAGATTTCAGAACATACGTTTTCGATAAAAAGAATAAGTTTTCTTTATAATTGTTTTGTACTTTCTGCCTGCTACGATAAGAGATATTGGTCTACGCGAGTCCTTGATCCCTTGTTATTCCACAAAATGTTGCAAAAGATCAGCCATATTCATTCTAATACATTATAAAAAAATCAAGGCTAGATTTCAATTCAAGTATAGAGTTTTACTTAATTATTTAAAACTTGAATATCAAATGTCTTGTTTAATGTATAAACAGCGAGACATGTAAATGTACTATTTGTGTGTCATGTTAAAGTTCTGTATAGTGAATTTGTAGATTTTATGTCTGATATTGTGAAATAACCGCTAATTGCAGCTATAGCTTATTTGTTTTTAGAGAAATTGTTATAAACGTCTATTTTTTACAATTGAGCATCCGGTGCCTCCTGAGAAGCAGGCATCGATTCGTTTAAGCCATTATTATTACAAATTTTAGAGGCTCAATTCCAAAAAATTCCTTAGAGGCTGTTCTGTCAAAAATGGCGATCAATGTACTTTACCTTATTCTGAGAATTGAATTTATGAAGCCATAAGGTCTAGAATCGTCACATGTCATTTTTACGACTTTTTATAAAAAGCATAAGTCTATAAAGCAAAGGCAAACTTCCACATTGAATGCAAATCAAGACGGATTTAGGATGTATAAATCATGAAACGTATTAAGGAGTCAATTTGTTGCAGTCTGGGGATGATATTCTTTGAAATACATTTTACATTTTTGTCAAACTTTTGCCACAAGCGCCTAATCCCAGACTATGGCCTAATCAAGCTACATTATTTATTTCTTAGAAAAGTCACACTATATGAATATGTTTGTATTTTTGTCCAGTCAGCACATTCATCAAGATTTAGTGATAAGTAAGTCTGGAAACATGACATACTGCTGATGTGTGACGACGAGGAATATTATCTACTGGCGCTAGTGTAGTTAAAATCATGAAATGCGAGTAGTAAAAGGTTACACGTGGTCAAACCCACATCATCAGACCACGGTGACATTTCATTTTCAAAATTTCACATTCACGAAATAGCTATTTTACACTCTTGGCTACACTATTTCATGAGTTGGCCACACTATTTCATGAGTTAATGATTTAATTTTCAGCGCTTCACGAATTCATGATTTCACGAATTTGAATTATTAAGTAATATGTCACACGATTTCAACTTCATGAGTTCGGATATTGTATTCTGTCTTGATCTTATTTAATTAGAAAACAATAAGGGACATCATGTCACCTGTTATTGGGAGTTAAATGTGGTGTGATCTGATTGGTTCGTCCTTATTCTTAAGTCAAGTAAGATCAATATTGAATACCACCCCTGATGCATGTATAGTGCTTTGTTAATCATCGCGGACTCTACTTGTTATCTTTTGGGCTTTGGAAATTGCACAAAACTTTGAGATATTTATCTAACAAACTCGTATTTTAAATATTCGACTGCCCGACGTGATTTCTGTGTTACTTAGGTATCTCATTCAGTGGTTTGTTGCTCTTAAGATTTAATTCACTTTTCAGGTTCGGACAATAACAGGGGGGTCGACAACTTTATCTTTTTTGCTAATATACGTAGCTAAAGGCTAAAAGAATTTGATCAAATGTTTTCAATAAACATTTTCTATTATCGAAAACATGTATGTCCGTTTTCAAGTACACAATACCACGTCAGGTAAATAATCGTCTGAAACATGTCATGATTATACAGTCAAACTTCGTTTCATTCGAACTTGATAGTGTTCCTCCGTAGTTCAGTGGTTAATGCACTTGTCGTCTAATCTGTGGACCTCGGTCCAAATCCGGGTGGAGGCACATATCGATGGCTTAGAATTAGAAGGTCGTAACTACCAACTCGATATTTTGAGAAAACACGGAAAAACTGTCTGACATTTACTCTTTACTTATGGTAAAACAAACTTTGACAACTTCATTTTGGTCAACATGACAAGTTCAGATTTTTATGAAAATGGGCTCATAAGAAGCGCCTTGTGATGCTTATTCTAAATTTGTATGAATAGGTCGTTGCACTTACGACCTTCTAATTCTAAGCCATCGATATATTTGTCTGCCACATTTCAGTAGAAATATTAAAAGCGTTTTATAAATGACCACAAAACACTATCAAAGAGTCTTATACTCCTTTACGGACACTCACCTAAAGAAAATAGAAATGCGTGTCAGTAATGGGATCTTGGAAATGTTTGATGCAATTTGTACATGAAATCAGATTCCTGGTATTCGAGTTTGGCTCAATCGAAATGTAGTTCGAAATGTTTTTCGAATTACTCTACTACGTGTACAAATAATATGTTTCGTACGATCCACTTTACAGAAAACGTACCCTAGGTATCAAGAACATCATTGGCACCCTCGAAAGCTGCTCGTATTATTGAGTTGGTAAGAATATTGAGGTTAAATAAGGAACAAGACCTTGCAGCTGGACATTACAAATGTTGCTGATTGTTTGTTGTTTCCGATGGCAGGGGTTTTGACATCCCCAAAGTAAAAATCCCCGCCCATCCCCGGTGGTTGGGGCCGTCTGTGCAACTGAATGATGCATTCATGAAAGCTACAAATGGCATAATTTTGAGACGGTCTTAATGTGAAGTTTTACCGATTATGGAGGTAAGGAACTGGGTCCTGCCACGTGTGTTGAGTTGTACCTATTCTCATACTGGTAAGTGATTGTCAAACTAACGAGGTCCGGTCAAGGTACATTTATTGACATAATTATTGAAATGTTTAATCAACATAATACATGTACACATCATACGAATCAACACATTTAACGCATCTGCTGATATACCAATGTACATGTATATCCGACATGTTGAAATACACGTACAGTCCGTTCAAAGTTAAATGATAACGGTTGTAAACATCAGCTAGTCCGTCAGGTAAACTATGTGTGTTGGTTTAACTTAACGATCGTCCCCATGGGATCGTTCCCTCATTAGTTTTACTTATTGATTATTAGTATGTATTTTTTATATACACATAATCATACATGTTATTGAATCATGAATGCGAATGAATTAAACTTTATATAGTTTAGCTTTCACTTATTACAACTGCTTGAGTGGCGCAATCGGTTAGCGCGCCGTACTTATAGACAGTACCTTCCCTTGCTTGCGAGGAAAGAGATATGCGGAGGCTGTGAGTTCGAGCCTCACCTTGAGCAGGATATTTTTTACTTATCAAAAAATCAAAACGTAGAATAAAAAATACATTTTTATAAATACGGTTCCTGTTAAAAGTGGATGTCGCCATAATTTTCAATTATTAAATTACACAATGTAAAAAAGTCATTATTTGTGTCTATAACGTGTTTAAAAGCACTTTGACTTAACAAATATTTGCAATACACAAAATGTTCTTTTCTGTTTTTTTAGAAGACTATACAGTTATACATATAATATTATAGTACTTTACTTACTATATCCTAGTAGTTAAAATACAAGTTTAAGACATAAAAAGAGACGATATTGGTACACACCTCCTACTCAAAGTTCACGAACACCATCAAGGGAAGCAACTCTTTTTGAAACTGTATTGAAAATCTTGCAACAGTTGGCTCCCTTACATAATAATACCTCCGTGAAGAAGTTTATTAGTTAATGAGTTTTATCGAAAAGAATAATGTCTAGCTTATTTGTCCCCAAGTTGTTAATAAAATACAAGTAACAGGGTAAACAACGTTGATGTTTGTATGTATATTTGGTTATTTCGCGCCGCCGTTACGGAGTTGCAAAGATGTAAAAATGTTTAATTAGTACTGTACACGTATATCATTTTCACTTATTGCATACTACATTGTATTTTGTATAGTTTGTAAGCTATGGCTATAGTTTATCAGCTGAGCTGGGCTAGACACACTCTTCAATAAGACAATAATCTTCATCTTCACTTTATAAATAGTACCCAATGACAAAGAAGGTGTTTCAGATGCTTTTTAACCCTCGTTAAAGATTATATACCTTTTCCTCATCTAGAGTTGCAAGCTACACATAAAGTACCTCATTATATGACATTTGCAATATGTTCAGTTCTTACAGTGTCCATTGGTTATAATTTGGGACCAAGATGTGGGCGATGACCTAGAGGTAGGGTGTGCGCTTCTGGATCGACAGGTCCCGGGTTCAACCCTCGTAAGGACCACTAGGTGATTTCTCTGAGCAAGAATAACCCACATGCTTGACTCCCCCAAGGTGTAAATTGATACCTGTGGGGTGGTGTCTATTCCTGAGTGCGCAAATCGATGTTGGCAGTCACACCCATGGGAAAAAATAATCTCACCAGCGAGACTCTAACTCACGTTTCCTTGGTAGCACAATGACCAGGGAAGTTGAAATGTCAAAGGGTAATTGAGCGACAGAACAGCTGAAAACAGCCCTCGAAAATTCGTAACTTAACATTTTTTTCTTATAACGAATAGTGTTTGGTGTAAATTACTAAAATCACGAATTCGCAAAGGGCCCTCCTTTGCCACGTGCTCCTTTTGTCAACAAAGATGCATTGAAGGAATGTGGCGTATCCAATCACGGTTACTTGTGCAATTTTCAGAAAGCATCCTTTTATGTTTTTGATTAAATATTTGTTTTAAGGCAGGTGACTTTCAATGTGATATCTTTGATGTGAAGTGTAGTATTTTTCAAACATAAAAAACGTTTTGTATGTTAGATAAATCCTTCAAAGAAAATTTATAAAACGCCGTGTATGACAAATAAGAAATATTAGCAAAGATGTTCTGTAACAAATAAGGTATCCTCTGGCATTTACGTTTATTTAGTTACCGTGTGTTTCGCATAATTCGCCCACCTGTACACGCCCCTAAAGAATGCTAGTCATTCAGGACATCCGTTACCTAAGCAAAGAGTGTGCAGGGAAAAGAATCACTAAAACAATATTACTTGTTTACTTACTTTGTTTTGATGACCATCATAAAAAATGTATGTAGGGTTAACGCATACTTTTTCGTGCTATTACATCTGCAGAGTCCCGAGGGATGGTTGGTGCCCAAGCCCGTCAGGGACTCTGCAGAAGTATTAACACGAAAAGGCTTGCGTAAAAGCTATTATAGCAACTTGATTAGTATGTTTTTCAAGATTATGACATTTTGGCAGGACATTTTTGGCGACGTCGAGAAAACAAACCCGACGTCACTTAGCAAACGTTACGTCACATACAAGTTTTTGTTATGAGCGTCGACTTCCGGTATCGGCAAATACCAAGAAAACAGTTACATTGGGGGTTTGTTTACGTTTATTATTTAACTATTATAGAAAATTGATTAGTAGTTAAAATTAGAATGTGAATTACAGTTCATATAACGCCGAGTGTAAATCATTTATTTTCGTCGGCTCGGTTCTGAAATGAGCATACTTAAACTGAACACCAACAGCGCGTGCGCGCGAGAATCTTTATAATAACGTACCTTTTTCCCCGTTTTTTAAAAGTATGAGCAAAGTCACCGTTTTTATGCTATAATTAACATTTACACTGATTTATATAGATTTTTGGGACTTTTTGATACCCGGAGTTAGGACTTGAGACGGTAAAGTTTTATTTTAGTGTTCCTTGCATTATCACGTACGCGCGGATATATGCTATGTGTGCGTTTATTTATCCTCGCCACCACAAGTTAACTACATTTTGTATATCATTGAAATAGTAAACAAATGTAAAAAAATCTCGAAATTTATATAATCTTAAGATTATACATGTACAAATTTATGGGTTTTTTCTATTTACATGTACTTCATATGGGCGAGACCCACAAAATAATTTCGTCACTTTATGTTTCGAAGGATACTTGCAGATACAGAAGGTGTACTCGTTCTAGGGTCACCACTGGTTCTTTTACATGCTAGGTGTACAGCACCCATACATGTATAGAACATTTACTTGGTTTAAAGTTTCACCCGAAAGACTATTAGAAAAATCTAGAAAATATAGTTGGTCAGCCCTAAGACTCGAACCCACAACCCCGAGATCAGAGTGTGTGTTATTTCTTTTTGTACGATGATTCGTTCCTGGTTGTTATGTTGTGTGCTTTCTTCCTTCACGGTCCGATTCTTCCAACATTTAATATCATTTGACTGTAATTTACGTTTTGTCTTAGCGAAAACATTTAAAAAGAGAAATATTATACGACAAAACATATTTAAACTAAAAGCAACGATAATTCAAAGCCAAAGAAAAATAAACCTGGTTAATTTTTATTGTAAAATCAGGAATCTCACCGGAACCCATTATATCACATTTTGCAGCAGGAAGTGTTTTGCTAATGCTTAAAGTGGACTTCAGAATTCCACCATATTCCTACAAGATCATGTTCGAACTTTAATCCATTCTTTTGTTAACGCTTAATTTCGTTAGAATATTTCACTTAAGCAAGATAACAGACACTACAATCAGCGATCAATATTTGAATTACAAATTTAACATTGAAACTATCTGCCTAAAATTAATATTTTAAGCTAAAGTAAATAAATTGAAGGAAAGAAATATTAGTTAATTTCTATTCTTTGAGTTGAATTACATAGATAAGTATATGAATTGATCCCGTGGATGGGTGTAATATCACGTTAATATGCTGCTATCGGGTGCATATATTTGCTTTTATGGTGATAACAGTATACCACGTACTTATTTAAATATATTCGGGGGACCTGTGGATTTCTTTTGATGTTGGATTTATTATGTGGCAAGAAGCTTGACAGGGGATTTGAATGGATGACTAATTAAGGTCAATATTTCAAAGTTAACTGCATGTTACAATTTGTCAACAGATAACGTATTTAATACAGCGGTTAATAAATTGTAATTGTATTTCATTTCTTTTGAACAATGACATATATTAAGCTATATTTGATTCCCCTGCTGATAAAGATTGTTATGTTTGTTTTCGCCATTGTAATGAAACATAGGTTGGAATAATATTCTGAAATTTCGAAAGACATTGACAAAACCTTCAAAACCATTATACATTAATACATTATAGTCAATTACCAAGAGAGGTAACTCGTGTAAGCATAATTAGGTATACGCAGTAGTTACTTCCCTTGAATATCGGAAAATGAAGACATGCAATTATATGGTAATTTTCATAATCATTGAGAACACAAAAATATGCAAAGCTGCCATTTAATGACAAACCTGGGGGGTCTGAAACCGACCAATTAGAAAACAAGCTGTAATACAAATACGACAGATAATTCGAATGTGGCTACTAGTACTTGCAAGTGTCGCACTTTAGTCAAACATTCTCATATTCATATAGATCCATGTTTTAATTGTCTCAATGCCCTACTTGAAGTAGAAGGAATCTACATAGTCCACGGATTACCGAAGTCTTTGAAATACTAGAAATATGTTAGATCTTCTACGAAACATCGCCGTATATTTACACAATACAGACCCACACTTGTCATGAAGGCACCCAGAGTCAAATAAAACACTTCAAACAGCTCCTTCGTTACAAACCAGTTGGTCTTTTATTTCAAATATCCCCTGACTTTATGACCACTTGAGTAGCCACTTCAATGTTCAGTCTTACCACAATTAATATTCCTCGTCGCCTGTCAAAGGACGGAGTTATTATTTGTAACTTGTAAGTTAGAAATCTAATATAACGTTATCAAGAACGGTCGCAAACTATGGTATATTATATTTATTTAATATAGGCTTAACTTGGAGGTGTTTTTGCTTTGAGGCAATAAGAAGAAAGAGGGTTAATTTATTGGTAGGAAAGAGTTGTAAAGTTAATACATTTGTACAATGAATAATTATTGTGAATCATATATTACATACACAGTGAGTACAACAATTACGCGTTTGTATTTTAATATAAATTATTGCAAATTGTAAATGTGTAATGTCTCGCATGACTTTGCAGATTTAGAATGGACCCTGTGTTTTCGAATTCACTTCAAGTATATTGTATTTGACAATTTATACCTTTATACCAATGACCAAATAGACAGGGAAGGTAGCACTCAACAGAAATACAAGTCCCGATGTGAATTAATAAATTTAAAACAAATCGGCCAGGGAGTGCAGGCCCTAATCAGAAAAGCAGAAGACGAAAGTCATAATACTAAGTCCATGTGTATGTTGCAAGTCGTTCGTGCCATTAATCAACTGGAGCCAATTGCTCTTTCATTAGAAAATGACAACCTTTCTGCGCACGAGGATAATAATAACGTAGACACTAATGCTTACATGTGTCCCTCAAATACAAATCAAAGACCAAGGACACGGATACTACAATATGTAGTATTTAAGGCTGGACGCAGACTTGTTCTTACCGGTTCCTAAGCAACGACTTTCTTCGAGTATATGACGTAGGTACCACATGACAATTGGATTTCATAATTTCGGGGGGGGGGGTGATTGATATGGGACAAATAGGAACATTCTTGTATTGTAACTTAGGTCATATGTTGTTTGTGTACTTTCTGCTAAAGGTATACTATTAGGAATTTCCCCAAACATGCCGTGACCGTGGCCGAGTGGTTAGGGCATCCGCCTATGAAGCGGGAGGTCGAAGGTTTCAACCTCGGCGGAAGCATCGTTGGAACTGATGAGACCGGTTGGTCAGTCACCAGCTAGTTAAATAAATGGTTACCATGGGCCCATCTCTGCCAGGTGCCCGGCAATACGAGAAGGGATTCGGGAGGTACTGTATGCATGTAATATAAGTGTCTTATAAGTCAGAATTGACCCTTTCCATAGGGGTGACACTATAATAAACAAACTTCACTTTGAAAACTAGTAACGAAATAAATTTTGATTCTATATTTTCAGGACGCAGGTGTGAGCTAAAGACAGTTGGTTTACCACAATAAAACAAACTCTGTAGATAGAATATTGATCAGTGACTGTTTCATGTTATTCTACAGTGGGTGGGGTGTGGCATGTAGCATATCTTACTCATATCCACACTGAGCACCATAAAACATGACGTCTAAACAACAAACATACGAGCAGTGGATCCTCACTATAAAATAGTTTACGTGGTTTTTATTCCAGTTACATATGTTATAGTATGGTTATCATTACTCATGTTATTAATGTTGCACCGTGTTATTACACACTCAAACAGCTTAGGATGAGAAGGTCGTAAGTACAAAATCAATATTTTGAATAAAAGAGGAAAACTTTGTGAAATCTGTTCTTTACTTATGGAAAAATAGCTTTTACAACTTCATTTTGGTCAACATGACAAGTTCCTATTTTCCTGAAAATAGGCTAATAAAAAGTGCATTGTGATGTAGATGTCAAATATGTATCAGTCTTATAAGGTCGTAAGTAGTAGTTACGATCTTCGCACTCAAAGCAGGCCCGTATCCAGAAATTTTTGAGTGGGGGGGGGCACGAGGTATGAACGGGATTCCGGGGGGGGGGGGCAATTGCTTAATATATGTGTGAAAATGCACAGGAAGGGGTACATTTGTAGATGTGGGGGAAGAATCCATAGTATAGTGAAACCCCATAAAGCCGGTGTATCCACGGTACCGGTGTTTGCAATTTTCTCATGAAATTGTAGATTTTTTTCTCGTGACATTGCCTGCAGGATTGTTTACAATAACTGACGGGTAAATTAAATAAATAAATACGAAATGGACCAATTTCTGAATGAAATCACAACAAAAACTTACACCATGCCTTCACTACGAGTAAATCCTTATTTAATCGGCAATGTTTGACATGCATGTATTCAATGCTTGCTTGTTTATTTATCAAACATAATTTTGACAGCTATGACGTCATCCATTGATAAAAAGGGTCGTGTACAACTTTTGGCGGGAAAAAATCAACTTGTCAACAAACTGGACCAAATTTACTTGGAAAAAGTTATTGTTGCACCGGATAAATGAGGTTATTTCCGTTTCCTGAAATTTTACATGGTGTTTGTTTACATGTATTTTTTCCGATTCCAAAGGTCATTTGATGTGATTTTGCAGTTTTATTAAAGATCAAAGGTCATTTTAGCAGTTTCCAACAAAATATATGTGGAGGAGTGAGTGATTTATATTTATTTTGTCAATTTCGTTTGATACACCGGCTACATGAGGTTCAAGGCTACTTTTTATGTTATAAGTGTCAACATGTACATTGTGTATGTTCGTGCATATTAGTAAGTGTTCACATACAGTATTTCTATACACCAGCTTTCATCCTTTTGGCCATTGGAATATTATAACATAAGTAGGTGGGTCTGGGGGCATGCACCCCCGGGAAAATTTTCAAAGCAATGGATGAATCTAGTGCATTCTAAGCCTATCTGGGAGCCCTGATATACCTTTTTTCTTCATTCTGAGATTTAACCTTAATGGTTAAGTTATGATTATTTCACAGTCAAAAGGTAATATAATGAGCTAGGGCAAAACTTCTCTTGTAATTGCTTTCTGTGATGCAACAGCTACGTATAAATATATACAAATGTACATGTACGAGGGTCAGTCAAGAAAAACTGAGCGTTGATGAATAATGATCAGGAGAATTAGTTTTCGTATATTGTCTATACATTATAGTGAAATATGGTATCTCATCGATGTTATAGCGAATACCAAGCTTGGTTATGAAAATTTTATCTTTGTTGCCAGGCAACCAAAGAAGACAACTAGAAGGCATGCGTTCGCGCTGTCTGTAGAACACAATTGTGAGTTGCTATGGACACATAAAGTTATATCGAACATTTTCAAACCTATGTTTTGTTTTTTAATGCATTAATCTATCAAATATACTTAATTATGGTTGATTTGTTCCTCCAATATAGAAAATATACTTGATGGAACTATTAATTGTGACTTTATTTGTTGGTATTGAGACTACCATTTTACCCCACCCAAAAGAACGCATGGTGTTTTTCAAAGGTGAAGTTATATTTTTTATTTCTATTACAGTCACTAGACTCCACTAGATACATTCATAATCATCTTGGGAAGAAATTGTGAATTCAGTGTTAAGTTTAAAAATACCATGGCAACGCAAAGAACACACGTCGAGAAAATCGATAAAACACGGGTAAAATTGTTGCTAGGCGACTAAACAATACAGCATAAGTGACCATTCTGTAACAAACGCACATTAGTATTTGATATATACGATTCTACGAGATACACATGTTAGTTGTACTAAATTACGCTATATAAAGTTGAAATAAACGTTCGAATTGACAACGAAATCAGTCTTTCAGTCGCTGGCGCGAACGCATACCCCTTAGTGATGTTCTTTGGTTGCTTGGCAACTTTATTTATAAGCCTATATCCGATCACGGAATTCATCAGAATATCCGCAATTGATTAAAGTTGGCGATACTTGGTAGAAAATATAATTGTATGTACACTTTGAAGGCTTTATTTAACAACTCTCAGTTTTTCTTGACTGGCCCTCGTATATTAAAAATATTCTGTGAGCGAAGCGAGCACGAAAAATCCCCATCTTACAAATACTTTTTCATCTAGAACATAAGAAAAAATACCCATATTATTTAGAGATGTCTGTTCAAATCCCTGTTTTACTATTTATTCAAAGTTTTAAAAAAAATCTCAGCCAACTTGGGGGGCACGGGCCCTCGTGCCCACTGCCTGGATCCGTCCCTGCAAAGCCAGCGTATATTATCAATCCTGCACTTCGCTACCAAACACTCAAACGGTTACAAGAAGTTCACATCTGCACAAAGCTAGTAAAACAGACAATCATCCTTGTTTTATGTATTTGTGCAACCAATGTTTGCACATCACATAATCAGTAAAAATGTTGCATACTAATACTAGTATATATGCGTTATATTACTGTAGACACAAATGCAGAAAACCTCATTTATTGTATAACACTGACAATGGCGTAAACAAAGCCCACACAAGAAATAAAGCTAGATTTACAACACAAAGAATCAGAGAAAAGTTTGACTATGACTATTTACTTTTTTAGATTTTAGTTTTCAAAGTTCGATCTTCCTTTATGCAATGCTATTTAATTCTTAAAACATTGGTGATTTTCCAACATGGTACCATTTCAGTGCACAGACAACCCAAAGACACAACGTCTCGGAGGCATCGCCTTGCCACCTTGCACGTCCATGATTTTGATTTGTCTGTGCGCTACAGTATTTAACGTACTGCATGCTATTTAATTTTGCTTGGCCTTATATTTTATCAAAGCCATTCCAGTACATGTGTTGTGTCTTTATTTCCTACAAACAGTTGTCTGCTGGTGGGTATGTTAACATCACATGAGAACTTATACCTATTGATGTAGATGATTCGGGTCTTATAATATAAGACATTTTTACTGTTTATAATTAACTACATTGAGTAATTGCGGTAATTGCGTGGAATTGGATCATTAATAGAAAATTTACTATGAATATTATCATATACCGTAGTTTCCCTGTTAGATGCACATGTCTCATGTTTGCTGTTGCAAATGAATGGTTTGTTCCATTGTTCAGTTCGAATGCACAATCTAGTCTTCCCTCATCATCGCCGGACCCCAAATACATGTGAATAATTTATACCGAAAGGCCCCATTTTAACTTGCAATACGGGTCTGACCGTTAGGATACCACAATATATCACCCATTCAACTTGGTTACGGGAGGGCCTTGTTATGTCGCTGGATTTCACAGTTTAGCATGGTTTTAGGGGTCATCCAGGACCAGTAACTGGGTAGTGATGTAATGCCTTGTTTGGTTAATTTAGGTAATCGTTTTGTGATATATTTGTGTTTCTTGACTATGGTAATCGTTCGTTTAATTTTGGACCGTATTACATAAATGTGGATGGGGCTAAATTTGTGGAAATGTATATGAGCCGTTCTCCAGGAAAACCGGTTTTTTTTACAGTACATGTATATATCGGGAGTGGTCAGTTTTAAGAGATTATAACTTTGTAAATACATTCTTGTATGTGTAATAATTGGTTCGTCTTTCTACTGATATATTACTCGTATAATGAGTTTCGTAAAGGCTCCAATGTTTTGTAAAAATAAATGCTACTGGAACCCACCGAACAAAGAAATAATAATTTCACAAAAATCAACAAGCAGATATATGAATCAATTAACACCTTATCCCAGTTCCAATATAATTGTAGATAAAAGAGAAAGAATCAACTATAATTCCAACTACAAACTTTCGTAATTCAGCCCTCTACTAGTTAGCTCAAGGTATAAGAGAGTCTAAGACTAACGCAAGTGAAAGGGTCTTAATATTATGTGAATGTTATACTGGGTATTAATCCAGAATATCTATTTCTCATTTGTTTTAATTAAATACAAAGGGTAACGTGGAATAAAACAAGTGAAACAGTAATGCTATGGATAGCGATATTACTTATTTCACTGACGAAAGGATCAATTCAGAAATGTTTCATGTATCATGTTTGCCCTATTATATGTGTTAATGGTAATTTTAGTTAGTGTTTGTGCTAGCATCCTAGTTTCATTTTCCGCTATATGTATCTAATGCACGTCGACTTTATTTATCCTACGCTGGATTCACAATTTGAGAACAACAGTTACATTGCCTAAACTTCCAAAAAATATTTTTCCATGCATGCAAGTATTTCAACCTTTCAGTCAAGGATAACCCATAAAAGTGCAAACACTTGTTTCCGATAGCGGTCCTGTGTTTTTGCTGTGCTGCAAGGAATCCTAGTTCGTTCCGACGAGACACCTTGGTTTTTAACACGCGATTTTACCTTTGGGTTTCTAACTAGTTCATCTCTAGTTAGGTCGGAAGCACTGAAAGCGTTTCAGAACTGACCAAGTGTACCATATGTGGAGAAGCCAAGTTGTAAATTGCCTTTCGCGAGAAAGCCAGTTCAGAGTTATAATCAATTCCAGAAACGTCTGCCTTGGAAGCGGGAGGTTGAAGGTTCGAATCTGGGCGAAAGCCGGGGTTGAACTGAAGTAATCAGTTCGTGAGCCGCCAGCTGCTAATTAAATAAATGGTTATCCAAGGCCAAACTCTGCCAGGCACCCGACTATACGAGATAGGATTCGGGAGGTATTGTACGCATGAAAGATAAGTGTCTCATAAGTCAAAGATTGACCATTTCAATAGGGGTGACACAATAATAAAACACACTTTACCTTTTACATGCACCGGTAGTACGGACCAAAGGTAGTGCAATTAATATAGTTGGGTATGAAGGTACGTAACCTACACCATTACAATTATTATTTACAATAAGTAAACTACTGTCAGGAAGAATAAAACAACAGGGAGTTCTTGAAAAGTAGGGGAGACCGGGGCTAGTCCGGTCCTTTTTTAGAAAAATAACAATTTCCAGACCGTTTATCTAGTTTGATCTCTGAAAATTAATATTTATGTAAGACTAAGTTAGGCGGAACTGTCCGCAATCACTCATACAGTGTTTCTCTGTGTTTATAGGGGTAATTCTTGCTCAAAGTGACCAGATCAAGGTGGCCGAACATGCCCCGTCTTGGGGCAAGTCCGGCCACCCCATGGGGCAAGTTCGGCTAGCAGGGACTATTTGGTACATTATTTGTATTTTAGGGTAGCCATGTGTATACTAGTATCAAAAAAGGAATTTTGAAAATCTCGTGATACCAGAATTATGTTCCCTGGACATTATTGACTTGAAGCACTAAAATTAACTGGATGTGCATTCAGATGAATAACACAATGAGAGATTGAAAGAAGACGAACAATTGAGGTCTTTACTAAAGCAGTTTTCAATTGTATTCTTTTAAAGGCATTGACCCCGTAATGTATGGAGAGAACCAGCTAGAACTTGTAACATGTATTTATTTTACCAGGCGATGTGCATGAGAGGTCCAGGATTTCATCCATTGCTTAATTTCTCTGAACTAGTATATCCAACTTGCTCCATTCTACCCAGGTCTGTGAATGGATAGGCCTAACTGAATGGTTGTGTCTGCCAATAGCGCCGTGTGTAATTCAGACTAACCGCAACTAAAATTATATTATCGGGTTTGTAGATGTCCAGTGATCTGAACTGAATTCTTGTCTGAACAATAATTTTACATAATGTATTTTGTCATAGCTCTAACATTTCATGTTCATATGTCTTTCGTATGCATGCACTTAACTAATGTCCAACGCCGCTTAAACAAATAAAATGACGATGAATGCAGTAGATGAACACGTATTCCATATATTATAGACTTAGATAAACAGCAACAACCAATCATACACTATTCCGACCAAAAACTTGTTATAAGGCCATAGGCCCAACTTGCCCCTCCTACAAGGGCCGAACTAGCCCCGAGCTATAAATATAAAACCATCACGTGACAACTCCTTACATGGTGCATAAAATGGTACAAATATGGTTCTTTATTAAAGTCATTCCACATGCATTGATACACGAACAGAAATGAAGTCGGAATCTTAACGGATCACAAGAAAAACAAAAACTGAACTATGTGTAAAAAAAATACTCAACAATGGAAAAATTGAAGTTTTGGTCCCAAACCAACACATACCATTACAAGGTGGTCATATTTGTATGTACACAGATATAATCATCAAGTGAGACGTAATTATATCGATGGCACATCTATATCTTGGTTCAGACGTTTTTTACAATAAAATGCCGAACATGCCCCGAGGCCGAACTAGCCCCGGTCTCCCCTACACACTTTCTGACGGGTTTTATAAAGGAAATGGGTTTGGTCGATTTATTAGTTCTAGCATGAATTCCATGAATATTATTCCCAATTCGCTGTTTTTCTTAGTTCTGAAAAGATAAGGCCATACGTAACTTTATATGCCTCACCCTTGTGCATATGTTGTTTATTAATTTGTAGCAATATTGTAACACAAAAATTGTAATTTATTATAATTAATTGTCAATATGACATTTTAATGTTAATATTTTGACATAATACGTCACATTGGCCTTGGCATGAGAAAAACGGTTGCTATAATAACGTAAAATAATTAAATGAAAATAATCGAGTTGGTTCAGTGTTGCTTCAGTTGGACTGCTAACATATATATTATTAAAAGTGGGGAAATCATTATAACTTTATGACAATGTTATTATAATTTACAAATGTTAACCTGGATAATTAAATATCCAATAGTGTCCAATAAGTCACCGGACAGAATGACCAGGGGTCATTTTTCATCTATAAAATCTAGATGTCTATCTTGGACGATGTACATCAATATTCTACCACAAGTTATATACTAAATAAACGCACGAACGCTTCTATACATTGAGTGGTTAGTTTGATATCTAAATTATTGACAACAACACTGGTCCGTTTTCTAGATACAAAAGTACTGTAAAATCCATAGCCTGCCTATACAACTCATCAATTTTCTTATTTTCGTGAAATAATTTCCCTTTGAACCCTCAAACATAGGGTATGTGGATTATACAGCTAAAATTGAAAAAGAATAATGATACTTGATTCGTAAAATGTTGAATCTAGTCGGGTATCAAGACTATAAAATATAAGTTTTTCAGGCGCTCAGATTCATGAATGTCAACAAAAAAGACAACATCATAGGGTCGAAATATTGCGAATTTTTTAAAAATAAATGAAAAAAAATCCACTTCTAATAAAAAAGAGTCTTGATGACCCGCGTGTAATTTACTCGTGCAGGTAAGAATTCGTTGTTTCGTATTTCGTGAAATCAACGAAATTAAGTCTCCAACAAATATATATGGTGTTTACAGTATTGATATTTTTATTTTATTATATTTAATACCGTGAAATATTGCGGTTTTTGTTTTCCACAAGGGGCAGGTGCATGATACGCTTCCAAAATAGGTGCACGGGGCGGACGCGAGTTGAATGACTTTTTTCATTAGTTTTCCATCACGGTGCGTTTGTTCCGATAATAGGCAAAAACTATACTGTACTGCGTCAGACAATCGCGTCAGAATGCCACCAACAAAGTTTATAAGGGGCCACAATGATTCCCCTACAACAACATGTATATACTTTTCATAGAACCCTACTACAATGCAGTTTGCAAATGCTTTGTGCATTGTTACAGAACGGTGCGTATCCGTCTGAAATTCCGTTATGAAATTGGTATAACATTGTTTATTAATATGTTGGGTTTTACGAATTATATTTTATGTCGTACTCGGCGTTCTTTTATACTCCAAATCGTTCACACGAAAAAAAAGGTTGATTTATAACTCATAATTGACCATACACTTAAACTATGGTTATAGAAATTAAAATATCATATTCCAAAAGGTAGCAATTATGATACCGTAACCGTTTACGATGAGAAGTTGTGGGACATTATTTCTAGGCGACCAGCCAATGAAAAATCGCTTTACAAACAATTGACCAATAGACTTCGAGTTCACAGTTAAGGGTACTATTTACAAATTGTCCGGGTGACCAGCCAATAAAATACCTTTTACTAGCGCTAGACCAATTACCATAACAATTGACCAATAGACGTCGAGTTAACAGTTAAGGGTATACTATGTACAAATTGTCCGGGTGACCAGCCAATGAAAATACCTTTTACTAGCGCTAGACCAATAGGCACTGAGTTCACAGTTCAGGATATATACAGATTGTCCGGGCGACCAGCCAATGAAAATAAACGTAACAAATAGAAACAATTGACCAAAAGACTTCGACTTCACAGTTCAGAGAGCATTTTGTAAAATTGAATGTCTAGACGGACAGCCAATGAAAAAACGTCGTACAAATAATTGAACAATAGACATTGAGTTCACAGCTCAGGTTATATTCAAATTTTCTAGGCGCCAGCCAATGAAATCACATTTTACAAACAATTGGCCAATAGACACTGAGTTCACAGGGTGCTTTAGAATCAATATTAATAAGCACTATATTCGGAGTCTTACTGTGTGTTGATCCGGTTCTCATAAAACTTATCGTTTCCATTTTCATATGAAAGCGGATGTGTGTCATTATTTCCAATTTGTGACAGCGTGAAATGTCAAATATCCTTGATAGGTGATTAGTTTAACACCTTTGATTCGAGTAAAGTATTGTATTTGGCCAATCAACTGGTAAAACTTGTAGCGTGTCGGTAATGAGCATGATGACGTCAGAATGATATCAAATCGTTAATTGAATTAGATCGATCTTTGACTTCAAGTTTGAAGTCTTATCAACAGTTGCAGTACATGTATGTCAGTCAAATAGTTCCTGGTCGGCGCATCGTGACACTGTGCGAACTCATAGGCCAGTGAAAGGTGTCCAAGACCGCTTACATTGCTTATTGATACATATTTTAATTTTAAAACATATCTAGGCCTACTGACCTAGGACACTTGTCATGAAATGTGAGCCAACCAATGTAACTGTCATTTTATGAATACGAACACGTTGTTCCCAAAGTAAGGGGGTGATTACAATAGTGTTTGCCTAAAGCTGGACGTATTTTTCTTGGAACTACCCTTATGCCATAACCTGTCCCTTTCTATTTTTTGGAAGGCAGCATTGATCTTAACCAGTGTAGCGCAGAACACAGTATCAACACAACACAACGACACGCTGAGCAATGCCCACACATAACACAATGAAACTATTAAAGCCCAAGTCCATGAATACCCCGATGTACAAATGCAGGATGACATAGCTTCACAAAGAAATAACGAAAAACCGCTCAAGTGACCTAACTTACTAGTCGCTCTGTAGCATATTACGCCAGTATGAGGTAGTCACTATCAAGGGTATCTTGAGAAAAACATACGATACTTGTCTTTTACAAGACTAGACTAAGTTAACGTTAACGTCTTGCCTTGGCCCACATTATCCCCGGATATGAACCCCATAGAACACATATGGGATGAACTCGGCAGGAGGGCCAGGTCCAATCACCAAATTGTTATAATAAATGACCTCCAAAATGCACTCCAGTAAGAATGGCAACGTATTCTTAATGCGCTCATGTTTTGACCATTGTACAAACATAAATACTAGACTAAATAGAACTGACAAGGCAATATGTGATGATAAATCATTCTCGTTTAACCAGCGTGTTTTTCCTCCGTAATAGGGACTTGACTATACACTGATTCATGAGAATGTGATAAATATGCATGTACAAAAATATTGTTATCAGAATATAGAATAATCCCATACTGTTCTGAACTTCTTAGTCCTGTTTTTGTTGATTTATATATCCTAATATCCTGGGCCAAACACATCTTCACTGACGTATGTTAGATTTGGTATATTGACTTAGTCAGACAAGTTATTAGATGAAACTACCATATCAAAATGAAAAGATCAAAAAGGTGCTCAAAAACTCAAAATAACAGAACGAAGGTTAAAACCACGTAAGTGCTCATAAATATGTGTCTAGATTTCTTCAATCCAATTAAATGAGATACCCAAGGTTCGTCACGACAGGTTCAATAACATGTTCGAAAGAAGAACGAAACATTTGGTCCAGGTGAAAAAGTCACCCTTTGTATCAAATTCATATTTGATAATGATTGGTAAACGATTAATAACATCGATTTCCAATTTTATCATTCGTAATCAGCACTCGCATAAATGTTTTTTTTTTTAATGTTGCAATGGCTTTTTCGCATTGAACCAAATGCTATGTCACTGTCCGACGTTACTTAAGATGTATGTTGGGCATTGCGTCGTTTAGTTATCTTGTATATGGTATATGTTGTTGCTTCTATGTTATACTGTGTTCGGCAGTCCCATATCTTTTTTATCGAATGTCAAGCTCAAAATCAGTCGAAGAGTATTATTTCCCATAAATCTTCTTGTCTTGCAGTCTGACTTTCTAGAAGATGATTTATTGAGCTTCGTAGTCAGATCTTAGATGGCACCGTAGCGTTACTGTCACGCCGTAGCTTACAGATCCTAGGTCGCATCGTAGCGTCGCCGCGTGTCTATAAGATTGCTTTTCTGCAGGTTTTGCCTTTGTCTTGCAAATGTTAAATAAAAAAACGTAAAATATCGGTACTTTTAATAAAAATAACCGTAAATCCGCAGCAAATAATGTGCACTCTAACAAAATAATAAAGTTCCAGTATTTCGAAAAAAATGCTTTCTCTTCATGTGCTTGAACTGTTTTCGCTGTTACCCTTACATGGTCTGATACACTGTTGATGGGTGTTTGGTTCGTTTGTTGTGAATAATGACGTGAAATAAGGACGCCGATTTACTGACGCATGCTGAAATTATATTCCATCCACCATACACTATATTGATGTTCACTTTGTCATTTATGCCTTTGGTAAGTTAACATTCTTACATGTACCCGTAACATTGGTACGATTTGGTCATGGAATCGAAACGAAGGTTGTAGGTTCGATTTTAGATCAAAACCGTGTGCAAACCCCAACGTCAGTCATTTGACGAACACCTTCACAATCCAAACTCTCGGGACAATCAAATGTTTGCCATGATTATGGTACTACTAAAAAAACCATTGTAGAAAATAAGGCTATGTTTCTCTTTTGCAATTACATCTCCTGACACAACATTCTAGTACTCATTGCCATTCGTGCAATACTTTCTCGCGGTTGTTGTTGGGTGGTGTTGTGACACTACCCCGACATGGCATGGGTGTGCTTGCGTTCCGATTTGTTTTATTTCTATCAACTGGACCTTTCTTGAAACGTTTATTTGATCCTTCGTTCTATTATGTTTACAAAATCCTTTCATTGCTTATAAATTGCACTGATCGCACAGTTTTTCTCTCCCTTCATACCGGATCAGTTTCTCGATATATTCCTAGAATTCTAAGACATCTCCAATAATTAGTGATAAATTATACAAAACCTCGAAGACATCTTTATCTCTTAGCGTATCAAACATACCTTGTCTGCGTTTTTATAAAAAAAACTATCCTACTATTCATTCAACCTTCTGATGATTGGAAATAGACCCCTGATGCAAAATGTGAAATTCTTTGGCAATTGCTTCCCATATATTTCAGTTTAGTTTTTGGAAATGATGAATTTTGGATCCGATTAAGTTGACTGGTTTTAAGATTTTTATTTTTTTATGAAACTGTGTACCCGTCATTGGACTGGTTAATCTTAGAGCGAATTAATAGAAGATCGTCATTATCAATGCAGTATCTGTGGTTATCTCGAAAACGTTGAAATAGAAATGTTTGAAGATGGGGCAAAAATAATGAAGCAAAAGATTCGCTCTACAAGCCCACTGTGCAAGAAACTCCGTAACAAGCTATAATAAGATGCGGGTAGATAATTATGGAAGAAGTATGCGTACTCAAAGCGTGAAAATAAGTATTTCTAATTTTCTTGGTTTGTTCTCTGTACCTACCAAGTTTGTAAGTCCTGGCACGAAACTAGTCCAAAGATGCGTAGACCCCCCTGTTTTTATAAATACAAACAATGTATTCAAAGACTCCAATAAGGAAATATATGCGACTTGATAGTAAACTTTATAACTTAGACTAAATATTTTTAAAGATCACAGCTTCCCTTCTAAGTCAATGGTCATTGGCCAGTTTTGCAGGAACAAAACCGAATGGTCTGACACGACTGTCTCGGTAGAACGCAATCTAACAAGCACACATTAGGACAGAGCTTATGTCGAAACATTCACAAACGTGGATATTTAAGGTTAAGCTATTTAAGTTCTGTCAAAGACCTAAATTACATGTAATTTAGGTCTTTGGTTCTGTAGATGGGTTCCAATGTTGTAGCTGTCAAGAGCTCAATCCTCATCGGTAACAAGCTAGGGTCGAGTGCGGATCCCACTTATCTCGCGTCATGGATCTTAGATATGCTTAATTTAAGGTCCCTGTTAGCACTCAGCATTTTAGGGTAAATGTTGGAGTACCAGGAATGAAAATGTCGGTGTAATGCAATGCAACCATAAAATCTCCATTGCATTAATATACTGTCGATGGAGCTTTAAATCAAACGCGAACGTTGAGCCGAAATTCTTAACTTAAAGCATACTCTGTATAATTAAAAAGGATCATGAACATTTTACTGTTGATTTTAACTGCAGTTTTTACGAGTAAATGACAATAAAGGTAAAGACTTAACGCTCACTTATTGTGCTATAAACGTGTGAGGTCGGATGAAACAAGAATTCTTGACTTCAATTAAGTGTATGCAAATAAATTTACCAAATATTTTTGGAGTAAATATTTGAGTTTGAAAATCTTTACTAACAATCATTAAATAGCATTACGTAATGAATTTCACAACAATTTGGATAGTCAAGTCCATCTTAATTCCATGAAATATGCTTGAATGCTTTAATCCGGGCAAATAAACGTATCCTGCTCAAGAGAATGTGAATTGCGGAAAGAAACGCGTAGCCTATTTTTTACATTACAAAGGGAGAGCACAACTGCGGGCTTAATTCTAGAATTACTTCCCTTGGTTGACTAAAAACTCATCAGTTTCAATCGTTTCACTACAATAGAAAGTAAATCCTTTGTTGTTTGTCAATGACAAGATAAAGATGATACAGGATCTAACTTCAAACAGAAACAGCTCGTGTAATACATTGTTATATTACCCCACCCATCGGTAGCTCACACGTAACGCACACAACCCAGCCAGGCTGATGATTGACTTGTGTTCGTTCCATAGTTATCAATACCGGAGCCTTTCATCTTTTTCCATATTTCACGTGTTTGTTAACCCATGACGTTTGTTACCTTATAATATCAAATAATACAATGCTGCTACTGTTTGATTCAGAGACTAAACGCCAAAGACCACTAGGTGTTGTTAGAATACGGGAAGCCGTACGGCGGTTTGGTTTTTACTCGTTGCTGGGTTTACAAAATAAATTCCCCGTTCCGCACATAGCTAGATTCCCATTTTCATATATTTGAAGTAATATTATATGATTGATTGTCCAGTCTAGATGCCTTGTTAAAGATGCTGGCTGATAGGGCAGCGAAATATAACCTTTCTGATGCATTGCCCAGTCGCCAGTTCCCTTATATACAAGCCTACATTGAATATACATGTGTATCAGTCTGGTCGCGTTCCAAAGAAGAATCGAAGTTCAAGCTCAAAATTGTTTTATTACTAATACAGAATATATGCTTACAGAAATATAAATTTCTTTTACACAGAGGAAACAGATTTTATATTTCTTGACATTTCAATTTTGCAATGTTATCGCAATACGTAGTGTGCTTGATAAATTGAATATGGTTTTGGATTTTGGTCCTAGTCTCAAATGCAATAAATCCATTTTTACAAGAATATGAAGGTTTTGAAGGTTTCAAACTTGCTATCTAGAAGATATTGAGGTAATTTATACATGTTAAGGAAATTAGAATTGTATGGCTTAAAAATATTTATTAGCCACTGTTTTGAAAGTATTTTAGCCTGATTCTGAAATATAATTCTTTGTGAGAACGGTGCCTGTAGTAGATACGTGTTCTGATTTGAGATAAACGTGTACATGTAGTTGCACATTTGATTCATAAAAAAGCGCCTAGGACATACAGAAAAGGTAAATTTAAACTAAAATAACCACTATAAGATGCATTTCATTAATTGTGTACATTGTATAAAAAAGATCATGCAAAAGCGGACAGGGAAGGTCGAACTCCTTAGAAACAACCAAGCATTGAATGGCACAAAAATAACACAAACAAAGAACAAAAAACAGCTCCGAACATGTGGTTGTTCGCTCATGTTCCGGGAACTGGTTGTCAAAATTTGCCTCTATTGAAGAACTGCGCCTGTTTCAGTGGCATCGAGATTATACGAATGACAAATGGAGTGTTCAATATTATAAATCAGACAACAGAAATGAGTTATGTGCTAATACAACGGTTGATATGATAAGGTATATTGATAACGAGCTAGAAGTCCGCATGTGTTCCATGTAATACTACTAGTATGTGATTGGTTATGTAACACGTTGACTCATCCTGGTCCATAGTTCCATGATAGTTTTCTCAGAATCACAATTAGTATTATCATGCAAGAAATGAGCTCAGGATACAAGCTTAGCAACCAGGGATTCGAAACACTTCGACTATACCCAACACAACTTCATACTATTATAAAAACTCTAGGGGCCTTATTAACAAACATTGTAAGTCTAAAGCCCGGACTTTGACTTCACATTGTCAAAATGTTCGGTTCGTTCACATATCGGTATAAATGTACCGATACGTGTTCAATGGGTAACAACAAATCACAAGGTTAAATCAAGTTTCAATTATGGCAGCTAATATGAATATTGTGAATTTTAATGTAAATCTGAGTTTCAGTCTAACAATGTTGGTGAATAAGGCCTCTGGATGGCACTATGTCCAATTGTTTGAAAACCACAATCGTTTTCTAATTTTAATATCGCCAATGTTTCAAGAACGAGTTCAATTGTAAAATTTATTTACTGGATAAAAACGGACAAGACCGAGTTTAACGATTGGTTACGAATGTCGTCAATTTAATCACATCGGTCTTTATCTACTGCAAAATATACTTACCGGAGACCAACGGAAATGACCGAGCTTTCACAATATTGCGTGTATTCCGTGCTCAGCGGTATTTGGTTCTGTTGCTTACATCTGTTTTGTTCCTTTTTGTGTCCATTTTATTACACTCTGACATTAGGTTTGATGACACCCACAGTAATATAATCGTCATGTAACATTTTCTTTCTGTAACATTTGACCTTTATCAGCTTTTTGTGGCGTAAACATTTTCCTAGAACAATCCATTCTATGCAAAGTCCCTCAGAAATCATGAAAATGATCATGACAAGAACCAAAGGCTTTCAGCTCTTTGACATGGCGTTAGTACACATGCAATTTAAAAGGGGAAATAATTGTGTGCCATAGTGGCTTTGTTTCAGTTTTCCACTGGTGGTCTTAAATACATAAAGCTGCCTCGTAAACGCATAAATGTATATATTGAATGACTTATAAGTATAACTCACTTAGTGTTTTTGGTGATGTGAACCTTTTTTGCTTAGTCGACGAAGTTGATGGTATAACTTTATATAACTCCTTCTACAGAAAATCTCCTCGTTGGAACTCTACAAAATGTGCATTATTAATTTATTACATGTTTGATGTACATGAATTATAAATCAACTTCAGTGTGCTTACAGTGTACTTAAACTCGCTGGTCTGTAATGGGACCTTATAAGACTCATACATATTTGAACTGTGCTTCACAAGGTGCTTCTTATGAACCTGTTGTCTTGCAATTCGGAACTTGTCATGTCGAACTAAATGAAGTTGGAAAAGCTTTTTTTTCCAATAAGTAAAGAGTAAAGTTCAGACAGTTTTTCTTGTTTTCTCAAAATATGGATTTTGTTCTTACGACCTCCTGATTTTAGGCCAATGAAATATCGTTTTCTATTTAACATAGCTTCCCAAATAAAAACATGTATTAGTATACATGCACGCAGCACATGTATACTACGACATGAATAGTACAGTTCATATGTACGCTTCAAGTGAAACAGATGCATCTTTAACAAGCACATGTATCATCTTTTTACTCTGGTGTGTTATAATTGGCTTCAGTTTTATGTTTCTTTTTTACTCGACCATTACATTCGTGTACATGAATACTTTTGCAATAAAATTTGCCTGACATTTGTAAGCTTGCTATTTTATCTCATTAAATCAAAGGAAAACATTCTGACCCAATTGTTACTAAATGACCCGCTAGCATTAAAATAGAGGACCCAAGTTTTAACATGATAACGGGCAGTTATTACTCACATATTTGTAGATATGTAAGACTTATTCAATACCATACAATGCAGTCGTAACCCTGGATAACCGAACAAGACTATGGTCCGCTTCAAATAGATAGCAAACGTTTCGGTAGTCTGTTTCCCCGTACCTAAATCTTACATTTCATTATAAAGCATCTTAAGGGAAAATTTGAACAACCATTTTTACTCAGGTAAAAAAATAACTGTGTATGTTTAGCAAGAAACTAAACATATCATAGTTTCTTGCTTATTAGTGTGGCACTTTACATATAACGCTTCAAAACAATGTAAACAGTTGACAACCCTTTTTTCTTCGTAAGATTTTGATGAAACTCTAAGTTTTCACTTAAAAAATATTTTTTGAATGCGACCACAGTACTGTAAGATTTTGGACAGGGGGCCAGACTAACGTTCAGAGTCACAACGTACATCTAGAAACAAAATTAATGCATTTCAAGATATCGTAGTTCGAGCTGAAGCGAGTCATTTAAGTTTTTCTTCAGATTAATTTCAAGAATTTTGTATCATTTAAACAGATGTCTGGAACGAAATAACGTAATACAACAAAAATAATTCTCAATAAAGAAAATCCAGACTTTTAGATAAAAATCTAAAATACAAAATTTCTGCTCTTTTTCGTAGTTTTTTTTCTCCATTTTTTTCTGCCTAAGACTTCATTTCTTCATTCCTGTCCTGCAAAAAACACGACAGAAGATATTTAAATACGAAGGCTCAATTAAGAGATTGAAATAGCTATTTGCTTGTTCATAGTGAAATTCCTTACGGCAAGGCGTTATCAGAGAAACAATCAGTTAAAGCCAACCGTTTTGTCTCAATCTACGTCACATATACCACCAATATACAACAATATATACCACCTTCGATCACTAGGCGTATTGAACTGTTGAACATGTATGCGTGCAGAATTGCAGACATAATTGGAAATTAATTGGAAGTATACCAGGCTGTTAAAAACGTCGAGCATAGCACTTGCACAATTCCAAGGCAGCCTCGTCCCGTACATAATTATACTGTAACTTAAATGTTAAATGTGTTGGTTATCCGTATCAAATGATGATTGGTCCCATGCGTGGCGTGGTTTTTTCATAGCATCGGGGTCCTGCTTGGTGTGTCGTATCCTGTTTGCGATGGTTGAATACGGTCTACACCTATAGGTTCGAATCCCCCTATACACCTCATCCACGACTCCACACACTGTGAGCATTGACATACATGCTTACGAGATAATGGTGTGTGAATATGATGCTAACGTATTAAAGTATTGCAACATGGACTAATGTAGCAGTCATTATATATAAGTACATAAATGCGGCTCAATACTGGATATGCAAATGATGGAGCATTATCTGTAGGGTGTCATTACTAGGGTAATAAAGTGAGCACAGTTTACATATTTTGACTAAAACAATGAGAATATACTGTAAACCAATACTGAAGTCATATTAATACTGGCTATTTGCGCAACCATTTAGAGCGATATTTCGATGTTGCAATAGAACTTTGCGCTCATATTTCGCATTGCTTAAGCCACGGTGCCGTTAAGTATAGTGTTCGAATCCCACTATAGGTGAAGACTTTACATGTATGTAGTCTTTTTCTCTTCGTTAATATTTAGTGTGACAATGTTTGAGACTACTGTTCAGACCTTTTAACATTGGTCGATCGAGATCTCCAGTTGCGATACAACCGAAATGCCCGATACTTTCTTTTCACGACGACGTTCAGTAGGGTTTTGAATCTCAAGAAAGATACAAATTATTAGATTTAAACCCGTTGGTCTTGATCTCATCATGCAGTTAGATACTGAAGACGATACGTACAAGCCTAGTCTTAACTTTAGTTGTTTCTTTGGCTTATGTGTGGCCATAAGTTCTCACCCGTCTGAGCTCAGCTGGTTAGGTTGAGTGCTGCCTTCCCTTTCCTCATACCTTTGTTGCAACATGCACAGCTGCTGAAACTTACACATTTCGTAAACTTACAACTTGTGTCTAATGCATCAAAGGCCCAAGTAGTTTTAGGTCATAGTCCTTTTTACATCATTTACCAGGTTTGCTGGTCGAAATATCACTAAAAAACTTGAACAGTTTTGTCGTTTTTTTTCATACATTTTTTACCATGGACTGAACTTTCATTTAATCTTGTGACAACTCCATTTGTTTATATAATTTGTTATACAGATACAAATTATGAAATCCTGTCCATTACGATGATTTAGATGCGACGCGCCATTGAGCAAACGAATCGCCCCTCTACTAATACTTTTGCCACCCTTTTAACTTAGCCACCGTAAGTTGGACTGATAAACTGCCTAACATTTTATGAATTGTCCATTTCTATTCGTTACATTTATAACCCAATATCGGCTCAAACAAACGCAAGTTATCGGCTTAAAAGCGCACGATTTTTCTAACAATTTTAATCTTTTAAAATAATGAAAATTAAAATCAGCAATTCTTAAGCAGTTTTGCAAGACAGCGAAAATTTAACTCAAAAGGGTTTAACTAGTACCAAAAGAATGCAACGATTTAACGTTTTAAAGTCAGTCAAACAAAGTTATAAAAAGTTACAATAATGGTTGAAGCTAATCCAAGTGTTTTCAGTTTAAATGAACTTTTGTAATCTGTTTATAAACGTGTGGCATATAGATGGGATTAACCAATTAGGTACCGATAAAGCTCTCGCCTTGGATGAATACTCTATGTGTATTGGTTAAAACACGACACCCCTTCAAGTGTGTTATGGATGCGGCCTACTCTGTATTGACACACAGCTCAGTGAGGAATAGTCTATTGAGGGAAACACATGGCTGTATTGTGAAAATTTGCATTGGATGTATACCAATACACTGTGTGTTATAGTGTGGAAAAGAGTAACACATTTTAATGGATATTTTAATTTTAGAATAATAATTTAAAACCAGACTTTTAGTTGCATCTGGTACTAGAAAAAACATTGTGTGTATTAAAATTGTGGAATTATTAAAGATGTTCTTGTCAGTTTTTCATGGAATTTTGATAGTGAAAGTAGAATTTTGTGTACAAAAATGAATGGAGCATTTGGAGTTTTATAATCCTATGGATTTATATGAAAAATAACACATTGGATTAAAACAATATTGTTATTATATATTTATACTGGAATTTCCTTAGAGTTGGCTTTTTAGTGTGACTTAAATTTATGCTGTTATAAATGAAAATATTCACTTATTTATTGGATGTATGTATCAGGAATGTATGAAAATAAATTCGTCAAAGGAGGGTATTGCCTAATTGGATTTTAATTGGCTTGAGTGTGTCAGTGATTCTTATTAAAAATGGGTTTCTATTCAGTGTATCAAAAACCAGAAATGGTACTTAATAAACTTATTTGGAATTTAGTAGTGTGCTGCCTAATTTTGGTCGGATTTACCCAGAAGGCTCAAACCTTGGACCTAGGTAAGCATTTTAACCCCTTATTCATTTATATGTACATGTATTGTGTTTTTGTCCCCATAATTGACACCTAGTATATATAATTGCATGATTATGACCATATGTACCAATACAAATTACAATGCCAAATGAATCAATTATGATATTGAAATAAAGAAATCTGCAAATATCATGCAGTGACAATCAAGTGATGTAGTTCAATTTAGACAAATAATTTGTTCGGTTTTATCAGAGTTTTTAGTCAAAAGAAGTAAAAAGCTGTTTTTAGTCAAAAGAAGTAAAAAGCTGAAGTTCAGTACCCTGGGTATGATTTATTATTGACCTGTTAAACTGGTTTCAGCATATACCATATATGCATCCTCTGAGGCTCTGTTACTTTAAATACACTCAACTAAATATATATGAGCAAAAATATATGTATAAGAAATACATAGCTCCAATCTGTGATTCAACATTTGAAGCATCAATTTTTTTATGTGATATTGCAGATGTCTTAGACTCATAGACTCAGTCAATATATAATTAAGTTGGTGGATGCTGAATAAGATTTGTGTATTATCAGTTTCCACAGTTGCTTTAAATGAATGTCAAACTGTCAAAATGTTTTAAATAGTTAAAAATACCAAACTGAAAGTCATAGTGAACTAGTAAAGGTCTATTTATGCAACTGTGCTCATTATAAATGCATAGTTTGCGGTTGATCAGCTATATAAACTGAGACGGTGCATTGAGACAGTGCACGGTAGATGGGAGATCCTGATCGATTGCTGAAGTAACCGATCATCCATTATCTCTTAGTGTTTTTATGTTTACAGTAGCAATGTGTATTATGTAAGAGAGAGAGTAATATTGTCACATATAAAAAATAAACATATGAGTACACTTTGAATAATTTGTTTAGTTAGCAAAGTTGAATTATTGGCAAATTTGGCTTATTAGTTCAAATGCTTTGACGATGATCACTCCATTAAGGGATCAATGTTGGTATAAATAAAAATATTTTAGGTGTGATATTCAGAACTCAATTAATAATATATACTTATATTTCATCCAGTGTATTTTAAGTTTACCAATATTTTTTCTAAGAACTTTAAAAATGTCTGAAATTTCAAATCCATTAATTTTTTGACCAGTTCCGTATGATATTTTAAACTTTTAATAGTGATCATACTAATAATTTTAAAAGTTTTAACTTTAGATAGACACATTTTCTGCATATTTTTTTTATTTGGCTCAAAGTTAGCATGCAGCCAATTTCAAAATCTGCCCCCGCCCCCTCCCCTCTTTTCAGCATATATATCGTACACTTATCATATGTGTGTGAATTTTTGTCTTTATTTTAGTTGTTATAAAAGTTTTAGAAAAAAACGTGTGTAGCCATTTATAGAGTAAGATCCTTGGAAAGTATCATTAATATTTGAATAATTCATGTTTTATCTACAGCATACCATGCTATCAATTTTTATCAAATTAGTTATCAGTTTTGTAGCATTAAACATATTTCACTCAAGTACTACTACAATCATAACATGGTTTCACAATCAAAATCTGGAATATGCTTTTCAATAATGTCTTCACAATGTAAACAAAGTCACAAAAAAAGTCAAAATCGAAATATTGAAACTACAAAGAAAATAAGCCTACGCCCTATATATTTAAACTGCAATAGATTGTTTAATGATTTATTTTTCTACCAGTATTCATGCATTTATGTTGAATTTTTTTATTGAATATTGTTTTAAAAACCGCTACTTCAGATTGAGTTCCTGTACAAAATAATTAACTTGATTTGTGTTTCGAATTCTCTAAGTCGATAAATCTAAGCGCAATTAATTCCTGTTACCTAATTAAGCCTTGATAATTACTGCACGAGATTCGGAGAGGGACTTCAGCGCTAGAATAATATTCTGACTTCAGATGATGTTCATTTTCTTGCAATTATTCGCTGGGAGATTATAATTGGAAAATTCAAAATAATTAATTTATATTAATTAACTAATTTATCGTTCATATTATCTCGATATTATCTCAATACCTGATATGATGAGAATTTCAGAAGACTTTTTTACCATATTCCTAAAGTAGAACGTTCCATCGAAAAAAATGTCTTTGTAAGATCTTTGCAAATGTTTAAATTTAAATATGCAAATAAATTTATTTAATGTGTTACTTTTTTGTCATAGTTGGTATGAAAAATGGAATTTATGTGTTAAATATTAACATCATGACAGAAGTCGAGAATTTATGTAAAAAAAATTAAGTCATAATTGTGTTCCAGATTTTTTTGTCTATTTTAGCGTTTTATTTTTGCATATCTAGACTTTTTTTACAAAACCATGGAAACAGAAAAACTTATGTGTTTAAATTTTTTGTCTTATTATTAAATGAAGATTCTAATAAAACCGTACTGCTTGATAATACTACTGGTGTCTTGTCGAAATGTTTTAAATTAACTGTGTCACTTATAATTCAGTAATGTTACTTATGGAAGCACAGGAGTTATACATAATTGAAGAGATTTTGGATCACAGCAAACTTTGATCAATAATTCTCTGACAAATATAGGCTAGCTACTTCAGCTATTACATAAATGCTGTGTGGTGGTCATATGATTCCTGCTGCTCAAAGACGCAAGATCTTTTAATTTAGAATTCAAATAATTGTATTTTTAGGAAGTTTTGAGATTTTCTTCAGGATTCAATTGATTTCGGTTGCTGCTTGTAAAATCTTAACAATTAACTTAAATAATATGCCCAACAAGCTGTACATTGCTTCATAATATGCCCAACCAGCTGTACATTGCTTCATAAACTTTTAAAAAAGTGAATTTAATTTTGAATAATTTTTACATTAAAAAGTTGCATAATTATTTGAAGCACTACAGTAGTTTATTATATATGATTTGGTTTGCAAATAAGTTAATTGCTATTCATCAGACTTTAAACATGAAGTTTAATTCATTAAATGATTTAATACAAAATTATCATACAGTAACATTCGACAAAGTGTATGTTAATGTGTAGGCTACATCAGCTATTTCGTTGACAATGTTATTATATTAATTGATGATAAAAATCAGCGTGTGGTTTTAAACCTTTATTATATCTCTGTGTTTGTTCAGCCTGAGATGTTAGAAAACAAACATTGGCGAATTTTTAAACAAAATTTTTGAATTCGCCTACGGGGCCGATGAATGCAGCATATGACAGTGTTTAAGTCATCCACATTGTAACTGGAGAGGTATACAGCCTTTAATTGAAACATTTGCAGATTTCATTGACTAACTTGTGTGTGAAAGTTAAAACTCTTTCGAATGAGAAATATGATAATTTGCCTTTATGAATTGAATTATGAAATCACGTTACACCCACCCCTTGCACTGTACACATCTTGCGCAAACAATTTGTATAAATTTCGTCTAGTTGTGTTATTTTGTCGCATCATTTGTTTGTAGTCTTGTAATTCTTGTTTATTTACACAGATTTTTTATGAATACTAAGTTTATTTGCGTATTTATCTAAACATACTTGTGGAGGGTGGCTTTGTTTCATTGTCTGATAGTACAATATTTGTCTCTCCTATGTTTATTCTGGCAGTTTTTTTCTCAGAAAGATGTTTTTTGATTAAAGGTGCCTTGTGCATTTTTTGTTACCTTATCCTGTGGTGCAACGTTCGAGAAGTCTTAATACATTCTTCGAGTTTTATATAGACATTATTATAAAAAAGTCATCTTCATATCAAGTATGCCTAGCTAATTAAGTTAATCTGAGCATAACTTTATTAAATTTGACAAAAAAATGGTGATAATGTACCTTTAACACTTAATTTCTTCAATGAAATGGTATGGAATGATCCATCATGCATAGGTGTTTCCATTAATGATTTCTTGAATGAAATTCTGTGAATGTTTTTTTTTCATACAATTCCTTGCTCAGTTTTTGTTATTAATAAATTAATATATCATAGGTCTTGTTTGTTCTTCTAACAACCAATGATACCATAGGTCTATAACAAACCGCATATTTATGTTATAATTTATATACCACACCGGGGACTTCAAATCAATTGTGAAAAGAAAAGACGTTTTTGTGGGGGGGGGGAGAGTTTGTGAGCCCTGAGTTTTCATGACAAAAAGGTTCAGACTGTTATTCATCTTTCAAGAAAGCAAGGATCTGGCTGCTGATTGCTAAACTTCCAAGCAAAACTTGAAAGCCGACTTGCTCAATTAATAAATTGAGCAAAAAATATGGCGTTACGGTAGAAATCATTTACTATGCCTTTAAAATAATTTTTGTTTTGTAAGCTGAGTGAACTTGGCATTTTTGTAGTATTTTTTGTACCGAGGTTTTGTCTTGCAATAAACGATAAAGGACCTAATACTCCTATAAACAGCTTTTGTCTCAGTGTTTTTTATGGCAAATTTGCCACCTCATATGCTTTTGGTTGTTCCTTTGTGGGAGTATAATAACTCATACTGTGATAAGGGCGTAAATAATGATGCAAAATCCAGGCTCTTATATTTTGTAAAGACCTCTGAGGATTAGAGGAAGGTCGCTTGGTTCAGGGGGGGGGGGGGACCCATTATAACTGTCTTCTATAAATTGTGTGTAATGAAACTTTATTATACTGACCAGCTGACCAGGACACTCAAAAAAAATATGTTTTAATGAAAAATTGAAATCTTAAAAATAATTAATTGACTAATTTGTAATATTTTATTAGGTTCATTAAAGAAACTTGTGTGGAAATGATAAAGATTGGTTAATATTTTAGAATAATTACTCATAATTGAGACTGAGTGCTATTGTGATTGCTTTAAGTAACAATTAGTTAGAATTGCAAAGTGAAACCGTCATATATTGGTCTTCATAAATTATTACTTTGAAACAATTATGTTTTCAAATTTGTCAAAAAAGGTTTGACTTCTGTTCGGATGCTTGCTTCTTCAGAAGTTTGCGTTTTACCAGAACACCCATGTTGACGTGTTAATCGTGTCCAATGATTTGCCACCTATGATCTAATTTGTTCGCGGAGCATTCATAAATAAATTTCTCATTAACGTTTTCCTCATATCATCAAGATAGAGAATGATTAGGAAAAGCCTCATGAAAATTATTGATTTTTTTACATGAGTTTATCAGTGAGGGATATCTTCACCTGACCTGTTTGACCCCTCGCCACTTTCATTGTCACTGGTTTTAATGAATAGATCATACATATTGGTCATGTGACCAGATCGAGCATTAAATACGAGTGACGAGCATTAAATATATTATACGAGCATGAACATTAACTGCGTCTCGATGGAATGTATTGATTGGGTTAATTCTCTGTGCGTATATCTCGTGTGCATAACTTTACGTTGACTCGTAAATTGATCCTTGAGGACTTAAAAAAAATTCTCCGCACTATTTATGTATCATACCGTTTTACATCAATACTCGTTTGTCGCCAGCGTTTTTGATCTTTCATCAATAACGGATGTTTGTAAATAGAATATTAAGTGCACTTTTTTGAATAAAGAATAATCTTCAGTCTCGCTGTCTGACTTCACCCCGGAACGAACGGGGTGACGGGTGTATCGGTACAAAGTCATTATTGATAACAAAAATGAAAAATATTGAAAATAAATTCAAATCCATGTATTTACTTAATTATACTGCTTATTGTTACTGTTTGTTTACGTAGTAGATCCGAGATATCATTTAAGCTTTAAGCTTTCCTATTTGATACCTCCCTCGAAGTCATGAGGTCATTGGCTACAGCATGACAGCAGGGAAAAACCGAATGACCATTTTAAGAGTGTGACGACTGAATATGATATAACATGTGTTCCCCTTATTAACTCTGTTTTTGTACAGTCCGTTCAAAGTTAAATGAGAATCGTTATAACCATATTCTCATCTGTAAGGTAAACTATTTTTATCTTGGTAAAATTAACCAGGTATACCTGAGTTAACGGTAGTCGCTGCTATTCTTTCGAATGGGATAGTTCCCTCATTATTGAATCGACTGTATACTGATATATCAAGTAATATAAAAAAACTTAACAATTAAATTTTTTTTTCATTTTAGCAGTTTTTAAAACTGACCTTTGTTTCAAATTAATTACTATAACAAAACTGTGTTATGTACGTGTTATGTACATGTATGAATTTGTCAAGCAATTGTTGGAAAAACGGCATGCTAAGTGTATAATATAAGGCTCATTTTATTTATTCAAGCTATTTACTTTAACGAGTCGCTTCTATGTAACTTTTGTCTCCTAAGCGGATATTTTAATTCATTGTTGTTCATTGTTGTCGGTTTAAAAGCTAAGATTTACATTTAATGTTAATTTGCATTATTATTCGTTTGTCGGTTTAGAGGCTAAATATCTCAGTCCCTAACTACAAAATCTTGAACCGCGATGAGATGGAAAACACATACAAAACTGATAGTATATAGAGTATACCAGTTTAAGTGTATCTTCCGACAATTTAGGTCATTTTGGATAAAGATGGAGAATTAAGCCAATTTGCGGAGCTCCTGCTGTGAATTCACCTTCGTAGTAACACTTTGGTGGACAACTGTTAATGTATTAGTATTTAGGTCTAAAACATCTAAAACATCATAGTCTGACTTGTTTCTGATGACTTTCAATAATTGACCTACTTTATTTTGTTTTGGCTTCCATGGCCGCTCTTTGATATTGTTTATCTCAGTAAAGGCCTGTTTGCTCTTTAAGAGCAATTATAAACCTCACTCTTCTAGTGTCATTATGTAGCTTGCAGTTTTGCAAGGGTGTGTCAGATAACTGGCGTTTTACTATACTATCATTGATAATAACAGATTGGCAGGAAAAACAACCGATTCTGTCAGGACCAATTCTATAAAATTAAATTATAAATAAAAATATTTGATTTAAAAAATAGAAACTGATCCAAACACAATATATTTATCGATGTTCTAGTTACGACCACCCGAAAATCGGTTAATAATAAGAACCGTGTTACCATTTTTGCCTTGCCATGGTGTTTTAATTTCCGATATTTGACTTTGATTAGAATCAGACTTTGATTGGAATCAGAAGACTTATTATGTCTGAAAAGATTGACATGATGTTAAATACATGTTGACAATAAGTAAACCAAGCTTCCATCACGAGACATTATACATACAATTAAACCATCATTGCTCTGAAATCTTTCTGTTCTGTCAGCAGCAACATTATGTAAGATCGTGTCATAATAATTGTTGGTTTCTGATGAGAGACCCCCCTCAAAGAAGGAATATATATATGATACAAGTAATAGAATTGTTTCAGAGATTTTTTGGAGGGGGTTCATTGATGAAATTAAACTGCTGCCCTTGTAACCAAAAGCATAAAAAAGTAGCAAAAATGCCCAAAGAATCCCAGAGCAATGAACACTTTTATCATTTTTGGCAATTTTTAGAATTTGGTCGAGACACCAGAAGCAAATATTTTTTTAGGCCTAATCATTTGAAAAATGTTAAATAGAAGATGTTTCTTGTCGACTCTGAAAGGAATGGATTCCAGAAATGTTTAAAGTCAACTTTGATTATGTTCGTACAAAACATGAAAATAAAAACGGTTCTACCGAAGCAACTGGGTAAATTCCGATGTTTTTTTAAAGAGATTTTTTGTTTCGAAAGACTTCACGCTGATCCCTCTATCTATGGGATGCTGTAAACATGGGCTTAGTGTGTTTGTTTTTGTTGTCAGCATTGGAAAGGTTGTATTTTTGAAGAATCGCCATAGTTACTAAAACTGAAAAAGGGAGAAATGTTGACTGTTAAAAATAGAATATGTGGTATTTTCGAAGTATTCCTTTAGTTACAAAAACTGAAAAATGTACTGTTAAAAAAGTAAATGTTGTATTTTGGAAGTATCGCCTTAGTAACAGATTCCCGAAAAAACTGAAAAATGCACTGTTAAAAAAATAAACATTTTTTTAGAAGTATTGCCTTAAGTTACAAATACCAAAAAAAGTGAAGAATGTAAACGGTTTTAAAAGTAAATGTTATATATTTTTGAAGTATTCCTTTTAAAGTTAAGAAAACTAAAAAAGTGACATATGTAAACTGATTTAAAAGTAAAGGTCATATTGTAGAAGAATCCCTTTTATAGTTATGAATACTACAGTGAAAAAATGTAAACTGTTAAAATAATGGATAGTTTGGTGATCGTTGTAGTAATATCTTCTTTTAAGGGGCCGTTTCATTTTTAACTTGATACTGTTAACTATCAGGTTTTCTTGTGAAATTATTTTAAAAGAGAAAAACTGTTAATGTAGCCTGTCAAATGACCTTTTATTATTTGTAAGATAATCCTTTATTATTGAAAAATAAGTTGGTGATAAATTCAAGAGAACTTTACAAAAATTAATCCAGCGTGATGAACTTACCTTGTTAAATTTGTCCCCTTTTTAATATAATCATTTTCGACTTAAGTCAATCCCCCCAATTAAATTTAACCCCAAACTTAGTTGTGAGTTTTTTATGATCGCTCATCTCGTTAATTTTGTATAGAAATTAACCGAATGCTACTTTATTATGAAACATAATACATGGATAGGTTTCTGAAATAGCTTTTTTATGGCCGGCCTATTCAATTTTTATGCCCTATTTATAATCTACTGATGTTAGTACAGCATTGTACTAAAATATCTAGAGATTGAAAAACTGCCCTTTCAAAAATCTGGTGTATTAATGTATGCTTCACCTGACTTCACTATCATCAGGACACTGGTGACAATAACACTTGGGTCACATGATACTGTTGAAAATATGTACATTCATACCTCTGTGTAAAGACCACCTGATGAAAAAACATCTCTCCTCGCAGGTTATAGTATCATTGAACGTGTTCTGTTGGGTGATACAAACAATTAGTGGTCTATGCCTCAGATGGTACATGTTTTGTGAGCGACTGATTTGTCTTTGTTCGCAATAGGTCTTAAACTCAGGTTTTCTGTATTTGGTGGAATACAATTGGAAATACAATCGAACCTCTGCTGTGCTGAAAAAAGGCACCTTCTTAACTCTGTATCAAGCAGTCAACATTGATATCAACGAAAATCAACCATATTTGTGCCCAACACCTTTTTAATAGAGTTGCGCAGTTGTCATTGTATGTTTATGATATATATATTCTTAAAACGTTTCGGAACACATAAGTAAATGTCATCATATTCTGTTTTAGGTTAAACATTTTTAAAGTCCTTTAAATTAATGGCACCACACATTTCTTTGTTTGGCACGTCTTGTGTCGTATTATTTATTCCAAGGGCGTCACGTTTTACCCTTAAATTTTCAGTTAAATACAGACTTAAATACATTTTGATATATTACATAATGTCATAATTATGCTAATTAGCCCGAATAATTATGTTATATTTATCTCGGAAATACATATTCCAAAGTATGGATATTATTAATCTGTTCTTAATGTGTGTAACAATAATATTTCATGGCTCCTTGCTTCATGCGTACATTGTTTATAAACTGTTATCTTATTATATAACATATTTTTACATAAATTATGCGCTTTCAGCTCATGAATATTAATGAGCTAGGTCATTATCATATAAGCTTTTAATTAATCAGTTTAAATGTGTAGATAGGGTCCTCCAGATCTTCAAAATATTTAAGATGAAAGAGTTTTGTTTTAATTACATAACGTCCTCATACTTGTTTCATAGTAAAGTTGTCATTGTGTCGTTAAGCATGTAGGTTTGAAGTTGATATATATACATGTGATTTGCATAAATTACGAATTAATTATGAATACATTAATTGTTAATTAAGGGCTAAGTTCATGCTTGTTGGTGGTGATTAGTTTTAATTGTGTATATTTGTTCATGTCATCTTATTAGCTAGCCAGTAAGTTTCTTTGTTTTTGGGGTGGGCTTATAATTAAGTGATAGCTGTGTGTGGTACTGAATAAAATGGCCTGCTGAATTATTTCATACATGTTGATTTCTATTAACCTATCTTTAACAGTGATCAAAATTGATATGGCTGCTTTAACCAGGTGGTTGTTTAATACAGGTATATACGGTATAAACCTAGCCAGTTGATTTAAGATAATTTTGGATATTAATTATGACATGTGCTTTTTAAATTAGCAGACTTGATTTCTTTAATGGTTCAATATTTTGGTTCAATATTCTATACAGATAAGTAATGGGTAATTGGGTATACTCTCAAATTTTCAGTTTCGGAAATAGACAGTGGATGCATTTAATAAAAGGGGCTGGACCCAAAATTCTTACTTTAGATCCTAATATTTTTCATAAGACCCCCTGATGTTAACATGATTGTAAAAAAATATTTCATTCATATAACTAATTTTCATTTCATTTGCGGAACTATTTTTTGCTGATTTTGCAAATTTTTTTATAAGACAAAATTTGCTTGCAATTGATCCAGAATTATTTAATCATGGAATGATAATTTCCTATCTTTTTCTTATTTTTACTACAAGAAAATGTTTCTGAATCAAAGAAGCAAATTATTACTATGGTTACGAAGCTCAGAATAATTCGGAGAAAATGAATTTTGAGTTAGCGCCGGGTAATGTTATATCCGAGTTAACATCATGAAGTATTAATTATTTAGCAATAAAGATAATTTAATAAGAGCAACACAGAAATGTTTGTAATGACAAATTACTTTGCTCAAAATATCTGTTTTTGATCCTAAATGCACTGTGAAAATTATAAGCTTGGGCGAAATATGTCTGATGGGGCCGATGTTCTAATTAGATCTTCATTGTGGATCTAAAAAGGCCAAAGTTTTCATATCTTTAGGTATATGGTTAGGTTTTTTACAGTCTGGAGGAGAGCCCAAGGACTAGGTTCAGTACTTCGCCTATTGATCATGTGTGAAGTTCCACTGAAGGTCCACTAAAAGTCTTGTAATATTCTATTCCCTCTGTTTCCTACCTCATCCAGACACAGCAAAATTTTAGAAAATTATAAAAAGCCTAAGAATAAAAAAAACCTTTGGCCTCAAAAGGATTAGAGAGAGTTGTAGAAAACCGATGAAAAATTACTGACAAAAATGAAGAAAAATTATCAACAAAAATGCATCAATCTCTGGTATAATAGGGAGAAGCGAGTGTAGATATTCAGATGCTCGGTAGATAGATCGTAGTATCTCAGGTACAAATCATACAAATCGTACCCGACCTTGATGTTTTTACAATTAGATTCATATTAATGTATTTACGGTGTTTCGACTCGAAGCGACTGTTTTCGACTGTTTTGTGTGTTTCGGTGGAGAGAAACAAGAGTATGTTGTATGTTAAACAAGATGTACTGATTTATTGTATCTGTGTGTTACATCAGATTGTCAAAGATAATCGGAAATTATTCGCAAACTATTTCAATGTTTTCATGACAGTTCTCTCAGAGTACTCAGTTATGTTATCAATTTTAAGTATTGTTTTGTCTTCTGAATCTACAGTATAACGTCTTCAGAGCAATCCTCTGTAGAGCAAAAACCTTTCTATATAGATAGATGAAAAAACCCTTCAAAATTTCCCTATGTCTACATTTACTTTAAATTTAACCTCTGTAGAGAAACAACCTCTAAAAAAACGACCAATACTTGTAGTTCCCAAAATGTGTTGCTGTACAGAGGTTGCACTGTATTTTCTGTATTCAATGTTGATGTGTACATATTTGTAACCATATATGCCATGATAATTATTGTTGGTTGGTTTATATTTTATTTATAATGATGCTAAAATTCAATGTTTTTATATTTTTCATCAAATTTTAAAATTCATGATGACCCCATTTCTATTGACATTTTTCCAAAATCCTTAAAGTTTAATATTCATGAAAATTCATGGTTCTACAGTATTTGCGTCTGCAAAACAGTTAAGAATTTGGAGGCATGCAGACAAGGTCGTTTTACTGAATACACGCCCTGTTGTTTTGTTTTAATTCAACATTTCTGAGCAATTCTTTGAAAGTTGTCCCAGTTGCTATAGTTCTTGCTGTTTTACAAGCTTTAGTCAATTACCCATTCTTATGTAATTACCGACAACATCAAGTTTACATACTTTGTACATTTATAGTATAATTGTTGTAAATTGAATGGGTCTGTTCTAGGCAAACCTTTAACTTAATTAAAACCTTGTTAATCAATATACCATGACAGCAGGCATTGTAACGTTTGATGTATGTTTATGTCCAGGTATTTGCTGAGTTTGTGGTAATCTGAAACTGCTATGGTTTATGATAAATACCCATAATTCAATCTCCGAGAGAAAGTCTCTTTAATCATATTTTAATGAATTATTATTTGTGTCCTTCATAGGACATGTTTTATAGTGGTCAATAAGCAATAATTACATGTAAAATTGAAGAATTGTGTTACTTTTAGTGATGTGACGCCTACAACATTGATTCAACTTTTAGTGCAGTTACTCCTACAAAATTTTTAATACATCTGATGCAGTGCATATTCACATTGAGTTTGTATATTATCTTTATTGTAACAATGCCAATATAGTATGTTAATGTTTAAATATTTTGTCATTTGGAAAACATAGAATGTTGCTAATGTGGCGAAGTTAGGACATTAATTTTGATAAATGTGATAAAATCCTAAATTATTAAATCATGTGCAACATCAAAGACCTAACGTTTTAGGTCTTTGGCAACATTAAGTTGATTTTTTTCCGGAGCATCATTCAGCAAGAAACGGGGAAGCACAAGGTAGTTTGTTTTAGGGGTCTCTCAGTGGACCCTATGATTAAGGTCCTGCAACTGCCCCTTCAAAAATCACTAACTCACAGCCCAATTCCAACTGAGGCAAGCCCTGCCCTTATGCAGCTGAAACACCCCAATTGCCAATTGTTGTAGCCAAATTTCCTATGTATATCTCACTCCCTTCAGAATGAATACTTTAAATGTTTCCTAAATTAATGTAATATTATTAAATGTAAGAAAAAAACTCAATTTAATTTGATTTTTTTGTAAAATTTATTTACTGGTAATAGACAACAATGAATTAGATATCTTGTTTGATTTATACAAATATATTGGTTTGCATGTCTGTTAGAATGTTAGAAGCTTGAAGTTAGAACATAATCCAATAGTTAATTATCGAGATTGGAACATAAATTCCTACTGAAACGCATCAACTTAAATCTATTTGCTATCATATAAATGTTATTCCTGGGCATTTAGATAGACATTTAATTGGAATGATGGATCGACTTCAGATTTAGTGCCGAATCCAGTGATGTAGTCGGAACAGAGTTAATGGAACCATAGCCATGAAAATAAGCTTTATTTCAGCTACAATTAAAGTCATAATTGCGCTATTACAGTTAAGTAGTTTTTCTCACAGTCATTTTCTAATGCTGTGATTCATCTATTAGCAGTGCTTAATGCATTACATGTACAGTAAAACCTTACATAAAGACCATCCAAATTCATAAGACCACCTGAAAATTTTGAGCGCCCAAATTTGTTGGTCCAATAAATCTGGGGGCTAATTGATGCAGGTTTGCAATCGGATCTAGTATATACACAGTGACACTTGGATATGGATATTTCGATTGGCTGGTTACAGCAGGTGGCTGCTCACGCTTTCTGTTGACCACTTTTGTCTGTTAAGCTATGCAGCTATAAGGTTGTGTAAGGTTTTTGACAACAAGTCAATTTTCAGTTATTGCAATAAGGTATACAAGTTGAATTGTACAATTACGCGTATGTTTTTAATCGCAATTATAGTCATATGAATAAAAGTTGATTTTTATAGTACCCCAATAAGTCATACAGTGATTTGTAGTTGAGAGTATCTAGTAGATCAATGATCTGCCTGTGATCTAGTGTATACAGGTAATTGTTTGACCAGCTGTCAGTATGTCCTGTTAAGCCTCATTGAGTCTATGCTCGATATGCAGCCCTTGGCTGCAGCTTGCAGTTAAAACTGTACTAGGTAGCTGCATGAGAGGACAATATAGCATGTCAACATTTGTAGGTTAACATCCTGGTTCTGAAGGTTTCATTGCCATATGGTACCAGAATAATTTAGATTATCATAATAATGAATATACAGTTTACATGAAAACACACGAAAGTAAGTGCACAGCCACCTCAAAAATGAATTAATGGGACTGTGAATAGCAAAAGCAATATGGTGCATACTAAACAATGTTTGAACATCCGGGATGGAAATTATTTGAATGTTTCTTGGTCGAATCTTGGTTTTCTAAAACGCTCTGAAAAAAACCCTGAAACTTTTTCAAATTGATTTTACTACCCCAAAACATTTTACAGAACAGAAAACAGAATGCAAAGATCATATGGTGTAATAATCTAACATGAGAATGCACTTGAAGAACATGTTCTTACATCATAGCACAGTATGTGCTTGATTCTTGCCAATCAAGTGTTGCCCTGATTTCTGGTATACTTGATTCATCAGTGTTCAAGAAAGAAACCAGACTAACAGATTTTCCACCTATTTTAAATCCTCTCAGCAGTCTGAACATGGATAATGTTTAATATGATGATCGGATAAGGTCTACACATGCTAAGTCAACACAATAAAACTGCTGAACTGTTTCATCTTTAGAATGCATCATACAAACACACACCATGCACCGCAAGAATTTCGTTCCAGGTATATTCAAATTTTCGAATATCTGCAATCAAGCAAACACCTCTGGCCTGCTGTGCTTGTCTCTTTCACCTGATAAAATGCAGACTGGTTTGCATTTTTAACTTGCTCTAAGTGGTTTAATAATCCTAATTGACTGGTCCATATAAAACATGAACACTATTAAGATTACAGAAACACGCTCTAAATCCTCCCTTTATCATAACACTCGCACGTTTTCAAAATTTTTGAGTATTTTTTGGAGTGGAAAGTTTTGATTGTAAAATGTATTTAGAAAACTGGCTGTGAGTCTTCAAAATGAAGTTTGAAACAGTTTTTTTGATCATAGATATTGACTCCTTGCTCAAAGTATAATGAACAATTGTTGAAACTATGTTATAGACTGCTTGATAACAAGCAAGTTTTAAAGTGTCTTCATTTTGCAAATGGTGTACAAGCCTGAAGGGGAGGTAACTTTCGCTGTACAACTATATTGTAATGTTCCAGTGCGCAGTCATGCAGTTTACCTTGTGAGAAATGTAGTGCAACTCTAAGTCTCTCCCAAGTTGTTTCTATCAATAAAAACAGTTTGTTGTTGTGAATTACAGAATATATTCCCATACTGAATGATTGAAAAGACATGCATTTCCACTCAATGAATTTTAATGAAAACAAAACAATCTTCTTGGAAATGTTATCTGTTTCAAATACTGCAACATGCTTTATCAGTAACTGTTGTGAGTTCTTGGATGGTAGGGTTATATAACTGTATCTTGTACCAGTATTCCACTAAGTGTGGAAAGCTCAATTTCACGCCAGTCACTGCCTGCTAATCAAAGGTTTGTGCCTCTTGGATTGTGGAAAATAAGATAAATAATCAGTATAACTGCTGTAAACCTTTCCCTAGAAGATTTGTAACATTATTTGAAATCTTATCTTACCTGCCAATTAACACAAGATTTCATTCTTACTCATTCTGGCAGTTTAGAAGCCCCCATAGAGTGACTGCATGAGCCTAGATACACTTAGTTGTACAGACTCCTTCATTACAGAAATGGCATATTTTTGAATGTGCATAATTATGTTCTAATGTCAAATTTTGTGCATGTTTAAAATTGAGCATTCTGAAGTTGTACACATGAACATGAAGATTAAATTTTAATGCAAAAACCAGGGCATAGTTATAAACTTTTTTTGAATGATGAAGAAATTCAACTTTCACATTCGCACAAAGATTCCTCCAACTACACAAAATATACTCTTTTAAAAACATTGAGAAACAAATTTCATGTTGAAACAAATTTCACGCTCCATATCATGTACAGGGAACCTTTGCATGCTGTTTCTCCATTGAATTTAGTGCATTGATTTCCGAGTATGACGGAACCAGTATCTGTTATTTCACTAAACAAGCTAATTTTCGTTTTTCTCTTCAAATTTACATCGCATCGCATGCAGCTATGCGCAATTTTACTGCAAATTTAATTTCAACTCAGAACGTTGGAATATTGAAAAAGTGTCAAAGATTGACGAGAAATTGGCAATTCACGATATAGTGAGCATTGGAATAGACACATGAAATTGCTGAATATCGCTTATTGACTCGTGCACACGTAATCATTGTGGTAGAAGATTTAGAAATAAAGATTTTATTGGAAATGAGTTTTGCATGACATGCGCCTTTTATGAGCTGATTTTCAGTTTTTCAGATTTGCCTGTTTATTCTCTTAGGGATTGTCGGAATAACTTAAGCAATGTCATTTATGAAATATCTTGGTACTGTTATAAATGCTTCCAAGACAAAATATCTCTGAAATTCTTCAGCAAATTGCTATGTTAGAGTTTTCCCATAAATGCTTATATAAGAGTTCAAAGTTGAGTCTTGAAAGGCAGTGACTCTTACTAACAATAAGCACATCTGTTATAAAAACAAATACCTGAATTCTGTTGTAGAAGTTGCTGTTGTTTATTTTGTTCTAGTGATTGTTTTTCTGTCTCTATAAAACTGGCATAGATAAATGTTTGTATGATGAGTACAATTATATATATATAGACAATTTGTATTCCAGAAAATGTTCAGTTCAGGTCATGGTTTTTGCATATTACACATTCATTGACTTATTTCAAAACAGGCAATCAAATTATGCACCAGAATTCAATGAATCAAGCGTGTGCCAGACTTGACCTACGCGATTAATTGAAACTGTGTCATTCATTGTCTTATTTTGGAAAAGGTAATCAATAATGTACCAGAATTTGTACTTGTTTCTGTTAGGAATCAAACACATCTCTGCCTGGGTACTGGATTTAATGAAATTGTGACACCCATTCACTTCTAAAGGTTACAAACATGCAATCAAATACACCATGTATTTTGTATTGTTCTTGCAGTGAATCAAGCACAGCCCAGACTTTGAGTACTCGATTAAATCAGAAACTGTGACATCCATTCTTTTCTTGTTCCTTTCTTGAGCACGTACACATGCAATCAAATGCACCATGTATTTTGGTATTGTTCCTGCAGTGAATCAAGCACATCCCAGACTTGTGGTACTCGATTAAATAAAGCACCTGTTCTTGTTATTTCCCTATCAGAATATCAGGATTTGTTGCAGGTAGATAAAGCTGATGTGTGTTCAGATAATTGAGGGTTATCCTTTACCAATTAACCAATTGATGGTTATACTAGTCGTATGTCTTGATACTATAGCCTGTAGAAGCTGCAAGATGAGACTTGGGTCGTGTTTTTTTCGCCATCAGTTAATTGTTGGTTAATTGTTATGTCTGTGTCTGTGAACTGAAGGAAGTTGGGCATTTCCGGAATGGAACAATAAAATGAATGTAGTAACACGCTTTGGAACATGATTTGCTTAGAATTTGAAGACAATAACAAGTACAAGTCTTCTTGTTGCTTTTTAAAAAGCCCCTTTGAGTCTCATTTTCATTAAAAAGTGTAAAAGTATGGCAATTTGTATACTATGCTTATATATATACAATAGATCATAATTAAGTAAGCATTTTATTTGAATATTGAAGTTTTGAAAAATGCTTTTAATGTACTATCAAAAAGGAGGTATGAATGTTCAAATTGAAGTGCCAAATAGTTTGATCAAAGACCAAAATTGCATAAATTTAGATCTTTGGTTTAATGAGCTATTAAGAATTTCTTTGACAAATTTAAAAAAGGCCCGTTTATAACATCTAAAAACCTGCTCCAGTACTACCATATGGCTTAATTTCATATTGCGTACAGATCAGATTAAAAAGTTAAGCATGTACCAGATGTATAGGTTTACTAAGAATAGTTTCATGAAACTACAAATGTAGGTCACCGGGACCTGCAGGCTGTTGCCAGTCTAATCTGTAACTTTTGACATGACATGTTTAGTTTAATCCTATTACCTCCCTATTTATTCAGATACCAACAAATTTCTGTTATCAAACAGGTTCATCAGATACTCTGTTGTTTCCACAAATTACCCGCCAATATGTAATCAAGTGCTTCCTGATTACTTGACCAATTTCCATTCTACGACCCTCAGGGGAGGTAACTTCTGTTAGATTACAGAACCCGACCATACTGATGATTGATAAGTCACAACTTGATACACGATGGGTCAGATTATATCTCTGATGTCCGAGAAACATCAAACTGTTTACATTCATATACAAATATCAGAAATATCAGAACTCCTGCACTCCTCTACTCCATGGCAACATTTTGTTTACTATGCCATTTAATGTTTGCTCAGTGCCTGCCGGCCTAAGGCATCTTCGGTCATGTGTTACTTATAATATCACAAATATCACAAATAATCCAGAAGAAATCACCAGAAGAAAATCATCTCCTGATGAAACAAAAATCTGTTAACACTAGCCACACTAAGTCTACTAGCTTAGGCTACTGCTTGTATCAAATACATAGCCTTTCATTCCTCGCCTAAAATCTGTAATTTCGATCCTCTGATTCTATGAGATTTTGTTTACATGATCACAGATTGATATTTTGGTGAAATCTTGTTTGGTCAAGCGTGTTGTTACAGGCGCCAACGATTCTGACCTATGATCCAAGACTTTCTGGATAAACTAAGAACCAGTCTTGGTGTCTGCAAATATGGTGAACCAGTCCACTCTGGTTGACAGGAAATCACAAACCAGTCTAATTTATGTTCAATATCATAAACTGATTGATGAATAGTTGATTATGAATTAATGCACTTCTTCATCAATTTGTTACAAGTTGTACTGTTCTGTCTGTATAATTATGTGAATTCAAAGGACGCTCTCTGAAAAAACACTGATCATGTTTATCTTAGAGACACTGATGGATTGTAATTCTTATTTGTTTCATATTTTAATTTATTGAATTTTATTTTAATGTAAACCTATACAATATTATTGTTTTAAATATAAGTCTACCCAGATCTTTTTACTTTTGCAATATGTTATATGGATGGTGCTTAAATAACAAAGGGAAGTAACTTTCTGTAATGAAATACCAATGGTGTTTTAAATACCTAAGGGAGACAACTTTATTCAATAAGCTCAATATTCTAGGATACTTTTAGTTCCATGTAATCAAATTTTGGTGCTGCTGCACCTAAATGGCACTGTCGGTAATATGATATACTATGTAGTTTGGTTATAAAACTTATATAAATTATCTAAAGTTGAAAAATAATTGCGTTACAATGAATGAAAGCAATTTTTGAAATTGAACAAAATTACCATCAGTAGACAAAAAAGTCGTAAATCTTGAAATTGGAATGAAATTCAGGGCAAATAAAGCTCAATTACTTATGTATTGTACTTGGTATTATTTTGTATTATACACATGAGTAATAAGGATTCCATCTAATTATGAAAACCTATCCGACAAACCTCCAGTTAGAAGATTAGAGCAAGATTTGAAGTCACTTTTATCTGGTAGCTTCAAGATAACATGCACTCCTATATACATAAATATTGGCCATATGGTTGTTACTTGGGATCAAGTATATAGCACTGGTGTTTTTCTAAAAGTTGAGAGGTGTCCTTGTACATACACATTGTTTTGTACATAGAAAAAACATTTTCTTTGAACCTTTTACTCAGAAAATAACTGAGTCAGTGGTTGATATGATCTCCTACAGTGACCTAAGCACTGGAATCTTTCCTCCGAGTCTTCAGCATTGCTGACTAATTGACCATAATGCATTGCTTTGGCAATGGAGAGTAATAAATTATTGTTCTGTTTTTTTGCCATTGTCCATTTCAAAATGCTTAGCTCCCTCACATGTTACACACATTTTTTATTCATTGTTTAGTACACGTAGCAACGTTTTTCCCATGGAAAAAAGTTTTACTCACAAATTTGACAGCTGACTGGTGGGCGGTGGCAACATTTCATTGTGTCACAGTTATCTTGAAAAAGAAATTTGAGTTACAGTAAATGTGTAGTTTTCAAACCTGTTTTTCAGTATGTGCAGTTGTGCACCTATCTTGTTGATGGAGATAATTTATATAACAGAGTTATGGCCCCTGTTATGGAAACCCATTTTTCTGGTAATTTCATGTATCTTTTGTATTTTCATTTGTCATTATTTCAATGTTGCTTTGTGTCTCTTTGGACCCTCTTGTTTTATTTGGCTTGTGTGTGGACATTGCTCACTGTAGTTGTGTTGTGGTGTTGCTGATTTCTGTGCTTGGCTGGTTAAGTTGAGTGCTGACTTCCATGTTCGATTTCCTCATACTAAACAATTTCTTTATTATTGCCTTTTGTAATATGTATTGTAACATCAATTATTTTGTTAAGGAATTGACATAGAGACATTTTTGTGTTCATTTGGGACTTTCGAGTCATCAGAGAATTATATGATATATTTAATATAAATATCCAGATATTAATAAATATGCCTTTCGATACAAAGTTGCTGAAAGAAAATTGATAAAGACCAGGAGCACTTCAGATGTATGCAAATAACTGCCAACATAGTTACTTACACTTAATAAGTTAACCTCCTTGATCAATTTGTATAAGATTCTCAAGTGTGCATTACTCTTACATAACAACATTTTGGGAGAATATGCCGCTTATGCCAGCTTGAATTGTTACATTATTTTGAGACTTTACATTATCATCTCAGGACATTACATACTTGTTCTGGGACATTACACTATTACGCTCCTGCAAATGGCTCCAGTGTAAGAATTTGTTCATTACATAGTATGTCTACAATTGAAAGAAATTTTTCATTATTCAAGCAGACCATGATTTAATGCATACTCCGAATGTTTAGGCTAATTTCTGAATGAAATATAGTTAACTACAACGAGAAAACCTTGTTTTAATTCATTCTCTAAGTCATGATGAGACTACATACCAGCACTGTATGAACCTAAAGTGTTACCCTGTAGATCAGGAAGGGGTAATGTCAACAGTCACTGCATTGTCATCGACAAACATGCCTTGTTTTCATTCTTAGCTATTAGCTTCAATCATTTCTAAATTGGAGGTTAAATTGGAAGGATTCATTCATTACATGACATCAAAGGTTGTGTAATTTGCTCTTAATGCAAACATTTCAAGGACACGCTGCCTGTTGATTGAGTGCACTTCATTTTCCTTTGTTATGTGCTACTGTAAAAATACCATTTGTATTAATGAAAATTACATGATTTACTTCCCTTTGTTAATTGTACACCATTTGCATTAATGAAAATTCATGAGTTACTCCCCTTGTTAATTTTTACACCATTTGCAAAAATGAAAAGTCATGAGTTGTGCCCCTGTTAATTTAACACCGTTTGCAGTAACGAAAAGAACTATTAGTTAATACCCTGGTTAATTTTATCACCATATGCATTCATGAAAACTATATGAGTTACTCCCCTTGTTGATTTTGACACCATTTGTATTAATGAAAAGTACATAAGTTACTCCCCTTTTTAATTGTTACTCCATTTGCACAACTTCTGGTAAACAAAAGTAAAATTTCTTCTTCGAAATAAATTGCAGGGCCCACTCTGTGTCATTATAGCAAACTAAGAGACAGATGTGAGATACAAGGAATCCGGATGCATTACCCTTGTTCGTTTCGACTAGATTCCTAGGGTTTTTAGCGTTAAAAGTTTTAGTTGCATCAGGTTCTAGAAATACTCAAATCACAGCCATATGTGTCAAATTCTGAACAAAATGCTGAAAGCAGCCTACATATTGTTGACATACAGTCATGGTGATGTATGTATTTTATCACCTGGATAAATAAAAGAGGAAATTACACACAGTGAATGTAAAACACATTTATCAGCCTCTTCGTTTATTCAGGAATACAGCAGTATCGTGTTAACCCCTAAATTAATTACTATGTAACATATGTTTCAATAAAAATGACCTCAAACATGAAGGGTTGGAGATCTATATGTAAAATAACATCCCGAAGTGACAGGTGAGCCTGGCTGTTTATCATAATCCTAGTATTTGTTAGTTGATGTACTGTAATAAAATATCATATGTAATGAACTTCAAAAATAGTTTATGTGAAAAAATAGACATTGGTATATTTATCATTTGAGTTTCATCTTGATGGTTTGCCACCTGTTTTGGACATACCATGATGAAATATTGTTATGCTGTCTAAATTTGAACTTCATTTCTGAATATAAAGTCTCATTATATAGCAAGGCTAATCTCGGCATTAAAAAAAAGCAAGCAACATTAAAAAATATATACTACTAAAATAGTCTAGCTGCCCTAAAAAGCTATAATTGTTATGATTACAATAGCCCAGGTGTCCGTTGCCTAAGCAAAACTCTACATAGTGCTTTCTATGCCTTCTATCTTTAATTGAATGAAAGGTAACTGAATGAAGGTCCTGAAGCGCTTTGCTTTGGCAACAGGCACCGGAGTTGTCTTATCTGTTTGTACATAATGCTAGGTGATGGTGCCATTCTATCAGTATAAGTTGGAATCCCACAGTAGCTGCAAAGATTTTCACAATTATTGTATTAAAAAGTTAACATTGGTAATTTATTAAAATTGATATGTTCAGGACAACACTCCTCTCTTTTTCATTTGGGAAATATTCTGGACTCCCTGGAAAGGAAAAATAAAAGTGAGCACCAGAATAACACTGTATGTGTTGAATGAGGACCCTGGTATTTTGATGTGTATGTTCTTCCCTGCATCCTGTCCTAAATGTCAAACAACGGAAACCACAATGAAATCGCAAATTTAGGAAAAATAAAATGTCAAGGTCACATATTTAATCTCAACTTACATTGAGTAATTCAATGAGTATTTATCCAGGAGCTTATCAAATCAATTAATAGCAAACACTGTTAATTTTATTGGTCATGAATACATTACGTAAGTATTAAATTGCTGAAATTCCTTTACTCCGCATTGTTAAAGTGTGGTTTAAATTTCACATGGCATTAAATTGCTGGTTAACTGAGTATTTTGTTATTTTTGACAAATTTTTTGTTCATGTTTCGCTGAAAGTAAGCGGGTCTGATAAGGAATTTAGAATTTAAGAATTTTGGCAACATGCCTTAATTATTTAATTGATGTTTAATACTGTTGGATGCTTTTTATGTTGCATATCAGAGATCTGGGCTGCAGTTATATATTGTTGTTTAATGCACATCTACTAGCTGAGTTGGGCGGGGAAATCTATTGCAGTTGCTGCATTTATTGTAAATTAAACGTCTTTGTCCATCGAGCAGCATGCAGTGTATGATCTTGTCCGGCTGTTGCATAAAGTTTATCTAAGTTAAGTACAGCGTTATTGAACCCAAGGATCTCAACTACTTTTCAACCATTTGTTCATTTATGTCTTCAGTCAGACATGATAGAGTTTGAATACATCAGTACAAAAATAAACACCTGAATTCTGGTTAATTGTAAAAATGGACTTTTTAATTTAGATGGCTTCACAGGAAAACTTAAATGGCTTCGCTTGCTGCCTTTTGTTTAGGCTCAATAGTTTCTTGGTAAAGTAACTCAGGTTCCGTTACCAACAAAATCAATAAGGATTTAAGGGTCATTGTTTGAATTATCGAAACAAGAGCCCCTTTTTACTCTCCTTCAAGCTCCCTTAACCAACTTGCATATTTGTGATACAATATTTTAAATACCACGGCTGTGTGTACATTTGGTTTTCATTTCTATGTCTTCATTTTAGGGGGTTCTCAGTTTTCAACTGAATAGGGTTTTGTTAAAGGGGTCAAATTTCAACTCCTTTTCTTCAACTTCTTCAGTTTCGTTCCATATCTGATTATTTCTTGTACAATATCCCTATTGTTACCTTGAAATGTAGCTAATTGTGTCTGTGTGAAACCCGAATGTTAAGTAAATAGTCTTCATTTCAAAATAGGGGTCAAATTCTAATTGAAATACAAAGGGCCCCTGCTGTACATTTCAGTATTAAAGGCTTCTTACTGGTAATTGATAGTTTCAGTTTAGCACCAAAAAAATGTTTTTTGAAAAAACTAAATTTTGACAGCCATTTTACTTAAGCTGCACATGACTGCATGTTCAAAAGATCAATTTTGTAAAACAAATGTACCATTATTGCAAACATTTATTGCAAAAGCAAAAGCACAAATAGGGAGGTTTCCAAAAGCATGGTATCCTGCTGGTGAATTTGAGGATACATTAAAAATTACCTATTGCACAAATCTATTTGGGATTTGATATTGTTAATTAATATTTAATTGACTGCTTAATTAATTAGACAAAGGCTGCTGCAAGTGACATGATATAGTGAACAATCTGCTGAATTGGGTTTACCAATATTGATAGTATAGCAGAACTAAGAATGGACTGTAGTGTATACCATAATCGATACATTTGATTTCTATCAAATTATTTACCACAAATATTTCTGTCAGAATTGAGTTAGAATATTTGAATCATGTCAGTTTTGTATGGTATATTGAGTTTATAAGTTCATTTGTCTGTTTTGATGGCTCTAAGTGGACTTGTCTTAAGTTTTATGTAATTTTGGCGGATTATTTTGTAAAGAAAGATTGAATAATCATTTGATCCTGTGTGCTCTAAAAGCCGCGCCAAAATTTCCCTTTGATTTTCGTATATTTGCGTAACAGAAATTTGAGCCTTTTGTGACAATGGTTGTATTATACAGTAATTCCTCTGTACATATCTGGTTTGACCGTGATGTTGTCTTTGTACACAATTGACCAATGGTGTTCTGAAGGCTGTAAATATTTATTTAGATCGGGTTTTAAACATTGTACAGTCTATGGGATTATTACGCTTTTTATAAATAGGGCTTTTGTGACACAATTGCATTATGTTTGCTCATTATTAGCGATCATGAAAACAGGTTAAGTTAGTACAACATCTAATAGGGTTCTAAAAACATTCGCAATAACGCTAATACATCTGTAAATATAAACATAAAATTTGAAAGAGAAAAAGTCAACATGACATTAGGTGTTAACTTAATTATTTTATTTTATATTGATAAAAAAATATTGAGTTATTACGATTTTAATTATTACCACTTACATTAATCACTGAATTTTAGTGTAACTTCAACTAGTATTTGGAGCCTATGCAAAGGATTTAAAGGCAAATGTTCAGTCCCCACAATGCTTACCTGCCTTTAAAGGTGGGATTCAAGTCTAGGACCTTAAATTCGGATGAAGATTCCTGAGTTCTTATACCTATTGACCCAATTAGCTCAGCTTAATTCAGGCTATAGTAATATTGAAAACTTAAATTTGGTTAAAGTGATGGACATTACATTTTGATATAATCAATTTTATTTGGCTCATTAAATCCAGCAATTACTCAATTAACTTTCGTATATGGTGACTACAAAGTCCAAGTCAGTCTTAAGATTTGATTTATGATGTATTCAGGTAATATAATATTGCTTGCCTCAATTTATTTTTTGTATACAATTATAAATGCTTTGAGTTTTAAAAAAGTGTCCATTTGACAAGTTTCGGTCACAATGTATTTGTTTGCCAATTAATCAATTATCGCAATCCTGTAATTAATTTTGTATCTGTTTTAGTGATTTACACTGACCTCCGTGGAAAAAAACATTTCTTAAAGCCTGAAGTATTAACAATAAATATCTACAAGTTTGTTTCAATGGACAAACTTTAAAATGAACTTCTATTTGTCAAGTTGTCAAGTGCGTATAGTATCGTTACCTTTGATGTTTCGGTCAATAATTCTTTTTAAGTTTTGTAAATATTGGATAATTATGAATGACAGATCGACTGACAAATGAGTATTTATTAGCCTCTGAGGTTTTTGTTTAATTGTAATTTATGTGACAGATAGGGTAGTAGGGGTTCCGTAAGAAATGTCAGGTGACAGGTTGATAAATATTGTAATTTAAAAGAACTTTGGTTCTTAAAATAAGTTCTAAAATATTTTGAAAAATCTTCATATACACAGGTACCCAAATCGGGTATAGCTAGGTTGATCAGACCTTTGTGACCCTAAAACCATAATGCTCAGTTTGTGTCAACCTATAAATATTCTAACAAAACTGTTAGTATCCCTGGCATGGGTTATGAACAAAGGAAAATGCAATGGTCATGCCAGAGGTGGATTCAAAATAAGCTTAATATTAAATCATGACAGTTGTGGTGTGAACCAGTGAAGGTAAATTTGAATTGCCAATGAAAGCATGTTTTACAAATGGAATCTATATAGTAGCAATTTGATCAGCCAATGAAAGCATGTTTTACAAATTCTTGACCTCTAGAAATAATTCTATATTATATTGAATTGATTGATCATCATTATATTAAAGGAACACATACTCAGCTCAACTATATATAATTTTGAAATCAAATAGAAAGTGCAAACACAGATGACCCCTTTTGATGCTGGTAGGCTAGTCTGACTATTGAATACAATGGTTTTCCATTGGTTGTTGGTTTTCCATAATGACAAGAAAGGAAACTTTCCAATGAGCTCTTGACTTCAAATTACACTACAGGTGTGGCGTAGTGAAGTAACGCCTGGCTGTCCATTGTCCCAATCTGTATGAAACCTTTTTATTCCAAAGAGAGCCCATGGGGTTTTCTTCCCGTTTGTGGTTATAGGAAATAGTGAAATATGACAGATTGCCACTCTTTTTCATTCAAAAGCAGGTGCTAAACCTTGGACCATCATGACCATATTGCTGCATCTAAATTAGGTTGCTCATTACTAAATTTGGGGTGATGTCTTCAGTTACTTAATCAGGCTTATATCATTGGTCGGTCTTATAAGATATGTAGATGCTGCCAGAAAAGGGTTAGGTTTACATTCAGAATATTCAGGTTTTGCTCTTTGGAAAAAAATTTATAATACTTTTTTCTTGGTTTGCGCTCTAGAAAATAAATAATAAGGGCTTTTGCTTCTTTGATATTGTTAGCACAATCTTTAGGACAATGCACTACATATTCTGATTGAAATTTGCAAAATTGTACAGTATAATTATATCAACAGTTATTCAACAATGAAATTAAGTTACCCGCAGTTCATTTGCTATTTGAATGGTTCATTGGTAGAAAATACATGGTTAGCTACTTTACCATAATTTAAAGTCAAATTGGAGTTTTTAATATGTTAATTTTCTTATCTGATACTTTGTATTGGAATACATGTATTATTCGTGAAGGTTGAAGGTCAAACATCGAAGGAGGTGCTACTATGTGTGGTCTCGTCACGTAATATACACTCTAAAAGTTGCGACATTTTGATTGGTCGATCATTCAGATTATTACGTTGACAGATCGTTTATATGTAATAGTAAACCACAACTGTTTCGCTACATTAGGTCAGCTCTTACAACAATCCCGCACTTCATTGTGTACGTTTTTTTACACAAAGTAATGATACAGCAGTTATATATTGTTATACCAACCTGCAAATTTTGATATCGAGGGATCGGTTCAAAACTATGGTAACTTAGTTCTAACTGCATCAATTTATAGAGGCATTTACCATAGTTTCGCACTGTGCCGTCGATATACTGTAGCATCTGTTTGGGAACAAAAAGGTTGTATCTCACTATAGTACACCCCAGTATACTAATTTTTAATTAAGATACAACCTTGTTGCGCCAAAGTGTCACACTGATACTGATGTAGTACAGTACTGTATAGTACATGCTTAAACTACTAATTATTGCAAATAGTTTAAATTTTCTCTTCAGCAATTTGAGGGCTCAGTGCAAATCTATAGTATGTTATACTATAAATTGATGTAGTTACCATAGTTTTGCACTAAGCCCTCAATTTTTTATTGCAGTTTTGTAGATTTTATTGACCGTAATAGGGATACTATATCTTGTCTGTGGTACATAATTATTACCTACTTCAGAATCAGCTGACTGATACAAATTAAACCACCCTGGTGGACTAAATGTATTAGTTACTCAGATTATTTGGTTAAACCTACAACCAGTACTTTTAAATCTATAAAATAATATGAACTATTTATACTAAGTTTGGTTTCATTATTTTAAGAAATGAAAATTTGTTTGAGACCACCATGCTCAGTTTCAATGAGTTACAAAAAATATGGAAGAACCCATTTGTGTATAGTACCAGTGGCTGTGAATTGAGTCATTTGACTCAGTATTTCCTACTCAATTATCTAAATATTCAATTATTAATAAAACAAATAATACATGTATAAATAGTATATTATTATTAGTCATTTTCCAGAGAGAATGATATTGTTTAAAACAAGAAACCTGAAGTTTAAATAAAGAGCCAATATGTTTCTATAAATCAAAAACTTAATGACCTAAATCGACTGTATGCAACTTGCAGCAATACATCAGTTACGTAATATTCAGTATATTTGCCTCATTTTGTATAATTGTAAAAACTTAATGTCCTAAATCAACTGTATACTACTTGCAATACATCAGTATATTCAGTATATAATTGCCTCATTCTGTATATAGCTGTTCTACTAGACACAATAATTTCCAGTATTCCATTTCAAGATGCTGAAATTTCAAGTGGAACATTACATCAACTATAAATTAATTTACAAACTGCATACACATTCAAGCCAAGTTCAGATACAGTTAAACTTCAGCTAATCATATGTAACAGTGAGTAAATATCCCAGGAGCCCTTGACACTGGTTTTGGTAACTTTGGTTTTGGTTAATATAACTTCGGAATAATTCCATGACCAACATCATTGATTCAAATTTCCAAGGTCAGAACCATTATAATCCGAGTACTAAGTACTTTGAGGCTATCAGAAGATATGATAACAAGTGTAATAACCCATTCTGGCTCAAAGTTTTAATCAACCAATCAACATTAAGCAATTATCTAAACAGGCCGAAGGTCTGGCATTCCCTTTTAACTGTACCTTTTTACTGGCTCCAGCCCTTAATCTCAAAGGGGCCACAAAAAATGTATGGCAAATTAACACAAGGGATAAATAATGAAAACTTCATAGTAAGTAACTAAGTAGTGAAACCACAGTGTTGTAACCGCCAGGTTGTTTTCGCTGATTAAGTGGTTTTCAGTGGTTTTCAGGACACCATGAGGAGGTAATAAACAAAACTAGTCTTGTTCCGCTTTGTTTGCTTGTTCATTAATTTCAAATTTGCCAGAACATATAAACTCTGGCATAGTTACTCTAGACAAGATGGCCCCACTATCGGAGGCCGAATCTGCCGGATCTGCTTTATTGCAGCATTCTTTTCATGATTTCTGGAAGTTCTCAGAACAATCGACATTGAAGTAATATTTGTATGGATTAGTCAAATCATCTGCCAAAGCCATCAGCATTCATATAATCACTCATCAGATTTTGTTAACTTATATAATACAGAAATAAGGTCAGACACCTTCACACACCTTTCATTATGTTATATGTTTACATCAGAGCTATGATTAGACTAGATGAAATAATAGTTAACTTTTGGGTCTTATCAGGTACAATTGCTTTTCTTTTTGTTTAGTTTATCATAATTAGTTTCATGATAGAATTCAAATATTTTGAAGTTGGAAACTGGATGTATAGTTTATATATAGCAGAATGATGTTTATGTACCAATAATAAAAAAGAAGGCAGCAAACAGCTTGAACAACAGCAGTATCTTCTGATGCTGACTGCATCAACTCTTTAACCTGCTCCTTGTAACCTTTCACAAAATCAAAATTCAGTTTTGAAATGAAATTTCTCAGTTTTAAATTTTACCACAGGTCTCAATGGTGTATTGGATTCTTTTAAGTCTTGCTTCCGTTAAACATTACAGCCCCTTTGTTGCATCATGCATGGAATCAAGGTTGTGTTTGTATGTAATGATTTTTGGGGCTGCAATCACTGATCAAATTGATATTATAAAGAATGTACTAACTTATATTATGGAATATATAATATTATATTTTTTAAGTTCTAGGAACAAAGAAGTATATAAAAGCCAGAAATGGCATCATATACCAAACATACTTCATGAATGTCAAAAAGGTTCAACTCCTTCAGAGATTATGATTGTCATGGTCAAAAGAAAATAGTGATAATACCCAGCTTATGTTATGACCTAAGACAATGCCACACACCAGGGCTACAGTCGAACCATACAGCGAAGAGGTTGAACGGGTCAATTTCACACTTACTTATCTTGCTATCTTGGTTTTTACTTATCTAAGAAATATCTGGTGGGCATCATCACCTTTGATGTTGAAAATTCGGAAATCTGAATTTTTGATTTTCTTGCCAAGTTTAGTCCGTGCTGGAATGTAAAAATGTTAGATATTCAAACTCCTGTGGAAACTCTAGAAAATATGAAAGCAAAATATCGCAGGTATGTGCTTAAATCCTGACTCCTTTTAATCGAACAACACTCCTAAGTGGCGTTGTTTATGGCATTCTTGCGTTAATTTTTTAGTCGTCATTCCAACTTTTTTTAAAAAGAAAAAAGCAGAATGTACATAAAATTATATCATCCGTTTTGAAAATATCATTAAAATTGTACTCAGATGTAATTTATAAGTTTCCAAATCCTGGGAATGGCGCTGATTGTGTAAGAAAACCAAAATGAATATCGAAATGCCGAGGACACGTTTATCATGCAACTAGCTATTATATGAGAGATGATTGGTCCCTGATGCATGCACTCAGTTGGGTGCCAATTCATCCCTTCTGTGCATCAAGGTTGTGTCTCTCATGTGTTACACTTGAATATAAGATAAAACCTTGTTGCACCAAAGGGACAAAGAATTGGAGACTTTATTCATTACATGAGAGTTCAACAAGCAATTTCTGTTAATGTTCTATTCCATTCAATGATTGAAAACCATTTTCGTTCCAAAAGAAAGTAGAAGAAAGTAGTATTGGTGAATAGCGATAGCGTGAATCAAAGACGATCGTATTGGAATGGCGTGACAGTTATTGGCTGCAGATGACATCACTGTCTGAGATTAACATCATTGCTATGGTGGAAGAAAAAGCATTTACCAGGAAAAACGCTGAATATTTGCATTCAAGCAAGATGAATAAATATACAAAAGGGTTTTTGTGATTTGTAAGTGTATTGCTGATCGGATTCCATGAATGTAGGTTTCCATCAATGGATCATGCTTCAATATCACACATTTAGTTCGTCCATAACCAATATTGAACATTATATGTGTATAAGACTAAAATATATGGATAAAAACTTAAATGTAAGTTTCCATCAATAGATTACCCTTCAATATCACACATTTAGTTCGTCTATAACCAATATTGAAAATTCCATACGAGACTGAAATATATGGATAAAAACTTGAGAGTTAAGAATGCCACAAGTTCTATGTAAACATGAGAGTATGAAAGCAGGAATTAAAGTGTTAAAGTATTAAAGAGATGATGAATTCTATCAATACAATTGGCCACCTGCTTTTCTGGTTTAAATTACCAACGTTTTATGTCATTTTTCTAAGCTATTTAGTCATGATTATGACCACCCTTACTTGTTTGCATTAGATACTGAATACGTAACCTTTTTTGGCCATGCTTATAGATTAGAACATGCAGGAATGAAATAAAGACTTTTGCAGGACTTGAAAAGCAAAAATGTTCAAATGGTCAGTTCCTTTAAGGTTGTTACCTAATGGACTACCAACTGATAGACAACTCCTCGGGTAGTTTGCAATATTGGAGCTCAACAGAAAGTCTAATGTTACCTAAACAAAGCCTTACTCTACCCAAACATTGGAAAGATTATAACAAAATTGGACTGGGGGGTGGCTGCCATGAGCATTCAACAGAAATTTCAGAGCACGAAAGTGAGTCAGCGGCTCAGAAGCTGGGAGGTCTGGCCCATCCAAATTTTAAGATGCAGAGTTCATGGCAAAAACTTCCTAATGTTTAACTTGCTGCTCTTAGTAAAAATAATGTTTCTGTTGTTTATTATCTATTTTTTTCAAGTAGTGATTTATTACATTGTTGTAGGCTACTTTGTTTGAAACAGGGAACAAGAAATGAATTTGAACAAACTGGTACTGTAAATAAGGTCAGTTTTACAATGTGTTAATTTTGGCTTACACTTACGGACTTTGAAAACGCACCACTTATTCAAGCCATGAAATTTAATAGTAAACATTGTTTAATTGTATTAAAATTTTGTCTATAGATAGCTCAATTTATGTTTCAACATCTAGCAAAATTTCAAAATGACAGCTAACAATGTTACTAAGTCACGTGACATCCACGTGCTTAAGTCTCAAAACCAAATTCACAGTTATGGAGAGTGCGTGTAAAGTTATGTTTTGATGCGTTAACAACAGCAGGTACTCATTACAATTTCAATCCGCTTCTGTAGAATGTTCCTCTATTCATCAACAAAGGTTCGGACAACTTTGTGGGCAGATCGGGTCATGGAACTTATCCGTGGACTCAGGTTTGAAAGAACAAGTCATATGTTTTGGTGGGATCAAAATCTGGGACATTCCATCACGCAGATATTGCTTTCTTCAAGAAAATTGACTGTTAATCGTTATTTATGCGCATGGTTATATTCATACTGTCCAAGGATAACACCCCTGTCATCCGAAAATAGTAATACAAGAAGGAAGTGACTGCATGTTGAAGCACGTGTTCAATGTCAATTGAAACAAAAATTGGCAGGGTACTAAGTGAAAATGTTGTATTTCATAAATAAACGTGTTTGATATTTTTATTTGATGATTCAGCATATCTATCGACACCAAGCATTCTTTTGACAGGCACGGTTGTTGACCGGAAGTCGTCTTTTTGGCGGAGTATGCGCATTAATTTATCCGAATTAAGTGGCTTTTTAGGCCTATAATCCCTATTTGAAGATCAACGGTGGTGTCAGTTGGCATAAAACGCTATTGTAGACTAATATTTATTGTATCATGACTATGTAATCGAGCAAAAACCACGCGGCGGCTACTTCCGGTTTGTAACATATCTTTACCTCCAGATACATCAGTTTCAGGTTGACATTAAATGTAACCTTTGGTTTTGAAAACTTAAAATGTGTTGTTTTTTAGCTCACCTGACCACATTGTGGTCAGGGTGAGGTTTTGTCATACCGAGATGTCCGTCGTCCGTCGTGCGTCGTGCGTCGTGCGTCCGTCAACAATTTCTTCAAACGACTTCTTCTCCTAAACCGCTTGGCCAAATTTGATAAAACTAAACAGGAATGTTCCTTGGGTGGACCTCTACCAAAGTTGTTAAAAAAATTCCAGTCCGTTGCATAACTAGGTCACACAGGCTAAAAATAGATTTTCAAAAAGGAAACTTCAAAAATCTTCTTCTCTGAAACCGTAAGACCTAGAGCTTTCATATTTGGTATGTAGCATCACCTTGGGGTCCTCTACAAAGATTGTTAAAATTATGTCCCTTGGGTCAAAATTGGCCCCGCCCCGGGGGTCCTTAGTTTTACATAGAGTTATATAGGGGACACCTTAAAAAATCTTCTTCTCCGAAACCGCTTGGCCCAGGGCTTTCATATTTGGTATGTAGACTCAGCTAGAGGTCCTCTACAAAGATTGTTCAAATTATGTCCCTGGGGTCAAAAATGACCCCACCCCGGGGGCCCTTAGTTTTACATAGAGTTATATAGGGAAAACCTTAAAAAATCTTCTTCTCCGAAACCGCTTGGCCCATGGCTTTCATATTTGGTATGTAGACTCAGCTGGAGGTCCTCTACAAAGGTTGTTCAAATTATGTCCCTGGGGTCAAAATTGGCCCCGCCCCGGGGGCCCTTAGTTTATAGAGTTATATAGGGGAAACCTTAAAAAATCTTCTTCTCCGAAACAGCTTGGCCCAGGGCTTTCATATTTGGTATGTAGACTCAGCTAGAGGTCCTCTACAAAGATTGTTCAAATTATGTCCCTTGGGTCAAAATTGGCCACGCCCCGGGGGCCCTTAGTTTTACATAGAGTTATATTGGGGAAACTTTAAAAAATCTTCTTCTCCGAAACCGCTTAGCCCAGGGCTTTCATATTTGGTATGTAGACTCAACTAGAGGTCCTCTACAAAGATTTTTAAAATTATGTCCCTGGGGTCAAAATTGGCCCCGCCCCGGGGGCCCTTAGTTTAACATAGAGTTATATAGGGGAAACCTTAAAAAATCTTCTTCTCCGAAACCGCTTGGCCCAGGGCTTTCATATTTGGTATGTAGACTCAGCTAGAGGTCCTCTAGGAAGATTGTTCAAATTATGTCCCTGGGGTCAAAATTGGCCTCGCCCCGGGGGCCCTTAGTTTTACATAGAGTTATATAGGGGAAACCTTAAAAAATCTTCTTCTCCGAAACTGCTTGGCCCAGGGCTTTCATATTTGGTATGTAGACTCAGCTAGAGGTCCTCTACAAAGATTGTTAAAATTATTCCCCTCGGTCAAAATTGGCCCCACCCTGGGGGTCACCATTTTACTTAGACTTATATAGGGAAAACATAAAAAAATATTTTTGTCTAAAACTACAATGCCTAAGAGCTTTGATATTTGGTATGTAGCATCATCTAGTGGTCCCCTACCAAGATTGTGCAAATTATGCCCCTTGGGTCAAAATTGGCCCAGCCCCGGGGGTCACCATTTTACATAGACTTATATAGGGAAAACATATAAAAATCTTCTCCTCTAAAACTACAATGCCTACAGCTTTGATATTTGGTATGTAGCATCATCTAGTGGTCCTCTACCAAGATTGTTCAAATTATGCCCCTGGGGTCAAAATTGGCCCCACTCAGGGGGTCACCGTTTTACATAGACTTATATAGGGAAAACATATTAATATCTTCTTGCCAAAAACTACACTGCCTAGAGTTTTGATAATTGGTATGTAGCATCATCTTGTGGTTTTCTACCAAGATGTTCAAATTATTCCTTTGGGTGAAAATTGTGCAGGGTTTATAATCAGGTGAGCGATATTGGGCCATCATGGCCCTCTTGTTTGGTATGCTAATGAATCGTTTACACATCTTCATTAACACAGGTCGGATATTGTCATTCGCACGAGACTCACGCGCTAAAAATGAGATTTGGCCACGTGGTCACTACAAGCGATTCGGTTAGTAAAAATGGATTAAAATATTCTTTACCAACAACGTTCTAACCCAGGAACATAATTCCATTGGTATAAAATAATCCTATATAGTTCATACAAAAAATACCGACCCCTGAAAAGTGGTGCGTTTTCAAAGTCCGTAAGTGTATTTTCATAAATTCATGAATGTAGTTACTTTTCATTCTTTGGCCTTCTCATCATAACTCAGCTGTCTTTCTATTGGTTCCTAGTGTAAGGGCCGACCTAAACATATTCCTTAAAAAATAATCTGAGCATAAGCCTTTTCAGCGCTTTCAATCAATCAAGTTTTCTTTCCAATGCCAAGGGTTTCAAGAATTTGGCTTTTGACTGTTGCATGTTCGGAATGGGAAATTTCGGTATCACAAATTTTCCCCAATTTTCTTCTTTTTTTCCTGAAAGACCATCTGTAAGATTGTTGCTGTTCTTAAGTTTAACTGAATTTGACAAGACTCCTAGTTGTATTTCTGAGCATACTTAAGATTTCACTTTAAGTCAGTAGTATCAGGCTGAAGAAATAATGAGGTTTCTTAAACATAACTGAAAGATTTAAATAAAGTGTGACAGGTCTTGTGATGAAGTGGGCTGTAAAAATGTCTAAAAATAAAAAGGGAAAACTTGGGTCTTGTGTAAGAACATTGTTATGTTGTATCAATTCATCTGTTTTTCTGGTGAAATATGTAAAAATAATGAGAACCACTTGCAACCATTGTTACAGATTCTGAAGTGAGTGGCTGTTGGACCCCTGCATGATGTCATCAATTCTGATAATTAAGTGGCACTGACTCTGAAGACAAACCAAGCACTAAAAGCTGCTTCGAGCTAAATGCTGCGGCCTCTTGCTGAAAGCATTGACAAATGCTTCAATTGTCTTCAAACCGCTAGCGCTGCCACCATTATCAAATCTTTCTTTCGTGAATTGCACAACTGTGCTCCGAATTAAAGCATTGAAACCTGGTACACAAAAAAAACCCACTGCTCAGTTACCAAGACTTGACCAGTGTCAAGTTAATGTTATTGACATCAGTGCTTTTCGAAAATGAAGTAGAAAGTTTGAATACCAGGAGGGCTCAGCTATTCTCTGATATGAGATAGTTCAATTATAAATCAGGTTTTTATAATGACTTGCAGGTACCCGTGGCATGCTCTACTGAGATAGGCGAGCAGCCTATAGAGTCTCTTGTATACAAATAATTGTACATAAGGATTGTATGAATCATGATGTAAATGTGCTCTTTGATAGTCACATGAGTCAAACTGGTAATACATTTTGCATCTTAATGGTTAACAGTCTGTCAAAGTTCCTGCATTATTTCTTGATTTATGCGATCCATATTTCATCAAAAAATCAACTACATATTCCTAGAAGTACACATATAAACTTCAATGCAAAAACTTGAAAAAATGAAAAACACAATTTATTGTTATGTATTTTAGTTGTATACAAGTGTTTATGCAGTTAAGTTTGGAGAGTTTTCCGAGTTTTCGAGTTTCTAACATTCACAAGGACTCTCAGTTTTCTAGTGTGTTAAATACTTGCGCTAATAAATCAAACATGTTTAAGTTAGAAAATTATTTTTTATAACTCGTAAAATAAACTAGGTTTTTGAAAATGTCAGAAATTGGTTCAAAACTTGCTGATTAAGCATAATTATCGTCTTATTCAGTCAGAAAGGATTCGGGCAAACTGTTATTGGTGAAAGTATTACAGTTTTCAAAATATGTTCATAACACAAGTGACATGGTCAAATTGGTCTGTAATATTACTGCCTCAGAATATAGAAAATGCTTCAGAAGGAAAGAATGGAATACCAGTATATATTCAGGAAATTTTGGGGATTTTTAAGGTGGATCACAAAATATTTGTTATTCCTCAGATAAGCAACATCGGCTTACTAAGTGAACTGGTTGCTGATGTAGTATTCAATACAAACAATTTTTCTGTAAAGATGTTTTAAGGTAGTTTACCCTAGTGTGATTGTTGATGTTGGCACAAGCTTTCAAAGTTTTTCTTGTCTGTGTGGTTCTAATGCTTGGTTAAACTGTCAGAGGTCTAAGTCCAGAAGAGTTACCCTAACAGTATCAAGCCATTTCAAGCACATTATTATACTATTAAATCAAACTCAGTTGAGCACTGCCACTCACTTTCTATTGGTTAAGAATATGTAAGACATGTTTTCATTGGCCGAGTCCATCTGCCAATCACAAAATTTATTTATTGTTAACTTTAAAATGGTCTATAATATAGTCGATCCAATAAGTAATACTAATGAGGGAACTGTCCCATTCAAAAGAATACGGGGAATTACTGTTAACTTGTGTATACCCAGTTAAACCTAGAAAAACACAGTTTACCTGACAGACGACTTGATGTTTACAAACCGTTCCCATTGGACTTTTAAAGTGCTGTAACTGGAAGAGCTGTATGGTGTAGTATAGGATTCAGGAAAAACTAGTATAAAAGCACATGAAAATCAAATTAGACCATCTGACTTATATGCTCTGATAGGTGATCAGGTTCACTTTCTTGTAATTTCAGGTCATGTTTTGTTTTTCATGAATCTATACGTTGTGCATCATGTTTGTTATTAAAATGAAACGATACAGTTACATGTGTTTAAGACTCAGCTGTGTAAAGCTGAGAGAGAGTTTTGTTAATGTATTTCAAGCAAAGGTTAAATACATATATCATTTGTATAAGAAGAGGGAAACATGAGTAATGAACTCTGGGGGAGAATTAAATGGAATCACATGTTAAAAGTTGTGTTCTTAATTGAAACTTAATTAGAAATTTTCTTAAATGTGTTTATATGTTATTCATTTTGTACTGAAGACTTAAGTATTATTTCTGGTTGTTTCGGAAATGTCTGAGATGTGGGAGTTGCCCCAGGGACAGGAGGATTACATACGAGGCTCTTCACAATGTCTGGCAGGTGTGAGGGAGGTACTTAAGTTATTAAGATGGTTGTTAATCTAATTTTAAACTCTTTTAAGTCTTTAAAAGAAAACAAAGCTTTTGTCTGTGTTACATGTATTTGTCTGGTGTTGATTTGTAAATGAGTTTTTAGCTCACCTGAGCACGAAGTGCTCACTGGTAAGCTTTTAGGATAGGTGGCTGTCCGTCGTCGTCTGTCGTTGTCCGTCGTCGTCCGTCGTCCGTCAACAATTCCTTTAAATGACTTCTTCTCCTAAACCAATTGATGGAATTTAACCAAATTTCACAGGAATGATCCTTGGGTGGTCCTCTTTCAAAGTTGTTAAAAAATGTCCGGTCTGTCGCATAACTAGGTCACACAGGCAAAAAATAGATTTTCACAAAGGAAACTTTAAAAATCTTCTTCTCTGAAACCGTAAGGCCTAGAGCTTTCATATTTGGTATGTAGCACCACCTTGGGATTTGTTCAAGATTGTTCAAATTATGTCCCTGGGGTCAAAATTGGCCCCGCCCCAGGGGCCCTTAGTTTTACATAGAGTTATATAGGGGAAACCTTTAAAAATCTTCTTCTCCGAAACCGCTTGGCCCAGGGCTTTCATATTTGGTATATAGACTCAGCTAGAGGTCCTCTACAAAGATTGTTCAAACTATGCCCCTGGGGTCAAAATTGGACCCACCCGGGGGCCTTTAGTTTTACATAGAGTTATATAGGGGAAACCTTAAAAAATCTTCTTCTCCGAAACCGCTTGGCCCAGGGCTTTTATATTTGGTACGTAGGCTCAGCTAAAGGTCCTCTACAAAGATTGTTCAAATTATGCCCCCAGGGTCAAAATTGGCCCCGCCCCGGGGCCCTTAGTTTTACATAGAGTTATATAGAGAAAACCTTAAAAAATCTTCTTCTCCGAAATTGCTTGGCCCAGGGCTTTCATATTTGGTATATAGACTCAGCTAGAGGTCCTCTACAAAGATTGTTCAAATTATTCCCCTCGGGTCAAAATTGGCCCCACCCTGGGGGTCACCATTTTACCTAGACTTATATAGGGAAAACATATAAAAATCTTCTTGTCTATAACTAAAATGCCTTAGAGCTTTGATATTTGGTATGTAGCATCATCTAGTGGTCCCCTACCAAGATTGTGCAAATTATGCCCCTGGGGTCGAAATTGGCCCAACCCCGGGGGTCGAAATTGGCCCAACCCCGGGGGTCACCGTTTTACATAGACTTATATAGGGAAAACATATAAAAATCTTCTTGTCTAAATCTACACTGCATAGAGCTTTGATATTTGGTATGTAGCATCATCTAGTGGTCCTCTACCAAGATTTTTCAAATTATGCCCCTGGGGTCAAAATTGGCCCTACTCGGGGGTCACCGTTTTACATAGACTTATATATATAGGGAAAACATATTAATATCTACTTGCCTAAAACTACACTGCCTAGAATTTTGATTATTGGTATGAAGCATCATCTTGTGGTTTTCTACCAAGATGTTCAGATTATTCCTTTGGGTGAAAATTGTGCAGGGTTTATAATCAGGTGAGCGATATAGGGCCATCATGGCCCTCTTGTTTTTTGTTATGCTGCAAACAGCTTCCTGCTGTATTGTTCAACAGTAAAACTTGTATTGAAAATATGTTCACGAACAGGACAATCCTGTGTCTTTATTTGTAGTTCATGAAACTTTGCTTCATGAACTTTTGTCCAATTTGTATTTGATGAACAGTTCATGAATCTGGCAAAAGTTCATGAACCAAAATTGTAGTTCATGGATACCATATTCATGAATTGTTCATGAAATTTTGTCCAATTTGTATTTCATGCACAAGTTTACGAATTGAAATCTTCATGAAATTCTTAACAGGGGTTGGCTATGGAAGTCAACAGAATGCATCCGTAAGAGGATGCTTCAATTGTGTGGCGGGTTATAAAATACTTAACTGTTTTGAGTTATCATCGGATTGCATTAATTATCAAATATACAAGCTAAATTGCAACATCTAATTGTCCTTGGAAATATTGGAAAAGACTGAGCCGAAAATATTGAGGTTATCTAAAAACAGTTCAACTGCCTCTTGATCTATACCATTGGCATCAGTTTCCCTGACAAAATATCTTTATGACGACAGAAGAGCAGAAAACTAATATTTACTTTTCTTGAAGCTGCCATAAATAGCCAAACAAAATTAATTATTCATGAAGTATTGTCATTTATGAGCTTTTCTATGGAATACGACCACAATTTATATCATATGTAATCTATTGAAGAAGGTAGAAAAATTGTGAAATAAAACTTTTATTTCATGTGATATTTGAACAATTATGTAGGCCTATGACGAAGACGCAAGAGATGACGAGTCGGAGAACTTTTTTTACCCTAGGAGGTTTAATACAAAGTCTTTGAGACAATTTGAATGGTACACACAAATTGAACAAAAAATACAACAAAAAATGCAATATATAAAATTATAAATTTATAATTCTCACAAAAACCTTTTTTTCCTTTTTCCTTTCTTTCATTGTCAGTGATACAGTTGCCTATGGGTAAACCTACCATTTTCATGAATTTAGGAACTACACTGTTAGATGATGGAGCACAGCCATTAGCTGGCTGCTCTAGACAAGACCAAACTGCATTTTAGCTTGGTATCTTCAGCTGCTGCATACATTCAGTTGATTTCATTCACAGAACTACCTTGGGGATGCCATGTTGTCTTTCTCCAGTCTTTGTCTTGGTAATTACAAATATACTGTACAAGTCAAAATCTGTTCTATTCTGTTCTATTCTGTTCTGTTGTTACTGCCAGTTGGTTCATCATCAGCATTATTATCAGGAGTGTCAGTGTCATTACAATCTAATTCATTGTCAAGGTCACGACCCACATCCAGATTTCTCAGCCATAACTTCAAGCATCTGTATTACATGTGTATACATCTTTATTGTTGTTTTAAATAAATTATGACTGTCTTGAGAACGCCATGTGTGATATCCATGTCAGACTGGTTTAAAGTGCTTCTATATTGCATTTCAAGGTCTCGGTGCAAAACTATGGTAACTATATATCAATTTATAGAGGCATGTACCATAGTTTTGAACTAAGTTCTCGATTTACATTATGACATTCTTAGCTTTTGGTTCATTTTGTTGTTGATCTCCACTTTCAACCCATTAGGTTCATTAGTGACTCTTTGGGTTGGTATGTGATGCTCTTCAGTTAGAGGTTAAAATGTTATGTTATGATTTTTGACATTTATGCAACTTGGGTGTCATTGGTTTAGGGAATTTTAGGGATTAGGGGCTGTGATAATAATCAAAGGATTTCCAATTTACCAATTAAGTCAATTTTAACGATAGCCTTCATGGCTAAGAAAATGGACCCCAAAAAACATCTGGTTCCATTCTGGGTGGCTAATAATCAATTTCCTTAGGGACCTGAGCTATTTCTAGGTAGTGATGAAACCATTTTTAGGGGTCCTGGAAAGGTTCTCCCCTAGATAATGACTTGTTCATTTAGGGGTCCATTGAATTGTAAAAGAAGCGTGTTTGTACTGATTAAGGCAAATGTTAATTGAATAAAAAATTAATTACTATAGGCATTTATAAATCAGGTTTTCCCTCTTCTGACACGCTAACTTCATTAATCATCCATGTACCCACTGTGTAAGAAATGATCCTTCCAGTTTTCAACTGGAATACCTATTTCATGGCCTGAAAATTAATTTTGTTCTATCAGTTTTCACTCTGGAACCATGGTGAGGTTAATCAAGCGAACCTTGACTGGAGGCTCATGGGATGGTTTCTGCGGATGTGCTTGATTTTTTGTCAGCACTTTTCCAGATACCCATACCTTGCTTCCAGCTGTGTGAAGAACTAGGTCTCCTGAAAATGTTTCAATCGAACGTTACATTGAACAACCTACGTCTGGCCACCCGACTAGATAATATATTTTATCAATCAAATAGCATAACATTTTTCAATTTTTGCTAGATTTTATTTTGGGCTTGATTATCTAGTCTGGTAAACTCTGTAAGCCTCTTGTAATATGATATCCTAGCACAACGGTTATACCATTAGCTTCCTGACCACAAGTATTTAAACACTTCAACAAATTTCTCCTACATAACGAGATAAGAATCAAATGACCATACGGTCAACACATGTGTGAGTCGAGATACAAGTTTCATGTTTTTATTCGTCAGGAAACATGGAAACTCAGAGAATGTACAGAAAACTTAATGTTTGCTTTTTGTAGTTACATTTAGATAACATACACATTCTGAATTAAAGTACAGAAAGTTCAGGAAAATATAAACAAGGTCATCTATATTTTTATACCAGAACATTGTTTGATTTAAAGTTAAGTACCAATTTTCTAGGGCTCTTTTCAGCTGATTGGCCGCTAAAGCACAAGAAAATGATATATGTGCAGTTGTGCACACTATTAGTTAAAAGAAAAATGTGCACCAGTGTTTGACTTTTTGTAATGTCTACATAATACTATGGTAACAACTAACAAGTCATGAAACTCGTCTGTTAAATGTATGTTTTCTGCACCATTTATATTTTTACGATAGATTATTTCAATTTTTTTACACCAAACGCTTATTCTATGGCCCAAATATGTTTGTCAAAGCATCTTTACTAATAAATTTGAATTATATAATACCATTTTTATTTATTGGTACGTACCAATATTTCTGGTGTAAAATTACTAAGTAAAATATATAAATATGAACAACATATATAAAATCATTTTATAGGAAAAATACTTAAAATTCTCATTATTATATCTGTTGCACAGACTGTTTTGAAATATATTTAAACAGTAGTCAGTAATCATGCATTGTACAAAATGATTAATATTTATTGATTATTATGTTTATAACCTACAATCCCTGTGTACAAATTCATGCAAATACGTTTTCTGTAGCATTGGGAGTTCATTTCATTGTATATCTCACCAGTCTATGATGAGCTAAATAGGAGTAAAAAGCTGCCCGACAAGAAAATATATTGTATCAATCAAATAACATAACTGTTCTAAGTTTGAGCTAAATTATATTCTGGGCCTGATAGTTCCTTCTTTCATCTTGTAGATTATACAACACTCTCTACTAAGCAAAGTTTCTTTCTCTTATCTTATAACATCTAGAAAATTCCCTAGCAATTGAGGGTTTATCACAGCTGGGTAAAATGTTTACAATACTGGTCAAGAACCATAAATATTCTAGGCTGACCAACTCACATAACAAGATCATTATCAGCTGTAATTGTTTGACCTTAGGATAAGTTCAATCGCCACAATATAGGCGATATTGAAACACCAAGTTGAACAGACCCTATGTTTGAAGGTGCAAAGGGAAATAATTTCATGAGAAAAGAGTAGATTGAGGAGTTGTCTTTCTAAACATAGGGTATGTTAGACAGACTATGAACAACCATCCGATGGAATTTCTCCCTCCCTCCCTCCCTGTGGACATCTTGCAGTTTAATCAATCTTAATTAATTTTGTCTGATGTTCAATTAAGTTTGGTATAAGTAAATTAAAAAACCGTGGACCAGAAATTGGTAGGGAAATTTTCAAGTTTAATGACACGTCTTTTCAATCAATATTTTTTAGATGTTCCGTAATTTTCATCAGTGTTTTGTATGGATAGCAAGCAGATGGAGAGAAATGGCAATATTTTTTGATGGAAGATTAAAACAAATTGACAATCCGGATCTACGATATTTTATTTTTTGTTTTAAAGGTGCTACATTTTAATTAATCAAAAAGGCAATGGTTTTGGCTAACAAATTCATTATTTGGCATGCAGAATTATAAATGTATTTTTTGTAGAATTTGAAATACACGAAGGATGTGCTTCTCAAACTTGGGCTTAAGATGTCTTGAAATTGAGTAATTTTGTGTAATTTTGCAGTTGATTAAATATTATTTGTCTGGATTTGTAAGATTTCTTCCCCGCTATAATTAAAATTGCTTCACATAATCCTTGATACAGATAACCAATATCCTGAGCCTTCCTTTGATGTTTTACTCTTCTACTGTTTCAGCGAATACCTGAATGCATGAGGGCATAATCCCCCCCCCACATGTAATCATAAACCTTAATCTGCATGGCTGCTGAAAGCCAGTTAAACTCAAAATTTCATTTAAAAAAATTATAATTGTAAACCTTAATCTGCAAGGCTGCTGAAAGCCTAGCTGTTAAACATTAAATTTCAGGATAAATTTTTTTTTGTTTAATTTATAATAAAAGAAAGAAAATACGAAAATCTGAAAAAAATATCAGCCTAAATTTTTTTTCTGTTAACTTTATATTATAAAGAAAAGAAAAGTCGAAAATCCATAATTCCCGGCAAAAATCACAAAATCTGAAACAAAATCAGGTAGTGCAACCAGAACTTTGTAAACCAACCTGTGTTCCATGTAATCCCTTTATGATTCTTCGTTAATAGTCTTTAATTAATTTTAATTGGTAAAATTAATTGCTTGTTATATAAGTTCATCTTTCTAGCAGATCATTTTTCGCCTAACCTTAATTTCTATTGTACGTTTATATGTTATTAATTGCTATGTTGCTATATCCGTTACCATGGCAACGAAACATATCATAATTATATGGTTTCCCTTAATTGTTGTTTTTAGTATTCCTTCATTATTGCTTTCTAGGTTTTTATTAGCGAAACCATACAATATGTATCATCTTTCCCTTAAAGGTATAGTCTGTGTTTCTCTTTGATCTCATTAATCAGGCATCAGGCTTAGAGTCGGAAGTATGTTTTAATGAAAAACATTATTTACTGTAGGTCTAGCTAGATTTTCTTGCCACCCTGGAGTTTCAAATTACACATACAAAATCAAAACCATATAGTTTAAAGGCGTTTACACTTAAAAAAAAGTTTTATAAGTCTACCTCGATCTTTTGTTTCAAATTTCCTTTGGGTTTTTTTCTTATCAAAAAAAAAATTAAATTGTACTTTTACAAAGTATTTTTTTCGAATGGACTTTTTACGTGGACAAAGTTGCAGCTGGCATTTCCTGTGTGAATGAATTCCGTTCTATTTTTAGCCAATTTCTTATTAAAGGTACACTATGATCAATTTTTTGTGATAATTATTAATCATATAAGTTTTTTGGACATCAAAATTATGTCACACTGTGCATCATTTGCTTCGAGCATATTTTTGTTGTTGTTGTTTTTATTTTACAAGGTGGATCGTAATATTTTGTTGTGTTTTGTTCGTTTGTATGATGTAGGTGGTGGGCTTTGATGTTTGACAACTTTTTAATCTGAGTTAATATGATGCACTAACAGCCTGTTGTATTAAAAGTACAACAGCAACAACAAAAAATGCTGTTTGTTACCTTTTCTGGTGTTTTTATAATTTTGCACAGTTGTTTATCAAAATTATGTAGTGGTTATGTTTTTATTTGTCTAATTCAAAGGTGGGGTCTCGGCAAAACAACCTGAAGAAGATGAAAGGTTGGGTCTTACAACAATGTGTCAAAGTGTACTCTTGGTCCAGTACCCAAAGAATACAATTTGTTGATTTTGCAATTTCATAAAAAAAGGGGGAAAAAAAGAAAAATTAGCATAATAACAATTATTAATTTTGTTAGATGTCAATGACTGATTGTTCTCACTGCTGTTTTACTTTGCTGTATTATTTCTTTTCGCAGATTTGTCTAATCAGAACAATTTAAGGAAGACAATTATTTCACATTTTTTTTAAATATTTGTAAAATAATGAATTATAAATATCACCATGGCAACAACAATGGTGAGCATATTGTTATCACATGAATACCATCAGCCGTGAACCCACTTGGCTAAATCTCTCTAATTTAGATTGCATCTATAAATGGTTCATAATTTCTCCAATCAAGAATAATTCCGAACAATTCCATTATTACTTTGGTCATTGAAGCATGCTGGTAGAGCTCAGTTATTCTGTAAAATCATTAATTTCCATGGGGGATTTAATTTCGTGGATTTCGTGGTTCATCTTCAACCACACAATCAAATCCCATCGAACGATAATTTTGACCCTTGCATTTATTACCTCGATTGCAAAATGCACAAATTACTGTCCCATCAAAATGGTATTTTTTACCAAAATCACGAAACATCTTATCCCATCGAAATTAAATGATTTTACAGTGCTTTCCATACATGGACAAACGGAACACAATCGTGGTTCTCTAATATAACAGGTTCAATGCTCGCTCTGCGGCTAAGCTGCTACAATTTCTTTGAAATATTTCTTGTGAAATTGGAGAGCTTGTTGATTCATTTGTTGGGATTTGTGTTAGGAAATTGTTCAGGAGCTATTAGTGTCTCATCTTTAATCAGGCGGAATAAAACATCCCAGAAATGTAATCTTTCATGTTTTTAGTATGATTGCAATCATTACTGGGAACCAGCTAGATTTGATGAATAAATATCTATAAATAAGGGAACCAGTTAGATTTGTTCATAAATAGCTATAAATAAGGGAACCAGCTAGATTTGTACATAAATAGCTATAAATAAGGAAACCAGTTAGATTTGTTCATAAATAGCTATAAATAAGGGAACCAGTTAGATTTGTTCATAAATAGCTATAAATAAGGGAACCAGCTAGATTTGTTCATAATCCGCTAAATCGGGGAACCAATATATTATAATTTTCCATGATGAGACCTAAACTATATTAAAATATATTCCCTTACACATGGGGGAACCAATCTGAAGGGAGTAACAAGAAAAAGCTGGGAACCAATATAAGGAAGTAACTATGCAAAGATGGGAACCAATATAAGGAAGTAAAGCAAAGATGGGAATCAATATAAGGAAGTTGAATCATATGAAGGTGGAAAGTTCAGGTGTTACAAATGATAGAATACTGCAGGGTAGAAGACAGTGATCTAAGAATCACCACAGGCTTGTCTATAGAACTTCTGTATGATAGTTCAATATTGTGGTTACATCAAGTAAGCAAGAGTTGGGAATCAGGTTTCAAGAGTATTTTATGGATCCCTGCAGAATTATGGATTTCCATGCAATGCCAAGAAATATTGGTGGTCTTGACACTCTGGTTGCACTAATGTGCTAGATATTGCAAGAAAAAGAGCCTGTCAGGATTTCTCATAGCCGCCACCAATAAAGGCACAACTGCATATTATTAATTATTTGGACCTGAGGCTAATATAACTATGATTTACAATGGACAGACCAGCACATACATTTTTATTCTCATATGTCGGGAAAGCACTCTCTATTTTGGAGATTCCAATTTGAAGGCTCAGTACAAAACCATGGTAACTACATCAATTTGTGTAGGCACATACCATAGTTTTGCACTGAGCCATTGAATTGCAAATATGCAGATTTCTACCACCCCACTAATGGGATTTACTTGGAGAGGCCCTCAGTTGAGATCTTTGTATGGAGATGGGAGTCACTCAGGCTGTCTCGATCAGGAAGGTAACAGGTTTCTCAAGGTCAGTGGGTTGCACAGACAAGATGGCTGAAAAATTATTAAGAAACGGCTCATTAAACGCGATCGTAAGAATTGGAAACAGCAAGTAGAACAGCAAGTTGGCGAGATGCATTGAAGAGTTGAAAGATGCCTGGATACAAACATGGGTAGCCAACAATAGACAGCCACATCACGTAAATGACGTAATTACTCAAAATATGTTACCATCTGTAATCATAAACGGTTTTTACATTTAATCAGGCAATGATAAATGATCAGTTATTGTAACCATTCACCTTTCATATCAGAATACACGAGATATCAACGAGAAATCAACGAGAAATTGACACAGATTTCATTCTCTAAATCGTAAATCTAAAAAAAGCTCATTTTTTTGCTAAATTTTTAATGTAACGGAAAGAGATATAATGCTGAGGTATAGTAATAGAGGCCAGCAGCTGCAGCAGTGACTGACAGTATGAATGCTTGCCACTGTAGCCGAGTAGCGAGTCACGAAGCTTTACAATCAATGTAACACCAGTACTCCAGTATCACACGATCAGCTGTTGTGTGTTAAGTGTCCTTGCTCATTACAATATGAACTTTTCTATGTCAAAGAAACGAAACCTTGGTGTCTGACTACATTTATAATGAAGCTGTTTGGAGTGAGTTACTACACTACTTCATTATGAATACAATGTCAATGTGATGAACACTAACACACGATAATTTATGACTTGTTTTCATAAGCCTTCCTCATTTTTATGTCACAAAAACTACATAAAGCCAACAAAACACTCGTAAAACAATGATATTACATGGTACATCATCATATTGTGTGATTATAAGATTAGTACAAAACCATACTACACTCGTGTGAGGTGTTCACCCCTTTTTATGTCTTAATCACATTTCACACCCCACTGGTTACGTAGCAGCTGCCACCATTGCAGCAAGGGTTGGCAAAACTGTTGTTGTCGTGGAAATATGAACCGACTTCAACCAACTTCGAAACCTGAAGAAAAAAAAATGAACTCGAGATCAATCTTTCAGAATCATACACAGGTTTTAACAGTTCATATAAAAGAAATAAATGATTGATCAGCTTTGTTAAGGCACCTGAGATCCCTTTGCTTGGTACGGCGGGTAGAAAAATAATGACATTTTAAGAAATAAGTTTATGATTTAAGACTTTATAATATTAGACAACGGTTGAACATCGAGACGTCTCGGAAGCTCAATCATCGATCATTACAACTAGGATATTGAACTTAGATGTATTTTATGAAATGTTTACTTCTTTGTTACTTTAAAGATAGTGTTAAAATTTAATGAGACCTGATATGATTAAATCATAATAAAAAGACCACCCCCTTGGGTCCTTGAAAACAAGGTCTGAATTTATTGAGTAAAAAATATTTGTATAAAAGTTATATAAAAGAAATAAGTTAAATCAAAGCACTGTGTGCCATGGTTATTTTGTAAATTTGACAAGTTACTATGTGGACCGTATTAAATTTGTATGCATGTTATTATTGTTATTGAACTATCAAAAAAACTAATAGTTTCTTATACATGAACCTCTCACTGACAAATTTTTTGTGAAAATTAAAACACAGAAAATATGCGAAAAATTGCACTAGCTCACAGTGAAATAATCTGCATGTAATAATACAAAGTATTTTATCTGTAACATGCTTACACAATGATGGCTGAAAGTACCTAAAACTAATGGTTGTCTTAGATAATGGTACTCAATTTCTACTTTACATGCAGTACAGAATGCTATATAACTATCCAAACCATTATCATATTTGTAACAAAATAAAACTCCAAAAACATGCACAGCAATTTGCTTTTTGGAACTGTACCAATATATCAACAGAGAATTCTGTAAAGATGCTTCGATGCATGCACACAAAAAATTGCAATATCGGTACTTAACAAATGGGGCAAAAAATATATGGAACAGTTCTATTATAGAAGGCAAGTATGTGATGAGAATGTGACGGCGTTCAGACAAAACTGTAAGTAAGTCATGAGTGGATTCATAAACAAGTCAGTTTATTGGAAAATCGTGAATCTCGTAAAAACGGTGTACATCATATTTTGTACATCTCAATACATTAAGTAGACTTGCATATTTTACTGTGAATTGGATCGAGATTCTGGGTATCGGGATGCACCCTGGATGTTAGTCTATCTAACATACCCTATGTTTAGAAAGATAACTCCTCAATCTATTCTTTTCTCATGAAATCATTTCCCTTTGTACCCTCAAACATAGATAATCAAGCCCAATATAAAATCTAGCGAAAATTGAAAAATGTTATGCTATTTGATTGAAAAAATATATTATCTAGTCGGGTGGCCAGACTACCTGGATGTTTGTCCCCTTATCTATATTTTTTCTCCTCACACATTCTGCATTAAAAAAAATATTTGGATTGAAATTTAGCTATCTAGAAGTTTGTTTTATTTTTGAAGTGAAACAAATTTCGTCTTGGCACTGTAGCCAAAAGTCACATGGTATTGCTTCATTTTAAAAATAGTATGTGTCCAGTGATAAGCACAAAGGATATAGCCTGCTTTCTCTAATTAACTGAAGGTTGAATGAATTTCTTTCCTTTCACTCCAGACACCTTCAACAATGAGCATCATTATGAACCAGTTTCAAAAGTTTGTCCACATTACAAAGTTGATCAATATAACTCCCTTTTGTTGTGTGGTAACAGTAGGCATGGGGTAGGACATCAAGAGTTCAAGTTTGAAAGGGGTCACCTCACCTTGCTACTGTGGCGTTAATGCCTATGTGGAGTAACAAAAGTCAAAACACTAAATGATGAAGAAATTTAGCTGGGACTGCCAATCTTGTAAGAATTTTACACAGAACATTAATAGTTGGATTTGCGAGTAGCAAAACCTTGAAGAATGTGTAAAATATGTTTCACAAGACAAAAACACACCAAGAGGAATGTTTCATGCATTTTACATTTTAAGGTTTTTACCATTAATCTTAAAAATGTCTATAAAGGTGTTAGATTGACCAGTATGTGGGAGTATAGGCCATGAAGATGTATGTGTAACTCATGCAGTGTTATTGCCAATTTTGACTGTTTTTATGGCTTGAATGGTGTTAAAATAGTGTGAGGCCAAAGAATTTTTTGTTTCGGTTTACTGATTTTCAAAAATAAATCTATTGTGTCAATTGAGCACAGGAATGGTAAAATAGCAAGAGGACCAAAGACCTAGGTGCTATAGGTCACTCTCCAGTACTAGTCCTGCGGATGTGTAAAATATCTTTCATTTAGGACTCCAAAAGGCCTCTTTAGGTTTTTGCCATTCCCTCATTCTGGCAGCAAAATTTTAATAAAAATTCAATAAAGCCAAAATAGAGATAATTGGATAACAGTAACTGATATATATTTTGATTTATGTGGTAGGTAAACTGTAATCGGTTGCCTAATGATACAAATGTAAGAAATGGAGTAAAGGAGTAATAAAAATTGTTTTTGTTACATGCACATTCTCGGCAATGTATATGTAGATAAAAATGGTTGCCATGGCAACTTACATATGTCAAGCAAAACTGAAACTTGTCAGCCTGACACATTTTTAGCATACAATTAAAAGAAATGGTTGCAGAGGAGATGAAATGACAATTTACATCGCCTACAGACGTCAGGTACTGCATGTCTGGACATTTCATACTGTCACGGAACGTTAAAACTTTGACAACGTAACGCAACTTATTTTAAAATTCTGCAAAAAATGTTGGCAGCTTTCAACGAACATCACCGCATGTCTGCATGCTTAAACGCATACAAACAAACAGACCACTGGCAAGGTCTTTTGCAGTTATAGTGCATGGTTTATGGAAAAAAGAAGAAAATGCTTTATTGTGTTCAAATACAGCTCATAAACAATTTCTCTGATTAACAGGTTCTGTCAATTCAATAAGTAATACTAATGAGGGAACTTTCCAATTCGAAAGAATATGTAGGATTACAGTTTATCAGTTACATCCAGTTAAACCTAGATAAAAATAGTTTACATGAAGGATGAACCCATGTTTATAACCGTCATCATTTTACTTTGAACAGACTGTAAATTAGAGTAAAACCAACCAGAACTCGGATAAAGTCATAAAACAAGCTTAATATGAACACTATATTATAGTATTTCTGATAAATGGCTTCGATAAATTACACATATCTGAAGAAAATAGTATTTTTCAAATCGTAAATCACACAAATGCTATCCTTCAAATAACTATAGCCTCTCGTTGAAATATCTCAATATCTTCGTGTCTTGTTGAAAATTATTGAAAGTTATATGATGGTGTCACAATTATATTGACCTATCATATTTCAAACTTCGCAAAGTAATGATTTATATATGAACGCTACTACCTCCCGAATATAATGTCTTAAAGGGACTGCCCCATGTTAAAATAAAATTTGTCAAATATTCACTTAAGATTGTAATTATATATAAATACTCGATTTGGTAAGAAAATTATACTTTTTAAATTTTTTGCTCCATAAGTGAGGCGGTCCCTTTAAACTATATATTGTGTTTGTACCTGTTAATATTTTTTTGTACAACAAAATCAAACAGCGTAACATCAGTGTACAAATACAAATGATGATATTATGCAACAAACGTCTAGATTTTAATGGCCGTTATTCATATTTATCATCGCATTAACACATCTTTAACCTATGTAACGACACATCGAAACAAATGATCAAATGATCACAAGGTGAGGAATGAATTTGTGTAACCTTTGATCGGCTTTTAAAAAATTTCAGAATATTATAATGTTCGCTAATTCAATTCATCATAATTTTTTATAGAATTTGTAACAAATGAAAAAATGAAAAAGTTGAATATATCTCCAATTCACTTATGAATGAAATTTAATGTTTTATTTTATTTTTTTGAAATTTGAAATCTAATGTTTGTTCTGCATAAGTTTGTAAATTATCATACTCACAAAGACATGCTGCATGAAGTTAAAACTTCAAAGACGGGCAAACTAATATTTTTTATTCCGTGTCGAGATCTTTTCATATATTCAAGGGAACGCCTCAAATTCTTTTGCCTATGAGTTCAAAAAGGTACTTAACTAGATGAACTGTGGATGTAAAAGAAGAAAATTAAAATATTTATTATAGTTACCAAATTTTGTTTTTGTTTTGCACATTTATATGTTTTATTGTATATTAATTATGCATATTCTATTGATATTTTATGTTGTAAATTAACTGTAAAAAATCTTTGAAGTGGCATAATAATTAATATTCTATGTTGGAATTTTATTCAAAACAAATGCTATAATAAATTTTCTTTTCTTCATTTATAAAAAAAGCTAACAAGCAATTAATTTGACATTTTGCGATGATGTAAAACCTGGCTTTGTGATTATTAATAAAAAAATAAACTACAAAAGACGTGGGCTTATTAATTTGATTTATACACAAACATCTCAAAGCCAATCATTCGGTATTTTGACAGGATAGCATTTCATATGCAAATGTTGGCTCTAAGATTCCCGTCCTTTTATTATGTTTCTCGAAACACCCTGTCATATTAAGGCTTGATTTAAACGGACAAAGAAAATGAGACCATGTCAAAAAAAGCAAATAACAAGCTTTGGAGGAATACAAGTTTACGACCATGTACAAATATAACTGCCAAAATTAACAAAATAAATCATAAATATTCAATAGTACAGGCTGCATACATGTGAGTGAGCTTTGATTCTACATGGCTTCATTAATTCAATAAATTCCAACTAATTGAATAACATGAACATTACAATACAACCAAACTAAATGATATTTTCGATTCAACAGATACACTTCCCTGCCGTCCTTCTTCACGTTCATGGAAACATTAAAAGCATTTTTATGACAAAGGAAGGAAGGAGTCAGGATTATCACTAGAGCAGGCTCTTAGTCGATTAAGAGGTTCCAAAAGTCTTGTTTTGCTAACTTCAATAAGATCCATGGTCTCTTTGTACATAGTAACGATGCTCCTTTTAGCTCTGTGCTGCACTTAACTGATGCTTGAGTAAGAATTTGTCCCTTTGGTGCAACAAGGTTGCATCTCAGTTGATGTTTTTTTGCAAGATACAACCGTGTTGCACTGAATAGATAATACATGGTCAATCAAGTTTAATAGTTGTAGACTCGATTCCTAAATGTGCACAAGATAATTATGTAGTAAGAGACAATCTCACGAAACCCTGTGTAATGAAAACGACAAGATAATTGTACAAGTAGACCACCATACATAATAACTAAGTCTCTCGGATGCTCCTAAAATTGGACTCCAGGAGTATAGTTAACTATAGCTGAAAGAAATTGTGCAACATCATTGACGGATAAAATAATGCAAAACAAATATAAGCGAGACAACAATTGAACAAGTTCATTCTAAGACTCATAATGGAAGAATGAAATTGTGCAAATTCATTGATGAACAAAATAGTGCAAAACAAATACAAGAAAAAAGCTAGACAACAATTGAAGGAGTTAGTTCATTATTTAATATCTTACACTTTTGTAACTTTTTCTCAGGCACACAGTGGTATAAAGAGCTCTTCAGTAAGTGAAGGTGGGAGGGGGAAAAGTCCATCAACATGACAGAGGCTTGAATTTAATTCTTTATCTATTTCAATCGCCTACCCATCAATTAGATTTCGTAACTGCAAATTTAAGGGCGTCAGTATTATCCAGTGAATAAAATTTTAAGGAAATCTAAGACACTTTGTCCCCAAATTACCCAAGGTGTCGGGGTATTGGTTTTCAACTTAAGTAAACAAAGACGAAAGCCCTCTTTTGTACCATTTCTCACATAATAATGTTGAAAATAGTTCATTTTTAGCCGTGTAATTGAGCCATAGTGTAGCTGACATAACAAAGTACCAATTCTACATCGCAATTCTACATTGTATATTTACCAAGACATGAAGTTTTCGGTTAATTGATAGTACACAATTTAGTGATCGTCTACGAAGCAACCAGACTTTTGAATAAATTGCAATAATATGTATAAACGTTTTACAATAAGTATAATAAGTTCAGCCTTGTCACCATAATTTGGTCAAAGATGCACTATGATGCTAAAGCAAATCTTCCCCAACAGCACAACATGGTACTATCTGTGTGTACTATCTCACTAAATAGTAGTAAATACCATACCAACATGCAAATGTACATGCATTATATTTCTAAGAGAACATAGTTGCATCAAATAGATATTGTCAGAGCTTATGAGAATGATCTTAACAATATTTATACGCTGTAACACTAACCGGATAGTGCCAAAAAACTCTGTTTTGTCTTTAAAATTATGCACATTAAATATATTATTCTGTTACCCATTTACAAAACATTGTTTATATTTTCTTGTAAAATGGATTAAGGTATAGATGTAAAAGCAACACAGATAATTACCGAATTGTCAAATGCTTCCATTCCACCATATGTATCGCAACAGTAAAAGCTGTCGGATCAGTTCTATAAATAAGATGTTGTTTATTTTGTTGCGCTTTCATATTAATTTCTTATGAAACACATACATATTAATTTACAAACATATGGCAAATCCACTCCTAAAAATGATATGTAGATGAAAAAAAACATTATAAAAAGCATAATCATAAAGATCCAAGGTAATTTATAGTGAAACATCTGAACATGTTTTGCATGGTGACAAAGGCTTCTTTAGTTAATATATACATATGGGTCAGGCCAATCAGGTCAGTCTGTTCATGAACTATATCAGGCCATCTGAAAAACTAATAAAATCATTAACAGTAAGTCATGAAATACTTGAACTTAGAAAACCTTTGAAATGAATATATGCTTGTTGAACATTTGTTTATGATAAACACTTGAAATATGTTACATGTTTGTTGACATAGGTCATTGATATAAGTGTGAAATATATCCAAGATAAACAACTGACCCGCTGATAATAATATCAACAGTTTACTGACCATAGATATATAGTCTGGTCTCAGGACAGCAGCTGTTGACCTTTGACTTATCATATCAAACTTGTCACAAAATGTTGGTCTGGTAATCTTATAATCCTCAGCTGACCACTACTGGTCTTGTGATCCCCGACTGACCGCCACTAACCAATGATAATAAGATAGGTCGGGAAGGAGTGTGGGAGATATTGCTCTGGCTGGTACTGTTACATTGTATGATACATCAGAGAAGCCTGAAACAAATAATTTATCTTCCTCTCTGTCTGTATTTCTTCCTAGCACACGACTATAAGGTTTCTATAATATTACGATTCATTCTGCAATTTGGTCTTTGATGGCCTCTCATATGGTTTAGTCACCAGTTTCCATGTTTTTTACCTGCATGCAGATTGAGTCTTCGTTTCTCTGATGATGGAGTGATATTAAATGTGAATTATTAATTTTTCCCAGAATGCCTTTCATTTCTGCATGTGTTAGAAATGCAAGTATTGTCACTAAGATGTAATAGTTAACATTTTAAGCAGGTATATAGAACTATATGTCTCGGTAATGACTAATCATGCATCCATTTGCAATCATATAGAACTATATGTCTCGGTAATGACTAATCATGCATCCATTTGCAATCATCACTCATCATTGCATGGCTGATTCTGATTGGCTGCATATGCTTTGATTGGTGTTAATGACATTAGTGAATTATCTCCCCTTGCTATACTCTCTAAAATTAGTTCAGTCATTTGAAGAACTCTATTTTTGCTGTAGATCCGCTATGTGCCGGCAGATTAAGGCACCACCAGAGAAATTCTGGTCAGGGTCCACAGGGCAGTAGCTTGACTTCAAGGCTGCAGTCCAATAGTAGAAAGATCAGTGGGTTAATCCAATGCACTCAAATTGAACAACTATGTTTCAAATTTAATTGAAATTGACTGTACTGAATTGCTGAACATGTTCATATTTCTCCTCTTTCTTTTATCCTGTGTTTAATTTTTATCTTATATTTACACTATGAAATCCCTCTGGTCCCTACCTACATGACATCCGTACACTTCAAAGCAGACTGAAAATATGTTTAATTATTTTAATGACCCCTCTATACTTTCTTTGTTTTAATCTATTAATAAAAGCTTGATGTCAAACTTTGACCTATTTAATTATCCTACAAACATACATACTAGACATAAAATACCAAGTTTAGTACATAAGGTTTTACAGACATATATTTTACTATGACAGACTAAAATTAATGTCAGTTGGTAACGTTAAGTCTGGTTGCATTGTACGGTGACACCTAGCGAGGTGACCTTATACTAACATACACTCGTTACGATGATCATTTTTCCATGTCAAGACAGTGGCAACAAATAGTCCTACCAGTTAATGTCACAACACTTTATCGTAATTGACTTGAATCTTTGCCTTTGGACTTTTCGTGGGCCGTTAAAATTACACCTTCTTATGCGAAGAAACATGCCTGCCCAATTTATGCAGATTTTGGCTCATAAATGTCAAATCTCAAAGGAAAGAACACTATTTGCGTAGATGTTGTTTTTTTGCGAGACAGTTTTTATGTAGCGATGTTAGACGGCTTACATTGCATTAGATAGTTAGCATTTTGTATTTGGTTGCGTGAAGCAATTTATTTTTTATACTCCTGGGATTTTTTGGGAGATTTTGTTGAAATAAAAACTGCAAATCTTTGTTAAAGATTTACTTTTGTTACATAATGGTGACAAAAGTGTTTTAAAAGGTTAAATTGTGATTTGGTGAATTACAGTATAATACTCTAGCGAAATGAGTCTTTCCCCTGTTTTTCGACCTTTTTGCTTCTTTTGAAGTACTGTCTGCCCTTTATTTCAGTTGGAATAAAAATTTGCTTGAACAATTAGCAATGATTCATCTCACATTAAGGGAGTCGTAAATTACCCCCACTTTATTGTTTCGGCTATGTGGTATGATTTTTAGAGACCTTTTTAAATATAAGTGAAATTTAAGTCTGTACATTTTGAGAGGAAAAGTTTTCGCTTTGTGTTTATGGTAGCAAATATTGTTTTTCTCTGGAGGAAAAAAATGTGCTGAAGGCTTAAAGAAGATTTTGTCTGTATTTTATTGCAACAGGTTTTCGTGCTCATAATTAGTGTGTACTAATTGCCAATGCTTCCTTAATTGCTATTAATGTCTGAAACTTGGGGTCTGACAGCTCTCTATATTGAAATTGCTGTTGTGTGGGAATTCCTGGTGATTCAGTTTTAGCTTGATGTTCAAGGGAGTAGGTTGAGCCTGCCGCAGGTTTGAGTATATAGTTTTTTAGCTCAATGGCAGGCTGCCCAGGATCCGTAGCTAGATATTGTGCTATTGTGGCTGCTTCTGACTGGGTTTTTTTGTTCCAAGACTCAGGTTAGCCAGTATTGTTATAAAAGTCAGTGATGTAAGTGTTTTAATTATCAAATAGGAGACAATGGCACGGTGGTCTAGTGGTAAGACGCTAGACTGCTGATCGAGAGGTCCCGGGTTCGATTCTCGGCCGGGACACTTGGTCATTTCAGAAACGCTATTTAGTGTTTCCCACCCAACTAGAGATGATCCTGGTTGGTAACCCAGGGGTAGTCTCGCGTGTATCGGTGCTTTACACCGGAACGTCAAAGAACCAAGGAATCTATTCGAAACGAGCTAGGGTATCGCACCCGGATTCCTTCTATCTCACTTCTGTTTCTTCATTGATTGTCTGCCCCTGCCAGACACTGCCAATAATATCTCGGCCGTTGTGTATATTAATACTACAAAATAATTAAATAATAAAAAGCAGAGTGATGATCAAGTATTGTCCTAGTGACTAGATATTATGAATGGCACTGATTATAATGTGTGGGAAACATCCTGTGTGTTCTACTGTTTTGGTCCATTTCATCTTTGCTCTGGCAATTTATTTACATACTTTATTACCACTTGGCAAGCCATATAGGTTGTGGACTAAAAACATAAACATTCTATCTTTATTCTGTTTTTGTAAACACTTAGGCTAGTTTTACTTTTACCGCTGAAACTGTTATACCAAAGGAATGGAACTATAACCGGTATACAGAAAACACAGGTTAAAACATGCAAATATTATAACCCTTTCCTCCCCCGATTTATTGTCAACAAAATGAAGGGTGAATTGGAACTTTACAAAACCTTGAGTTAAAACATGCAAATATTATAACCCTTTCCTCCCCCGATTTATTGTCAACAAAATGAAGGGTGAATTGGAACTTTACAAAACCTTGAGTTAAAACATGCAAATATTATAACCCTTTCCTCCCCCGATTTATTGTCAACAAAATGAAGGGTGAATTGGAACTTTACAAAACCTTGAGTTAAAACATGCAAATATTATAACCCTTTCCTCCCCCGATTTATTGTCAACAAAATGAAGGGTGAATTGGAACTTTACAAAACCTTGAGTTAAAACATGCAAATATTATAACCCTTTCCTCCCCCGATTTATCGTCAACAAAATGAAGGGTGAATTGGAACTTTACAAAACCTTGAGTTAAAACATGCAAATATTATAACCCTTTCCTCCCCCGATTTATTGTCAACAAAATGAAGGGTGAATTGGAACTTTACAAAACCTTGAGTTAAAACATGCAAATATTATAACCCTTTCCTCCCCCGATTTATTGTCAACAAAATGAAGGGTGAATTGGAACTTTACAAAACCTTGAGTTAAAACATGCAAATATTATAACCCTTTCCTCCCCCGATTTATTGTCAACAAAATGAAGGGTGAATTGGAACTTTACAAAACCTTGAGTTAAAACATGCAAATATTATAACCCTTTCCTCCCCCGATTTATTGTCAACAAAATGAAGGGTGAATTGGAACTTTACAAAACCTTGAGTTAAAACATGCAAATATTATAACCCTTTCCTCCCCCGATTTATTGTCAACAAAATGAAGGGTGAATTGGAACTTTACAAAACCTTGAGTTAAAACATGCAAATATTATAACCCTTTCCTCCCCCGATTTATCGTCAACAAAATGAAGGGTGAATTGGAACTTTACAAAACCTTGAGTTAAAACATGCAAATATTATAACCCTTTCCTCCCCCGATTTATCGTCAACAAAATGAAGGGTGAATTGGAACTTTACAAAACCTTGAGTTAAAACATGCAAATATTATAACCCTTTCCTCCCCCGATTTATCGTCAACAAAATGAAGGGTGAATTGGAACTTTGCAAAACCTTGAGTTAAAACATGCAAATATCATAACCCTTTCCTCCTCGATTCATGGTCAACAAAATTAATGGTGAATTGGAACTTTACAAAACTTTGAGTTAAAACATGCAAATATTATAACGATTTTCTCCTCGATTTATAGTCAACAAAATTAATAGTGAATTGGAACTTTTCAAAACTTTAAGTTAAAACATGCAAATATTATAACGATTTTCTCCTAGATTTATCGTCAACAAAATTAATGGTGAATATAGATGTATTTACACAACAATATATATTGTATATACTAACTACATAATGTAACAAGCGGCTGGTTATAAATTCATGGTTACCCAGCTAACCAGACCACCAAGGTTGATATCACCTACCCCTTCTTCAAGTATTTTCACCATTCATACAAATCTTTCTGCTGTAAATTTAGATCTTTTCGTAATATTTTATTTTTCCCAAAATATTAAAAGTCATACGTTTTTGCTAAAATACTTATTTTTTTGCCAAATTTCTAATAAACAATGTTATGATTGACAGGTTAGAAAGTTTTAATCAACTATATTTATTTAAAATTGCTGACAAAATCACAAATGTAGGGAATTTGGTTATTTATCCGAATTTATGCACATCCGAAAATACACACACTTTATATAGGTTTTGTTCACAATTTCAATCAATTCTTCAATCTGGCTACATATTACTTAGGTGTAAAAAAATTAAAGATGAGAATTGCCGCATTGACATTTTTTTTCAACTAAAACTGTCATCAGCTTACGTTGTTGGCTATTGATGAAAACGTGAAATTTTTGTCTTGCAAAAATTTGTAATGTTACAGTTTTAAATTAACACTTTAGAGGTGTAATATATGAGTATTTAGCAAACTTTATATATAACAACTGCTAACAAATCGAAACAATTTTCTAATGTATGTGTCACAATATTGTGTTTATTATCGAGAAAAGGTATTTTATCATCGTTGATAAGGTAATTTGTTGCTATTGGACGATCCTGTGATACCATAAATACATCACTTTTATCATTACAGCAACCAAACATCTAAAGTACTTTATTTATTGTATTTAAGATCTTTGCAACGAGTATTAGTTCAATTAATTATTTACTATTTAAGATCAATTTCTTATATTTATAAATTGTATCAAATTTATTACCAAATTTGTATCAAATTTATTTCTAAAGCAAAGGAGCGATATTTATTTGTATCAAATTCATAGATCAATTACTTATATGAATATTATCAATTTTATTACCAATTTTGTATCAAATTTACTACCCCCCATGTTTCCTTCAGATGAGAGAAATTATACAATAGACAAAATACTCAAGTTAGCTACCATGTAAGACTTTAACTGCTTCATTTTGTATTCAAACTTTCGAAAACATTATTCATGACAGTATGGAGATGGATGCAAAATATGTCGTAGTAAAATCGTTAAAATGTTAGAAAATTTGCATTTTTGGCATACTCAATGCATGTTCAAGTATTTAAGGCAAACACAAGGGGAGAGCCTCGTAAATCTTGCTTGAAATAGCTCTCGTCAAAATTTTGTGACATGGAGACCAGCGTTATTACAACTTGAGCATTTAGTATGAATTTCTTGAATGCATTTATAGTTTATGGTCATTTACCTTTGATGAAAAGATGTAAGCTAGAAAATAGAACTTTTAGATTTTTGTTGCAGCTTCATTTGCAAGGATCACACTTAATGAGGAAATGATGGCATTTCAAGGGGCATTTTTTCACTGTAGGGATCAGTGTGTGTGTGTGTGTTTGAACTTTGATTCATTGATGGTCAGTGAGGAATGTTATTCCTATCACTCAGTGTGAGTGAAGTGTACTTGGGTCAGACATTATAGTATCAAAAGGTTGAAAAAGTCATTGCACTTTTCATTTACATTTAATTTGTGACCAAGCACTTGCTGGCTTTTAATATCAGGGAGCAGCGATTATATTATAAGTTCGGGAGCAGTAATTATATTTGTCTAGCCCAGTAATATGACTTAAAGCGGAGACATGACATTTCGTGTGATTCCTTTGATGTCGGTCGTTATTATCTTGAATAACCGCTCTTAATGAGCGAGATTTTATGTCCTTATTCCTCTCAATGAATTTATAGTCATGGTTTTATGTTTGTGTTTAATGTATATAGTAGTATTTAAGGTCACGTTTATTGGTTATATATACATATAATTGGTGCCATCGTGTATGCTGGCCCGGACGTTTCATTCTGTTTGATGTGCCTCTTGTTTAACTACTTTGAATAATTTATGCGGAAATTGGAAATAATTTCGGTAGATTTGACAACACTTGAACTTTGACCTTTTGAAAACTTTTAACATTTTCACTGATAGCTCTTCAGTATTGAAAACAATAAATAACAAACAAAGGTCCATAATCGGCCATAAATTTTCATAATTTTCAATGATTTTTCTTATGGCTATATAATAAGAAATTTGCCCATTTTATATTGATTTATGTATTTTACCAGGTTGTTAACCCTTGACTGTTAGGTGACCAGTTAGTATATTTGAAATAAATAACGCAGTGTTCAAAGTTTACTGGCCCTTAATTTAGCTGTAAGTCACTAAGAAATTGTAATGTTGGTCATTTTGTTGGTTATCTTAATTTAGTATGTAATTTAGCTTGACTTACACTCTGATACCTTCAGGTACGCTGACAGTATTTTATCTGTTGTGAAGATTTTCCCAGTATCTTCTTTAATCAGATCAAGTTTGAGCACTTAATTTTGGACATTTTCATGATGGACACTTAAATTTATGGACAATTTCAAAATGGCCACTTATATTGGCACTCATATGGACACTTTTTTCATGTTTACAGTGGTATTGACGCGAGACATGATACTTTTGTGCACTCTTTTATGGACAATTTTATGATGGACTCTTAAATGAACCCTTAAATTCATGGATAATTTCATAATGGACACTTGTATGGACACCACTCATTTGGACACTTATCATGTGGACACTTTCATGAACTCTCCAAAAATAAAAGGGAATATCGAATCACCGAATGAATACACATGTATTCTCCAGTGCTAAATGTTCAAATAAGAAATTCAATATTACAAGAAAATGTTTATCAATATTTGATGAAGACTTGTACTACATATTTGTTTTGATAGTTTTATAAAATCTACTACGATATTACCAACCCCTATAAATTTATCAAACCTGATAAAAAAACTTTAAAAAATCTTGTTAATTTTACATGGCCCTTAATCATAATTCTGACCCTTTTAAATTTCCTCAAAAAATAGTTCGTTAAATTTGAAAAAAGTTATTTTGTAGAGCTCTACATGTATTACGAAAGACATTTCATTACAATGACTGAAAATAATAAAAAAAAAACTTTAGAATTATAGTGTTGAAATGTCCTGCAGGCATTTAGGGGCTCCATTATGATCATTATAAGCGTCTGTCTGGGCTATAAATCATCGGGTCGAATTTATATAAATACTCATCTGTCATAAGCCCTTTAATTCTTCATTCATCATTTTTTCACGAGACATTTGTATTTTAAAAACATTTTGTTCAACTGTCATTTCATAAAGATATCTCCATTACTAGACTTGATAAACTTTTGCACCTTAAAATCTAAAATGACTTGACAACTATGACTGACAGTTCAATACCGAACTATCTCTGTTATCCGATCCAGTTGTGGTTAACCCTTTCTGCTATTGACGCAGAAGTCGCGGATGAAAATAATATTTTGTTTTATAAATAACTACTGGAGTTACTACGACAGAGTGACACTTGTCTGTTTTATCGTGAGGTCATATTTGAGATAATATCATTTAACTACAACCTCGTGCCTAAACATTCTGTTTGTGTACAGAGTACATACCCCAATCTTTTCTTCCCTTTACATATTTACTTCATTTTTCTGTGACTTCTGACCCGGGCATGTCAATCATTTAGTGAACTTCTATATTGCGCTTACGGGTAATTCAATGTTAATTTCTAAAACTGATAGTTTGTGTTGCGATTATGCTGTAAACTCAGTGGAATGATTGCCCTGATATACAAATATATGTTGAAATTTCCTTTCATGGCGGTTATTTACTGCTATATGGTGGCTTCAATGTCTTGGCCACAGAGAACGGTATCTGATCAATTTTATCCATAGTCAATTTTGAACTGCAATTTAAATTTTACGGGCTATTTATTTTGACACTACATTGGTCGAGTCAGTCAGATAATGCCGGCAGTTCAGACTGTCATATCGGCAGATTGCGGGACGTCCCAGGTTGCCAGTTTGATTGACAGTTGAATACAATCTCGTTTAACTCATGTTAAAGCAAACCGTTTTGGCAGGCAAAGATTTCATTTCAATGCATCATTTGATAAACTGACCCGACTTGGTGTGAATATAAACAATCATTTTATAGAAATATGTTAATAGAATGTTTAATATTGTCGCAACATACCACTAGGTAATGCAGGTACATTCTCGTTCAACCAGCGTATTTTCATTTTAAACATGGGGACTTGACTAAACACTGATTCATGAAGATGTGCAGATTATTACTGAAGATTCTTGGGATACATGTTTAAGACCAAGCAAATAAATCCATATTTGGATTGGGACTTTGCATTTCTGATTAATTTTGAAATCTCGCATTCCTAAAAAATTTGAATTTATTCTTACGGGTAAATTCATTTCTGCAAAAGTTGAACTACTTATGTCCAAAAGAAAGATTGTTAAATTTTCTCAGAAAACTGGACAATTCCTTATTTTGGGAAGTTCAGTTTAACTTTGGTAAAGCTATCACATGAGCTGCATTGTTAAAGCTACTCATTGAGCTACTTCAGTTCTGAGTCAGAGAATTTTGTGGATGAGTTTTCTCAAGAAAACATCACATTCGTTAATCCACTCTAAGTCTTCTTTGTGGTGTTTTAATTGATCAATTTAGTGACTGGGCAACAGATGGTCATGTGATGAACTTGGCTATATTAAAGTTGACATATGTCAGAACCAATCATATTCCAAGACAGAATGTAACAGATGATCTGATTGGTTGATAGACGATTTTAAACCAATTTTATGCCAAGAGAGAATGTAACAGCTGATTTGATTGGCTGATAGAAAGATTACTAGACTGGTTCCTCATATTTGGTGTCCAGTGGACTGGAATTGATAAGAAATTGATCTGCAGGGAGGCAGTCTGTTTTATTTCTTAAATGTTTGCTTAGAAATAAGAGCTGTGAAGTTAATAAGCCACAAAAAGGGAAATTTCATCCGTTGATTGACAGTTTTGCCGCATCTAAACACGAATGCAATTAGACTGGGTATCTGTTTCATTGTGTTTATTTTTTCAAGAAGTTCAAAAATTCTAGGCACAGTCTAAGAAAAAGATTGGATGCAATATTTCAGTAGCAGAATCTATATAGACTGCTGACTGCTTAGTGTGTGGTATGAGCTTACTAAAATTGATTGCGTTGACTTGACTCATTTATGTGAAATGAGAAATTTTAATCTGGCGTGCTAGTTTACAGGAGCATATTGTATGGAGAAGTTTTATTGTCCGGCTTCGTATACAAAAAATGCAAAATGCATCTTAAATGTCTCATGAAATGTTCCGCAGTTCATTTAAATTCCCGAAAAGATGTAAATATTTACGTGTCTAATTGGCTTGTCACGTTTTATTGGTTGTAAGGTTTCGACGTCTATGAGACGAACTAGCTCCGAACTAGCTTGGTTTTGTGTATAAGTATGATTATTTCAATGTAACATAGTATATTTGCTACCATGTCTTTGACATTTATAGATCCAAAATGCATACAAAAAAACAGATGGTCAATATATACTATATAGAGCCGCTGGTGGGGGTTTAGAAATTGAATACTGGGGTATCTATTATTTTCAAATAAAAAAGTATCTGCTTAGTATACACTGGGTAAGTTTTTCGTTTCGTAAAATGTTAGTGGAATTTTTAAATTAAAATAAACGCTTTGATGGAGTGTTCATGAGTGTTTATGCAAAATAAAGGGAGGTAACAACACATTGTACTATTGGTAGAAAAAGTTAAAAAAGTGACATGATTGCGCTGCCACTGGCACTGGTTCATTTTCTTCTTTTTAATGCATGAATCATTAATTGGCTTATATGGGCTTATAATATGAAATACAATTAGCGATATAATCAGTAATGCTTGGTGGTTACTCTGTTAGGAATCATATTATTACCTCCCTTTGTGAAATTAATATTATATCAATTTTATGTCCAGACACAGTGAGTGACAATTACGGGTAATTAAAGAAACTTGTAATCATAATCAATTACAATGAGAGGAAGTTTGACGTTTCATTTATTAGTCATTATAATAATACGTACCTACCCTATATATTTAATAACGCTTAGCTGAATTTCGGAAATACCATATATTTAAAATTTCAATATTACAGTAATTATACAGGACAGCTAAGTGCATATCTAGAAATAGTTACCGTTATTATTGCCAACATGATTTAAATTTTTTTAGTTTCGTGTATTTAAATCTATAATAATATCGAAGTAAAAGGGGTGTGTATGGAGTATTAATAGTATTAATTTCAACTTGAACATGCCTCTTTGGCAATTAGCTTAGGCGTAAAAACTGTGTTGCTCAAATGTCTCATTTTCAAGTTTTTTTAAGGTGTACAATTTCATATTATTCATACATTTCAATGTTTACAAAACACTCTGATCCAAACCGCATGTTGTGTTGGTGAAAAATTGTTGACATTCTTAATAAAAACTCTACAATATTATATTATAGTTCATATTTCTGACTGACTTTCAAGTATACTTTGATAGATTAAAAGAATTTGTTAAAATTTAATGTGACTAAGAAAATAAGCTAAAGACGTATTCATGCTTTGTAGTAAAGTATTGAAAACATATCTTGTAAACCCGTCAGTTGCTGTATTGTTTAAGTAAATCTTTTATTCAAACCCCGAGTTGAAGTGGACTCCCCGCCTGATGTAAAATCTTAAGAAACTCTTCATAGATGAAGTATATAATGATACTATTGTAGGTAAAAACTTTAATATTTTGATTAACCAAGTTTCAAACGACGTTAACCCTTTACCCCATGTATTTGTGTATAAAAACTATGTAAATTCATGCATATTTATCCGAAGTCCATCACTTGAGATTTTTCAATAATGAATAATGTATAACGGGGAGAAAATTCAAGTTTTTAAAATGGAATTTACAAGATGCAATGTCAAGGGAGACAATTCTTGACAATTGCCCAAAAAAGCTGCACATTCTATAGACAAGTTTATGTTGACAGAGTTTTCCTAGGTCATTTTACGAAGATCAAGCGTGTAGTTGTCAATATGTTTGAATAATATTTTAAATTTTTTGAAAGTCCGAAAAAAAATGGTATAAAACACGAGATCAGAGCCACCCAAATGTTCTGAGTTTTTTATTATAAGCAACTTATCATACACTCAATAGTCAACATGCTGACTTATTCAATGCAATCAGCGGGAATGGCGGGACAGTTTAAGCCTTGTATTGTTGGCAATCAGTTAAAGCCAGTTAAAGCCGTTACCCCGAGTCACATGTTAAAAGGAGGTTAGCTCATCTGTGAAATGTGTTCATAATTGTATGTATTTTTGCTATTTGATTTAAATCTTGCAGAAATTCTCATTGAATCGACTATTCACTACTTCTCCTCCATTTAAGAGAGCATATTGAATCATGTGACTTCATCCTTTCACAGTGAATAGAAGCTATTTTACATAATTCTTTCTAATGGTCTTTTTAAGGGTTGTGGTGACTTGAACAAATTGATGTTTTTTTCTGAATATATTCATTAAAATACTGTACTTCAATTTATCAATATTAAAGTTTGATTACCTAATATGTTTTACTGGTCCGTTATTCAGTCGAGGTCACGTGCACCCTGTGTTATAAAGGGACCATTTTGTAAAAAATAGCCTTTAAAACTTATTAAAATCACTTTTTGTCTGAATAGTTTTCATGATGGAAAAAATGATTCGAAAATTTGTTGTGTGTATACCATATTTCTATTTGCTAATATTAAGTATCACTTGTTTTCATTGGTCAATAACCTCAATCACTATCCTCAAGTATTAAAATATATGTGAACTTTACTTTTAAAACATGTAATGGTTTAATAGATACGTATTTTAAGTACCTGACCTAGAAATAAAGCTGTATATAATATATAGGGCATCAGTAATACTTATATATCAGCTTACGTAATCTTGTTACTTCATTTTTGCAAATTGTTCAATACGGTGCACTTAAAGGGACGTCACAAAACTGGTTTTGAAAATTTCTGAAAAAAAGTTATTTCTGTTGTTCAAACTTCAAGATTTTTCAAAATTCTTACTTACTTACTTACTTACTAAAACGCTTCTTTACTTCAAAATGGAATAAAAATGTAACTTATACAATAAAAAATGACCAGGATTATCACTTTAGATTCTTGAAAGCCGCAGTAATTAAGTAGCAGTTTCTATAAAGTTGAGTAAGAAAGAACAAGAGTCTTGACAAGCTTAATGTACATGCGATCTCTCAATTCCATGTTACAGTTTAAACCTTCTGTTGTGTTTTCAATTATAATCTGACATTTTTATGTTCTATGTACAATTGGTATGGCAGGTTTGGAACATTACATGTGTAACTGAATCTTAATCAGGTTTTTAAAGTTTATAAAAAAAACTCTGAAATATGAGATTTTGTTGTTGTTTTTTGCAGCAGAATCAACTGAAGTAGTACCTGGTAGTGTTACTATGACAACAGAAAAACTTGGTAGCCTTCACAATGCTACATTATGTATGTTTAATGATTATCTCCCTTTATAGTGCACCAGAGTTATGCCCCTTGAATAAAAACTCTTATAACATGTTTTTGACACTCGGTATCCAAAGTATACTTCATTAATATCACACCTATTTCACAGGGGTTTCAATCACCTAGACACAAGCCTTAAATTACCACAGTGACCTTTCAACTTCATGAATTCAAAATTTCCTACTTCATGATTTCAACTTCATGTAGTCAAGTTTTCATGAATTCACAATTTCAACTTCATTAAGTCATGTTTTCATGAATTCACAATTTAAATTTATGAATTCACATACAAAGTGGTGACGTTGAATTTATGAAGTTGAAATGTGTCACAATATTATTATCACTATTTCTTCCCTATATTTCATTTCCTTTGACTCACAGCAAACTCAATTAAATCAGGTTATTTGGTTACTATCCTATGATAGCATAACATTCACCAAAGTTCCTTGACTAAATTTGTTGCCATGGTAACCATATAACATCACTAAAATTACCCACTTTTTCACATATATTGAACACAAATGTTTTATTTTGCTAACGAAAACTGTCATTTGTTCTCATGTATATCAATCGTGTTCTTCGTTGATTATTGTCATCAACTGCTTGCCCTGGAGTCATGAGCGGCAGCTTTTCTCTCATGATGATATGTTGTTGGAAAAATGCTGTTCTTGATAATGGGTTTATTTACTTTAAATTGAATAATTCCAATATTAGAGCACGATAAGACACGCTCCAGGCTGGATGTGTCCCAGTTTGCGTATATTTTAATCAGCACATATTTCCAGATATCCTGGAAGCAAAATATTAGCTTCAAATATGTTCATTTCCAAATATGTACATGTACTATGCTTAATTTAAATTTTAAGAGTTTCTCAAGAGGTTTGATAATTTGTGATTACGTTTAAAACATCTCTGTAGGGAGGTTTGGATATTTACAAGTAATCAAAACAGTTATCGGTAAACCTCCATTTTGAGGTTAAGTCGAAATTTAAAGTTTTGTTTTGTTATGTATAAAGCAGCATTATCATTTAATGCTTTAACTGATGCTTATTAGATTCTTTGAAATGTACATGAGTCATCTCACTTTGTATTCTGTATGAATTGCATCCCTTAGTGTTTGTTTGTAAATTACCTCCCCTTGAAATTATATGGAAAATTACCTCCCTTTGACATTCTATGTGAATTGACTCCCTTTGTGTTTCTCTGTAAAGTACTTTCCTTTGTGTTTCTTTGTTTAACTACAAAGTACCCCTTTGTGAATTACCTCTCTATGCTTTTCTATGTGAATTATCTTCATTTATCAAATTGCCGTTATTTGCAGGTGACATATTGTTTTATACACATGTAGTGTAAAAATGTGAATAACTGAATTTTGTTTATTTGTGACTTTCTGTCGTATTTGTACACAATTTCTGTTCTGCTTTACCCATATTTTTATTTGCTTTTGTTATTTTTCTAGCTCCTGGCGGGTCGGAATATGTCGCTCTAGAGAACATGACCAGAAGAAGTATGTATTCAATTGCTCGCAAAGTAGTCTCCATATAACCTTAGTATACCTTGTTGATTAACGAATAAAGCAATCGGCTGTCCCGACCGGTGTAACAGTCACTTTGACCCGCCCCTTCCTAACCCCTGGGGATAAAATGGGTCAGCTTATTTTATCTGTTACACCGGCACTAGCTTGGATGTTACATTCTACTTAACTACATGTATCTTGGTTATGGTGGTTGGGGTTCAGAACTTACATCATACAGGCTTTAAATAGTCTACATGTGTGGTCACAATATATGAAATTTGTGCAATTCAATACTTCCTATGACTAAATGTTTGTGTAAAAATCATGAAGATGCAATTTTAAAAACAAGAAAAATGGCATTGAACCAAAATATTAAAATTTTATATCACTGAGCCTTTATAAGGTGCCATGAAACCATGATAGTAATGAAAATATCCTTATTTTCTGTAGATAAAATATTTAGCAAACAAATTTTCATTATGGTCTCCAAAAAAATCTAGTCTAGGGCCTCCATGTTCCAGTTATCCGAAATTTAAGTCATGGCCCTTTTTGTGTTCCATTATTATTGCTTTATTCTGGATGTGTACTAATCTTTTCTATTTGTCTTAAAACATTCCGTCGCCTTAAAATCTATACAATAATGCGAGATCGTTTACATCGTAAGCATTTCAATGTTGCTAGAAAAAAGATGGGCTTTAATGTACGGGTTAAAACGACATTATCTTACCTACATAACATCAGACGAAACATTAGCTAAGCATTTTACGAGTATTTTCTGTTCTTTCACACATATGGAAGATAAGTTTTGTCTACTATTACCATTGAAATGTTTTTAATTGGTACGCATGTATGAATTATTAGACGTACGAAATGCACTTTTGCCATCAATAAATGCCAGAATTTCTTTATAGCCCGATATTATATCTGAATTTATGAGTGAGAGTTTGCGACATTTGTCTACATTAGTCGTATAGGTTTCGTATTTTGACTAATCTATGTTTGTTACGCTAACACCTTCACTTGTTGCATGCTAATAATACGACATACTGTCATTATGTCGGAACTTGTTTTATTTATGAAACTATGGGTCTTGCTCGTTTTATTTATGAAGCTACAAATCCATGGGTCTTGCTCATCAAGCTCATCTCGACAGGAAAAACACCTGTTCTGTGTTCACTGTTGTTGATTAGTAAACTTTATATGATAATGCATGCTAAGTTCAGCATAAACAACAAACATGACACAACATAATGTAGTTTATAACAAAATAGAGAACACTTTGAAGAAGTGAGTTGAGTTTAAAAGCCAGACACAAATGTTGTTCATATGCCTGTAATGAAATCGTGTTTTGTGATCTTATATATTGTCAGCAACTTGTATTTACAAATCGTAGAATATGTAGACCTTTCGGTTTGCCAATATACTTGTTTTACTCACAAATTTTTGGCATAGATTCTGAATCTTAAAATCTTCTAGCACCAATTTTCGAAAAAGAAATTTTGAACATTTTAAAATGATCAGATGGGTGGTTAAAACTACCTTCAAATGAAGAGTTTCCCCAAACAAGGGAGGTAATTATAAATGTTTAAATTTTCTAACCTTATAAAGTGAAGTATTGCTGAATCATATCATGATAAATGGTTCCATAATCGCTTGAATCTTTAACATTAATCTTCATTGTGTTGACCTTTTGTGTGACAGATACGAATCATTGACGTTTACAGTAAATGAATTAATTTCTCGCAATGATCTTTGGTGCACTTGAACCAACTATTTTTGAATTCATGTTTTTAAAAAAAAATTCAATTGAATAAATTAGGAAAATTAATGTTAATTTAAGTATAATTTCCGTAATTGTAATTGACTTGATAATTAAACAAATTTTTAGGGTAATAATTTATGATGCTGATTGGAATCGTCTATTTAGAAAAATCTTTGTGTTATGTTTGTCACAATGTGTTTACATTTTGATATACTGCCAGTTTCCATGTCTCAACGACCATATGCCTGAAAGAAAGAGCTTGAAAATAATTCAAAAAATTATATTTTTCATAAGTTTGCATTGCAGTCAAATTAAGTAATTAATCACCGAGCATTATGAATGACAATGCACTTTTGACATCATAATTTTGAATTTATGATTTACTAGTATAATTATGATGACTTTGCAAGGATAATAAGTCACTGAGATTTGGGTCAGTTTTATTAAACTGGTTTAGAATAAATTTAGGTCAGGATGAATTATGTCACCAAGATTTGGGTCGATTTTATCAAACTGGTTTAGAATAAATTTAGGTCAATGTATCATCCTTTTGGGGCAACATTGTTGTATTTTAAATATACATATAGAGAGATACAAATGGACACATTTTATGGTTCTCTTTTTCTCCTAAGTGCAATTGCACTCATACTACAGTACTGATGTTTCAAATCTGCAAAAGCTGTTATAGACAGACAAATATGCAAGCCCCTGCTTGTATCCCCCTGTTTCTATCATTTCTTATGCTAATGACCCCACAGTTTTATCATACTTTCTATTACCAATATACAATATTCCTTTGCACACATAATCTGCACACAAATCCTGCATATGGAATGTGTGTTTAGCTTCCCTTAGATTCGATAGCAGGCCAAAAAAAAAAACGAAAAAAAAAAAATCCCAATTTTTTTTTTTGCTCAGGACATTTTTTTCGTTCATTCATTTCATTGTCAGACTACAGCCTCCCAGTTCATTCAACATTTATAGACAGTTTGGCTGCAGGATATTTTCTTGTTGTTTTTTGGGGTCCAAATTACCAGAAACTTTATATTCAAATACAACCAGTACAATAATACTGGGGGATACTTGGATACCTCAATAATGAAGAATGATTGACACTTAATTAATTAATAGACACTGGTCCAATGGACAAGGAGTCAGCCTCATCTCATAGTCTGTTTGATTAGAAAACATTCTTAATGAAAAGGAAAACAAAGTGGAACATGTTCTTATTGAATTTGACCATCTAAAAGGAGATGAAATAAATTGTGGTCTGGCATTGATCTATGACCTCGTGACCTTGGCAATGTTTTGGTGGGGATGTCAAAATCTATTGTACAAATTGATTTGACCAATTGATTTTCTTAATGCATTGTCATCATTCATGGGATCAAGAAAAAGGTCATTTTGGTAGGGATGGGTTTTAAGGTATTAAAGTTCATGTAAATGTTTATTTAGTATTATGTACCAAATAGTTGGCATACTTTCAACTTGATTTTTCATTGAATGTTAAAGTCAATTTACCATCAGGGAAGTGTCAGAAAATAAGACCATCCTTTAAATTAACCAATTTTCTTACGCATGACCCTGACCCTTACTTTCCGTCAAAGTTCCCTTTTGAATAATTACGTAATAATTTTGGGTCTTTGGCTCACCATTTCATGTATCTAATTTGGGATTGTGGCATTGTCTCACCGCTTCTGTGTATCAACTCAATCTGTGTGTTCTAGTACTGCAGGTTATAATAACCAGACCATTGCCTCTTCATTGTGCCACCAATGCTCTAAGCTACCATTGCACCACCTTGATCAAATGGATACATGGATATCCGTCAGGAACTCAGGAGCCAATAAAGGAGCCTGTTTGCTTCCCTCAAACAATAATGTTCATGTCCGAGTCCATTGCCTCTCCTTGTGCCCAACAATGCTCTAAGCTACCATTGCACCACCTTGATCAAATGGATACTTGAAAGAAACAACTGACTTCTCCATCAAAACACTAAACCCATTGAGCCAATGTATCAATGTATATGTTTGCTTCCCTCAAATAATAATGCTATTAGTCCATTGCCTCACAGTTGTGCCACCAATGCTCTACCATTGCACCAATCCGATCAAATGGATACTTGAAAGAAACAACTAACTTCTCCATCAAAACACTAAACCCAGTGAGCCAATATATATGTTTGCTTCTCTCAAACAATAATGTTCATGTACTTGAAAACTAATCTATGAGTTATTGCTTATAGATATGGTAATTGTGTATTTATACAGCCAAGGAGCATGCCCTAGTCCATTAGTTCATTATCAACATCGACATTCCTTGCGGGAAGAGGCTTTTGTATCACTTTTAATGTTCCAGGCAGTTCTCTGTTTCAGGCATTTGTTCTAATGTTTAGTGCAATGCGATATTCCGAGCAGCTTGTTGTTCAGAGCATACGCTTTGGAGCATTTTGATGTTTGGAGCTTTCTTATAATATGTTTGGAGGATTTGGATGTTCAATGCTGTTCAATGTTTTTAGCATGTCCATGTTTACAATATTTTTATGCTTGGAAAATTTCATTGATCAGAGCATTTCAAGAGCATTAAATAGCATTTCGATGTTTAAACAGTGTTTCAGGGCATGTCAATGTTTAGGGGCGTCAATTGTTTAATAAGGCCCTCAGTGCGTTCACCTTGTATGACTTGTATGCAGCATTTAAAGACATAATTCAATGTTTAGGTATTGCATAAAAAATCTATTGATTTAACAGATTTATTCAAATTTTTTAATCGCCTTCTGCAGTGTTTTTCCTTTCCTTTGTTGTTCAATATGTACCAAGTTGAAAGTTTCTTCTTCTTTTCTCTTTGTTAAAACATAAGCTGTAAGAATTATGTTTCTGTAGCATGCCATCTCAGAGAGAATATTTTATGCTTGTACATGTGGAACTTGTGATTTCTTGCCATTATCAGCCGTAATGAACTGATAAGCCCATACCTTGAAGAAAGTAGAAGCAAGTATGCCCTATCGCCCAGCCAAAAGCTTATCAGCAATGATTTATGGACATGTTTTCCAATTGATAATGTCCAAAGTAACTGGAGCAGAAATTGCTTTACTGAAAACCTCAGTGGATTTCTTAGAGTTATGTACTGGGTATGATGCTATAGACATATCAAGTTTAGATACTGCGTGGTATACAGAACAGAACAGAATGGCAAATACTTTATCTGCCCTGCAACATTACCCCACCCACTTATCTAAAGTTTGTTTAAAAGTCTTTGAAGTGAAAAAAAACATAGGTAAATTATAAATATCTTATAATAATTCATGAATGAACTCTTTGATTCAGTGTGCGTCTGCTCTTATTTCAGACGAATGATTCACAAAATTATCATATAAACAGTTAACATTGCCATCTGCTTAGCATATTAACAATATTTTGTATATAATGCACATAGTGTTGAAAGCTGATCATACACATGATAGGTGCCACATTGATGCCATGCCTCGATGGTCTTGGAATGCTCCTTTAGAATAACCTTCTTGTTATATTGCATTGAACTTAACCTTTAACTCTGTAGATGCTCAATCTAAAAAAGAAAGGAACGAAAGAAAAAAAATCTTCCGATCTACTGTACGATATTAAAAATTTTGATTTTGAGTGATATATGTTACATAAATTATCATTATGTACACTTTTTTCCACATTCAGGTTATAAGATACCCCTTTTCTCCATTATCTAAGACCCCTAAACCATATAATCTGGGAGCAGAAAAATGATATTGACAAAGGGTCTGATAAGAAAAAAAGGGGATTTTTGGCAGTGCAAGTTATAATGATAAAGGGAGATAATAAAGGGACATTTTTCATGCATTAATTAGGGGAGATAATTCAGGGGAGATAATTATGCGAGATAATTTGATAAAATACAAAAGGGAAGTAACTCATGCAATGACATCAATAATTACAGAAACCACATTATGCTATAATACTGTCTTACAATCTACTTCAATGACTTCCTAATCTAATTTCCCGTCCTCTTTCCCCCAAAATTACTTTCATTATTGCTTTGGACCAGAGGTGATCAAGAGTGATCAATTTAGCATCGGTCTAAAAAACATGTGCCCCAAAAAAGTTAATTAAGGGAAACTCTATATTTGTGAGTATGTACGACACTTTGTATGGCCAGTAAATCAGATTATGTCTTCATGTTCACACATTCTGTTAGTAATTAAGACAATGAACTTGCTACATTGACCGTATAGTGCCACGTGGTGCCACCTATGTTGCCACGGTAATCAGTAAACTTGCTGACTGTAGAAAGCTCTCCCTTGTGAAACACATACAACATTAATGGAATATTACATTACCCTGCCATGTTCCACATATTTTATATTGACCGTATTAGGAGTTGTTTCCTCTATCTGATGACCATGCATGTTACTCGCTTCTGTCTATTTCTACGATCATGATTTTGATGGTTCACTCTTGCTCCTTTTGTTGAGATAGTCAATGAAACTGTCACACATAGTTAAAAACATCTTCCCCCAAAGTGCTGACTCGAGCATTTCCTGCCACCTTGTCAGTGCCTGAACCTACTGACTGCTGTCATCAAATATCAACTAACATGTCCTCCTGGTTGTCTGCTAGCTTAAACATTAGTCTCTCCTGGTTGTCTGCTAGCTTAAACATTAGTCTCTCCTGGTTGTCTGCTAGCTTAAACATTAGTCTCTCCTGGTTGTCTGCTAGCTTAAACATTAGTCTCCCCTAGATGTCTGCTAACCAGTAATGCTTACATTCTGTTATCAGTATATTTCTTCCACAGTGTATGATCACTGGATGCATCAATGGCAGTGGTTACTCAATCTGTCAATATAAAGATCATTGCCTGATAGTTTCAAACAAGTTTTCCAAGGTCTGACACATAAACATGCTTCTTATAGGACATTCACATGCATTCCTCATGGTTTATAAACCTCCACGGTTTGAAGTTGGTGTTACTTATTTCTGTGCTTGGCTGGTTAAGTTGAGTGCTGCCTTCTCTGTCTGATTTCCTTATACCTTTTATGCGGAACTCTTTGAGTTGACCCACAAGTGCTGCACCCCTCTAAGCTACATCTGTGTCTCCAACAGGTTCTGGATCCAAAGGTGACAGTTACAAGGACTTCTTAAAAGCCTGTTCCAACAGTAGAAAGTCCATATATTTCTTCCTTTTGAAGTTTGAGACTGGCGTGAAGACTCATTGAGTTGCATGTGCATTTAGTGCTACATCACTTAAAGCTACACATGGGTCTAGAACAGGGTCCCGGTCAAAAGGTCACATGTAGTGCTGACTCCTTTGCCTTTGCAAACAGTAAAAAGTCCATTTCTTGCTTTTTCATATGTACGAAATTGTACTTTTCCTTTGACCAGGTTATGGTATAGTGATTCAACATTATCCCAGCTTGGCATTTTATTCCACCCTATTATATAGAAAAGTCATTGCATTTACAATACTGTGTGTGTCACTTGAAAGCTTGAATATAAAACATGAAAACTTCAAACATTTTACTGTGAGAATGGTCTGGTTGTGACACAGTTTTCTTGTACTGTTCCATTTTTATTGGCAATTCAATATTAATTAGACATGTCAATTGTGGCAATTTAGCATCGAAACAGACTCAAACAGTCCCAATGAAGATGTAATCACTAGCAGTTTTTTTCTTCGATTTTTTATTGTTCAATGTCCAGAAAGTCCTAGTAACTGGTGTTTCTAAAATAGACGTACCATACCATATAGGACTTGGTAATACAATGTCAGATGTATTGCTTTCGGTGTTTCTAAAATAGACCTACCATACCATATCAGACTTGGTAAATGTCAGTAGTATTGGTTTCGATGATTGCTCTCGCTGTCTATGTGATTGAGTAGGGTTGCGCAAGGTTCTGACAATACGATGGAATATTGCATTCTGGGACAATTGAACATTGCATTCTGGGACAGTGAGATAACCAGAGATAACACCTCTCAGACTAGGTTAATGTTTGTCTGTTTAATGTCTATTGTCTGGCTTGATGTGACATTGCGTGCTTCAATTGTAAGACTATTTATTCAGAAAAATGTTGTTTTTTTTGCTTGGCTCATAACTAATTAAAGCACTTTATTGTATTCGGGGGGGGGAATGAAAATGTGAACAGAATTCAATCACAGAATCTCTGGTGCTTATTGCTTCTGTTTGGTGACCCTAATTATCCCTATCATTTTACCTGTAGCTTTCTTTTGGAGTGAGCTTCCTTGCATATTTTGAAATTTGGCTGCTTGGTCCTTTAGGGTATTTCTGACTCTTTGAGTGTGTATAAGGAGCACCTTTTGAAGCAACATGTCTTTGCACATGTTGGCCCAAAGCCGTTTCTCTTTACACCTTTTCCTCTTTTAACACCTTTTGGAGTGAGTCTCCTTGTACCTGGATTAATACACTGCTTTTGGTGTGTTTCTTCGCACCTTTTAGGTGTTCTCTTGTAATTTAAGAGCCTGTAGTCTGACATTATGCTTTTTGTAGTCAGTTGCCAGTAAATGCACCTTTTTAAGCCTCTATCTCCTTTGATTAAAGTGCACCCTTTGTAGTTCTGATGTGTATGTATGTACTTTGTGTGTGGTATTGTCTAACATGATGTCTTCATTTATTTGAAATAAAACGCTAAATGAATTTGGCAAATTCTGGAGTACTGTAAATACTCAGCCATAAGTCGGGCGAAAACAGTCCCAAAAAAATTTAAAAAGTCACCCCGCGACTTATGGAAGAGTTTACTACACTACTACCGATTTTGTCAGAAAATTATTACATTACTCCTGACTTTATCTGAAACTGACCGCATCTCCCTGACTTTATCTGAAAATGACCACATTCCCATCAACTTTGTTTGAAAATTACTACACTCCTCCATATTCTGTCTGAAAATCACCACATTCCTCCCAACTTTAGCTGAAAATGACCACATTTCCTTCTACACTTGACACTGAGCACATGATTTCAGCTTTCACAAAAATGGGAAACTATACATGCGACCTATGAAAGGGTTTAGACAAAAACCTTGATTTTTTATTCAAAAGTCCCCCTGCGACTTATGGCTGCATGCGACTTATGGCTGCGTATTTACGGTAAGTGTACTTCAACAAACTTCATTGTTGCATTGTTACATGGCTACAACAGTGTACTCAAATTGTTTCTATTATATCTGGAATTTCGGAAACTTAAATTTTGCAATAACTTACCTAAAATATTCCAAGGCTACAAATTCCTCAGCATTGCACAAGAGGTATTTTAACGTACATAGTCTGTAGACATTTGAATTACACTTATACTGCTGTGGTACTTTAAAAATCAAGACTGGTTACAATTAGCAAGGACTTAAAGATATGTTAAGCGTTTTTATCTCGGCTTATGCTAAACAGTTTTGATGGAATTTGTGCTGTACATAGCATGGCTGCTCTCAGCAGTGTTTCAATTCTATTATGTCCCCACATACTTAGGGATCTGCAATGTTGTGTTTATGCCCTGGTGTTCTTGCTTTGTGGCCACTGGTCTGTCTGTTCACCTGTCTGTATATCTGGCAATATTAGATTCTTTCTGGCAGCCTTAATTATTAATTAACTTATTCAGTACTGTAACCTCTTGGACAGTAGGGCAATTTAACAACCTTTGCCAGCTGCAAATATTGGCCGTTGCACTTTATGTATCAAGGTCGTTTATTTGTGGTTCACATTGGAATACTGAGCCTATGAATATTATATGACACTCTAAGCACCTTTGAGACTTCAGATGACATTCCCTGGGATATTAAAGATCTATGCTAGTAATTGATGCTACACTTCCGTATGGTACAAGGAACATTCATTCCATTAACTCTAGACCAGTAAAGAACAAAAAGCCAGCATGTAGGCCTACATGTAATAATAGTCATAGAAAGATTTATATACCTTCATTCGCTGTTTTAGTAAATCATGTTTGATGCATTAAGTTTGTGTTTTAAGAAGTGGTCATAATCAGTTCCGACCTTACGCCTACATTTTCCCCAAGAAGCATTAAATTCCATGTGAACCATTTTTTCACTGGTAATTTGATGTTTTATGAATATGTTGTTTTTTTTGCTAAAGTGACTATGATGTGTAGATGACATGGAATATTTACTGCATGTACGCTTGCCCCCAGTGTGTTTTTATTTTTTTTGTTCAGCACCATGGATGTCATTCATTACCTATATACTTAAGACTTTTGACTCAAGCCAGGCATTATTATTTACTGGCCATGTCATGTTTAAATCATGCCTGTCTCCCTATGGGATACCAGCAGTTAAATATGCTGCTACCACTCTGATTGTATTTTCACCACTTTTCATCACTTTTCACTACTTTCCACTAATTTTAGAAACCTTTTTTTGATTTAATTGCAGTTGGGTTAGACTTTTCCATTAAGAGCTCTTCAATTGGAGGTGGAGCAAAAAGCTCAAAATACATGATATATTATAGTCGATACTGCTGATAAAGTCACAGAGACTATGTCTTTTTCATTCCTATGCTTTATTTTCTGAAGCTCAATGTCAATATCATTAATTAGTATTATATTTCAATGCATTTTGATGAATTTAAAAGCAAACAGATTAATGATTGAAATTTTCAATGAATTTCATTCATCTTTTAGCGAACACTTTAAACAGTTCTTTTCATTTTGTTATATTGACTGAATGTTTTATTTGATTGAACTATACATTAAACAATAAAGTAAAATTTGGTTCAATTATATGATTCATGATTGACCCTGCATAATTATAACATTTACATTAATTTCGAATACCAATAATAAATCAATTGATTGTTAATCACCCAAAGGTTTGTGAATGATGGTCTCCCGGTAAAATTCGTTGCGGAAATGATTGTATTTGTACTTCATATTTTCAATAAACACGTATGTCACATTATTACAACATGCCCAAGTTTTAGAATAGTTATGGCCCTTGTTTGTATAGCTTGTTTTCATAGAATTGTCCTATAAGTTTTTGACCAGATAGTGTCATTAATGTTTTGAAATTGCAATACATATAGGTCTACTTGATTTTATGAATTCATTTACCTTGGCCTCTAATAATTGGTAGCAGTTGCAGTGAATGAAAACATACATGTGTAATAAATACATCTAGGTATAAATGTGCAGCATATGAGATGCTCCGACACAAAGTTCTGTTTTTCAATGAGGATGCATTCAGAAGTTGATTTGGGGGACCATAATTGCTTACAGACTGATAAATCTGTAATCCTAGCACTTAACTTCTCGTTACTCTGTACTGAATTTCTCCCTCAATGTTTATGATGCTTTCTGGAGTTTTATAGTACACTGCTGCAATGCTGTGTTCTTCATCTATTGCAATGATATACGAGACAGTTTGGAAAGAGTAAAAACATCTTTAGCATCAAATTGATAATGAAATTAAAGAACGTCTCGTTAGTTTTCTTCTTATGTATTTTATCTTAATTGATTTATGTTCATGTTGTAGACATTTTTCTTTCCTAGAAATTACATTTGAAACAAATTTTTTGTTGGTTAAGTGAAGAAAAAAAAGGGAGGTAATTTTGATAAAAGTTCAAACTCTTTAGAAAAATTTGCGGAACATTATCTCTGCTTAAATAGGTGTTACAGTGACAAAAATTCAATAAAATATGGAATAAAAACAATGTCATTATCTCCCTTTAGCCCTCTTCTTTCATTTGATAATTTATTCCCCTTTAATACTCTTCTATGAAATTATCTCCCTTTGAAACTCTTCATTTATTCTAAATACTATTACTCATTCAGTCACTCTGGGTAATGGCCTCTTGAACAATCCATCATTATTATTTATGATTATGGTCTAAATGACTTTGAAGGCGAGATCACAAACGCGTTGGCTTTCATGGGAATATAACATTAATACTTTTATTTACCATTATTTCAATTTATATACTTGTCGCTCAGTTCCCAAATCATTAATTTTGTGTGTATCCCATGGATACCTTCATTTGTTGAGAACTTTCCTAGCAAATTTCTATCCTCATGCAAGACTTTCTGTAACAAATGATATCCAACATGATACCAATGGAGCCAAAAGAAGAAACTAAATTAAACCCAATGGTATTTAATGAACCCAAAGATAAAATGATAACACTCATGTATTTAATGAAGCCAAAGATTTCCCTTGAGGGTAAAGGAGTCAAGCAACTCATGCTGCAGAAATGTTTCAGCCCCATTCCCCTAGCTATCCAGTGAAAATCAGAGTGGTTAGACGATGGCATATAAATTAGAATCCATGGAGACATGACCTCCACATTAAGGATGTGTCACCAACATCCACATGGAATAATTCACTGTATGACTGGAATAGCTAATGGCCATGCACTGTCCACCTCCAAGGCATGAAATTGTTGAAGGTCTCCGGGGGACATTCCAACATTGAAGACAACTGCAATGTATCAATGAAATGGATTTGATCAAACTAATATTATCTATTATCACTAAAAATATCAGGAGCGTATTCACACCTTTGAAGACAATATTGTGTTCGAACATGATTCCCGAACATGATTCCCGAACATGAATCCCCGATTGACTTATTGAATATTTGAGCTTTTTAATAAATAATTGAACAGATTCGTGAGAAATCATGAATGATTTATGATATAAGAGAAGATCAGAGAAAGAAGAGCCATTGCTGTGGTTTTTAATTGATCTTTCATGCACGGATGAATAAATAGACAGATGGATAAAAACCCTCCGAGATTTATACGATTTTTGCATCATAAATTCTTGTTTTTATGTCCGAAACTTTACAAAAGCTTTGCTTAGTATTATATATGTTTATATCTTCTTTGATTTTTCTCTATGAGTTACAGAATGAAATCTGAAGCCAAGTAAAGATTTGTAATATACCAATGTAGTACAATGACCTTTGGTAATCAGCCATGGCTGTCTCAGGATATATGACTGAATATAGCCATTACAACCAGGTGACTTTTTAACACAGGGTGTATACTCAATTTCATGACCGATTTAAAATTTAATTATATATACGGGGTGTAATACATAAAGTTTAAAAAATTATTGATTTAAATAGTTGGTGGTTCAACATTGGTAAATATTTAGTGTTAAAAATGTTCAGCTCTTATAATAATTCAGTTGGTTAAGGCACTGGTTGATACTAGTCGCTTATTTCCTGTTAAATGTTCAACTATAACATACTGGTTTGAAAGTTGTATATACAGACTAATATAAATTATATTAAGTGGAGAAAAAATCTTAAATGATGTTAATAGGTTGAAAAAGTTTGCCCAAAGACATACATTTGCAACCTATAGGATTTATTTTGAAGTAGAAAAATGCATCTAATAGATTAGGAGGTTGTTATGTAATGGTTCAATTAAATTATTGTCTAAGTACATTGGGGCGACAGTCTAATAATGAATGCAATAACATTTAATAACCTATGCAATAAGTTTATTAAGGAGCAACTAGATTTAAATGGTTTTCTTTATTTTTCGTGATTTTATTTTATCATATTATCTGATATCCCTTTTTCAAAATGTGATAGAAAGTTTTTTGGCCATTTGGCCGAATTTTTTATGCATAAAAAGTACTGTATATTGTATAATATTTGTTTGAAGTCCCTTTATTTTCATAGGTCTCTGCATGCATTGTTTGTTAAATTAAAATGATACTCCAAAGCACAAGTGCTCTTTATGTTTCAGAATAATCTGCTCTTTGGGAAAATCTAAAATCCTGTCTTGAGTTTCATAAAAATTCACAAATAATAAAATTTTGTTTTGAGCCAAATTAAATAAACGGGGTCAGCATTAAAATGTGGGTAAACAAGGATTTGCATAGGAAGTGCTCTTCATCTATACTTATAATGTTTTAATGCCCATATTTTCAATGACATATTAACCCTTTTAAATCTTGATTCCGTTCCAAACCAAACAACAATCAAAGTGACAGATCTATAGTTGGTCTGCAGTTATCGATTATGATAGACCATTTCCTCCCTGATGGGACAATATTATTGGTTACTAAAATTATAGCTCTCTAAAAAAATATATGTAACTCTTATATATAGTTATACCATAAGAAAATACACACAGACTCTTTAGATTCATTTTGATTCATTTAAATCTTCTCCTTATTCACAAATCATTGTTACAGACTAAAAATTATAGTAGAGTGTCTAAACTTGATTCTTCAACTACAGCTTATAAAATGCTGAATTGGCACAATATTTGGAAAGTATCACAAAAACTTACCCGGCTGCCACCAAAGGCGCTACTTTTGAATGAATGCCATGATTGCCCAAGAAATATTTTGCACTAGTTATTGCCACTCCAGGATTAATGTATGACCATTCAAGGATTGTTCACAATGTATTTTAATGAGTACTGGTTGGGTATACCTGTTCAATGTTATATCTACCCAAATTGTTCAGTTTTCCACAAGTTATTGCCACTCAGGGATGGTATGGCCATTCACAGATTGTTCACTATGTATTTTAATGAGTACTGGAGGTTGTATGGGCTAGATGTACTCAGTTCAGTGTTCAATGTTTGACACCATGCCAGTACCATTAAATGTACCAATCATTACCTAACAATTACACGACAATTACAGGTTGTTTCTGGACCCATAAGTGTTTGGTTTATTGCAGATTTATCAATGTGCTCTTCAGGTCATGTTTACCCATTTCTTTGTTGTTTCGTCATTTATTGCCACTACTCCTCCCAAACTTTTACCTGCAATCTGTAAAAGATTCCTAATCAAAATAAAAGATAACAATTACAACATGTTGTTGTTAGGAGATCTGTAAGATGTTAAATGTTTCATCACACCTAGATCATTCCTGCCACAATTTGTGACTCTTCAAAATGGAGGTTATACAGAAACTCTTCAATTGGAGGTAACCTGAGTGTAGAATCTTTAATTTGAAGAGTATCATGCTTGTGTAATCAACTGGCTATGTAAACAAAGCAATGCCAGTTTCTTGGTGTTGCCACAGACATTCTGACTCTTACATTTGAAGAAAAATACAACAGCTCTCCAATTGGAGGTAAAATAATAATTCATCAGCTCTTCAATTGGAGGTATAGCAGTGTGGAATTCTTCAAATTGGAGAATGTCTCAGTTACTGAAATATCAGTCTTACAAGTTGCAGCAGCAATAAATTGGCTTGTTTATAGTGTCATGTTACGTCATTGAAGTAAATTGTATGCACACCTTGGGTGGCATGTGTGACACTTTGAACACTCGATCAAAACTTTTCTGATGTTTTTTCCCTGTTTTCCTGACGGTAGTTCTCTGCTTTCTGCAATATTTTTTTCTTGTAATGCTGTTTTTCCTCTGTTTGTTTAACCATACTACCATGTGTTCTGAAACAGTTTCCATTCCCAGAAAGTTTGTATTTACTTTATACTAATCAATGTTTTAATTCAAGGCTCGGAATGCATTGCTTTGCACCAATACCGCGGGTCTCTGCAATGAACACACATACCTTTTCCCAGACGTATTTCCTTTCAGCACCCTCTGTTATAAAAGTCCTTTCACCACCATCAGAAATGTCAGGTATGAGGTTTAACACATTATTGATAGTTTTTGTTAATTTGTAAGCAGATTTATATTATAGAGATAGTCGGAAAGCTTAAACATTTGGTGTGGGTGGGCTGACACCTTAATTTTTATAGCAATTCCGAATGCTGTACTGGTTTTTATGCCGTCTGCTCAGATCTCGAGCTGCTGAAAGCTTTATTTCTGCTATTATATACTATTTAGTTTCCAGTGCAGATCTTATGAAAGCTTTTGAGTATATAGACTCCTTTGGGTTTTAGTGTTTTACTTTCCTTTCTTGAACATCAAAGATTTCGGAAATATTAGATAATAAATAATATAACAGAATGAGCTTGGTTATGTCTGTCGATGATACAAAGGCTTTTCCCACATCTCCCAATGGATATTTGTGAAACATATCATGTCAACTGTTTTTGTCTACCGTGTCTGTATTTTGTATTTCATGCATTTTTGTGTCTGTTTGTTTTTCTTAGAACAGATGCATAATTCTCGGTCTCTTTGATCTTTACACATTTTTGTGCATTGTGTAAGTCTGATCATCAAGCGGTATTGTGGGATTCTTTCCCATAGAATTCATTGAGGGGTTATTATATTACAACAAATCTAAAGGATAAATTAGATAGAAATCTGCTGGTTGAATTAATTGTGTTTTTTACCCGACATTGTAACAATGGAGAAAGTCGGGGAAGTTGCTCTTTGAGTCATTTTGCTATCTGCTTCCTGGATCAACTTTATCTACATCAGTTACCCAAAACCCATTGTAGAGAAATCATCACACAATTCAAAGAAAGGAACAGTTTTCTTTGTTAAAGCCCCTAAACGATGATCTCTTATGCACTATGTTTATGTGATTCTTATATCTTATATTTTTGTATGTCCCCTGTGCCATTGGATGAAAAGAAAAACTGAATCCCATGCCTCACCTTTGATGTGCAAAAATGTGATTTTCATCCAGGTTTCCATCACATTGTGTGTTTGGGCTTGGCATTTTTGTCTTCCTTATGCTGTTTCATTTTTGTCTTCCTTGGGCTGAAATTTATTGGGCAGGATTCTTCCAGCTTTTTTTGGCTCCCTTTGCAAAACTCCTTTGGGGTGCCTCCTGTGATATTCATTGGGCTACCCTTATCAAATATTTTCAGACACAGTTACCAAATTGTTATAATATTTCAGTTTGATAATCCAGCTCGAAAATATCATTCAGAGAATTGACTGTTGGCACAGGTTACACCTACAAGATTTGACTACTAATCTTGCAAGACTCCTCTTTGGGTTGCTGCAATTAACCATTCATATCAGTCTTGTGTTTTGTCTACTTTGACTTTTGTTACAAACACTATCATCTAGTCAACTGCATTTCCTTGAGACAGCTTGTCACAAGATTATATTACCATGTTGGTTCAGTCAGGAGTGGATGAAATCATCAAATAATTGATTTGTTTAAATTCAAAATTTGTTTTGCTCATTCCGCTGATATCATCCACACAGTGAGACTGTAGCAAAGTGAAAACAGTTTATATAATATCTCTGTAAATAAGGCTTCTATGCATTTAATTCATTTCCATAATAATGTTTGGACATTAATTATTGAACAGCTGCCATGTACTCCTTGTGCTCCTGAATCGCAGCTTGTTCATTGCCGTTGCGGGTTCTGGCAATGCTCTCTTCAGTGCTTGGTCCAAATGCAGTATCTGTACTTGATTGGTTCTTTAAGTAATACCAGTAATTGATAGATAGCATGCTTGCCCTTCATAACAGAAATGAATTTTCACAATTTTAGGATTTGCCTTCTACCATTGATGTGCAAGAGCTTGAATGTATATACTTGGGAGTTGCAACAAAGCCATCACTGCTCATCATGTTTACATTTGCAATGACATTCTTTGATACCTGGAGCGCTACAAATCAACTTCCCTGGGAGGCATGCAATATCACAGTGTTTCACATGCTGTGTCATACCCCTATGTTGATTCTCTCACCCATTCAAATGCAAAGTTATACTATTTAATCCTGATATCAATTTTCATGAAAAATCCAAACTTGCATACCATAGTAAAAATACCCGGGTACATTTCATTCACAAGCCCCGGAGTGATTTATGAGCCAATAAACTCCTTTAAGGGTGCAATGGAACACACCTTCCCGGCATTCGAGATTTAGTGACCCCAAATTAAGCCTCTCAATTGACCAAAATGGTTTCCTCACAGGGCATAGATTTTGATTTACGACTTTAAAAAGAGCAAGTGGACATTGTGGCGACATTTTTGTGTACTTTGTGTGAATGCTGTAGAAACTCTTTTTGTATTGGCTGAAAAAAGCCATTTATTTCGTTTTTAGCTCACCTGACCACATTGTGGTCAGGGTGAGGTTTTGTCATACCGAGATGTCCGTCGTCCGTCGTCCGTCGTGCGTCGTGCGTCGTGCGGCGTGCGTCGTGCGTCGTGCGTCCGTCAACAATTTCTTCAAACGACTTCTTCTCCTTAACCGCTTGGCCAAATTTGATAAAACTTAACAGGAATGTTCCTTGGGTGGACCTCTACCAAAGTTGTTAAAAAAAATCCAGTCCATCGCATAACTAGGTCACACAGGCTAAAAATAGATTTTCAAAAAGGAAACTTCAAAAATTCTTCTTCTCTGAAACCGTAAGACCTAGAGCTTTCATATTTGGTATGTAGCATCACCTTGGGGTCCTCTACAAAGATTGTTAAAATTATGTCCCTTGGGTCAAAATTGGCCCCGCCCCGGGGGTCCTTAGTTTTACATAGAGTTATATAGGGGACACCTTAAAAAATCTTCTTCTCCGAAACCGCTTGGCCCAGGGCTTTCATATTTGGTATGTAGACTCAGCTAGAGGTCCTCTACAAAGATTGTTCCAATTATGTCCCTGGGGTCAAAAATGACCCCACCCCGGGGGCCCTTAGGTTATAGAGTTATATAGTGGAAACCTTAAAAAATCTTCTTCTCCGAAACAGCGTGGCCCAGGGCTTTCATATTTGGTATGTAGACTCAGCGAGAGGTCCTCTTCAAAGATTGTTCAAATTATGTCCCTTGGGTCAAAATTGACCACGCCCCGGGGGCCCTTAGTTTAACATAGAGTTATATAGGGGAAACCTTAAATAATCTTCTTCTCCGAAACCGCTTGGCCCAGGGCTTTCATATTTGGTATGTAGACTCAGCTAGAGGTCCTCTACGAAGATTGTTCAAATTATGTCCCTGGGGTCAAAATTGGCCCCGCCCCGGGGGCCCTTAGTTTTACATAGAGTTATATAGGGGAAACCTTAAAAAATCTTCGTCGAAACCGCTTGGCCCAGGGCTTTCATATTTGGTATGTAGACTCAGCTAGAGGTCCTCTACAAAGATTGTTAAAATTATTCCCCTCGGTCAAAATTGGCCCCACCCTGGGGGTCACCATTTTACTTAGACTTATATAGGGAAAACATAAAAAAAATATTTTTGTCTAAAACTACAATGCCTAAGAGCTTTGATATTTGGTATGTAGCATCATCTTGTGGTCCCCTACCAAGATTGTGCAAATTATGCCCCTTGGGTCAAAATTGGCGCAGCCCCGGGGTCACCATTTTACATAAACTTATATAGGGAAAACATATAAAAATCTTCTTGTGTAAAACTACACTGCATAGAGCTTTGATATTTGGTATGTAGCATCATCTAGTGGTCCTCTACCAAGATTGTTCAAATTATGCCCTTGGGGTCAAAATTGGCCCCACTCGGGGGGTCACCGTTTTACATAGACTTATATAGGGAAAACATATTAATATCTTCTTGCCAAAAACTACACTGCCTAGAGTTTTGATAATTGGTATGTAGCATCATCTTGTGGTTTTTTACCAAGATGTTCAAATTATTCCTTTGGGTGAAAATTGTGCAGGGTTTATAATCAGGTGAGCGATATTGGGCCATCATGGCCCTCTTGTTTTGTAATTCAGGGTATTGTGTTACCATGGTAACATTCAAACTACCTGCAATAAACTGATTGTTTTCAATTAGTTTGGCACACGAACAATAGGTTAACCAGTGTCAGGTGAGAAGATATTAAACCCTGGACACAAAATTTATGAGTTGGTAAATTTCTATTGAAATAGAATACTGTAAACCACCAAATTTGTTTTTAACTGATTTGTTAAGCAATTAAATAACAATATATTTTGATAAATGGGCGAAATAGATTAGGATGGACACTTCAGTGGTCACTTTATGTTTAACTGGTACACTGAACAGTTGTCATGGTAATGGAATACCGGTAGATAGCCTTGGTCCTCGGATACAAAATGTATTCAAATGTGACCATTATTTATTGTAATATAAAGAGTGAATGTTTAATATCTTCACATTATGTGTTGAAACCCGATATTTGTGTCAATGTGTGGTAAATGACCAAATATGGTATGGATACAATTTTATATACAAGAGGTGATATTGATGGCCAAAAATATTTAATATTTGTGATAGCTATTTAATTATTATGCATTTGTATGGTCTTTTATCTTCCCTATACTTGAAAATGGTTGTACAAATAAAGCTTATTTCATGCTGTTAAAGCTACGGAACAACAAGAACTTCCATAGGAAAGGTTATATGTTGACAAGAGGGCAGCAATGCCTTAAGTGCAAGAAGCTCATTGGCAAATGAGCCATGGAATGTGTAGCCCACTATTGTACTATCATAGCTTAAATAGTTGCAGATAAATCATTATTAAGAGTCTATGATGATTCAGAGTCTTTTGGACATTTGCATGTTTGTAGAGGGCAGTGAAACGCAACAGTGCAAGAAGCTCATTGGCATCTGAGTCATGGAATGTGTAGCCCATAATTGTATTATACTTCCCAATATATTAAAGGTTAAATTGTTGGAAAATCATTTTATTAGATTCAAATGGTTTAGAGTCGATTAGTAAAAAGATCACATGTTTAGGGGATAGTTAAAAGACAAAAGCACATGAGTCCCACTGACATCTGAGCCATGGAATGCGTAGCCTACACAATTGTATAATGCTTACCGGTATACTAAAGATTAAATTGTTGGAGATAATTTATAAGATTCTATGACAGTTTATAGAGTGAATGGATCATATATAAGGTAACATCAACCAGGTGGGATGTTAACAAACTAGATGGGTATGATATGGACACTACTGTTATATTATATTATACTGATGTCACCCGTATATCTTACACATCTACCTGAAGGTTACTGTTATATGAACCTTGTTGATATATGTGTAGGATATTTAGATGATATATACTTCTGTAACATGTACTAGTGCATGGGGCTTGATCATGAGGGTGGATTATCACCACATGACTTTTTGGCTAAGTCTACAAGTAAAGATATGTAAACAATAAGTTAAAAATAACCATTAGTATCTAATTCTTTGAATGATTTTCAAGGGATATAATCGACGCTCAAGCCAAGACTGAGCACTACCCACGCAACTTAATAGTTTAGTGAAACAAGTCACAGTTTATATCGGAAACTGGCACAACTGCATGTAAATATATGCCATAACAGTTACCCCAAATTGACCAAATGAGGCATTATAATGTGACTGCAGTCTTTATCATTCATGTATCTATTTGTGCCATTGCAATTGCCTTCGCATTTTGTCTTCTTCAGTAAGGTCTTGTATTTCGTTATGGGTAATCAAGGTCATGTGTAAGTTCTTGATTTCTTTCTTGATCTATGGTAGCCTAGAGCTTCGGTGCATGATCATATTGGATGGGTTATTGTTAGGCAAAAACTAAGAATATTAAACAGTAACTCACAAAGGCATGTGCCAATAAAACAAATATCCCAAAATAGCTGTTTGTTTTATTAGCCTAGTTTTGGCTGTTTAATAGGCGACTCTTCAAAGGGAAGGAGAACTCGGCTATAATTATCTGTATACAAGATATAAAAGGCACTGTTATATCGAAATCCATAGTATCGAGGGAGAATATTTTATGGTGATATTGTCAGACTCTAGATAGTAATGAACCACATGGCATGTCTAAAGACTGTGTTCACAATGATGTACTACCCAATATCGGGGAGGGTACATGTCTGTGCTCCCCATTGTTACAAGCTTGTAATGGTGGTGATTTATCGGACATGTGGGGGCAATGGTCAATGGGTAATTGTCCACCCTCCTGTTTGGTACACCATGTACCATTTGCCTGCCTCACTTTGTTACTCAGTGATAAACAATGTCCCTGGGCTTCATGTACCGTTGTTTCACTGGTAAACATTGTCCTTGGGCTCCTTTTGAAACATAAAGGCGTGGGGACAGTTAGTTGTCTTTGCTCTGAAGGAGTGCAGCTATGATTTAGTGAAGTCGGGTGGACAATTAATAAGACCTGTTTGCTTTAATAAAACTCAGTGGTGATTTAGGTGGTGATTTGCTAAAGGCTGTGTGAACAGTTAGTCTTGTTTGCTATAATGGTGCATAGCAAAGGCAAAGAGAACAGTGCTTCAAGAAAGGAAGTCACCCTGTTATCATCAATGAATAATATGAAATTTTCTCTGTAAATTATTTGTATGATTATATATCTTCGAGTAAATCTGTCTATAATACTTTATATCAATATCTGGGAGGTTTAACACCATTTCTGCTGGAAAATCGTACTGATATTTAGCATGACAACACTGTTAGAGTTAGCATTGGCGTCAATATTGTCGTTGGATATGACATTGATCTATTTAGAACTCAGTATTAAAGACGATTTGATTGGTGAATATTGGCAGATAATTTACGCAATGTTCAAAAGATCACAGAATTGTGTTTTTTGACCAGTGCCTTCATGATGAATGATTTTCAATATCTGTCTCTTAGTACTGATTGGTTAAGACGTTTTTTTGATCTACGGAGCATTTCTGTGGAAATTTGGTTCACTGGTAGTAGGGCATTTTGGGTAATGAGGGACAATTTTGCTCTGGAGTGTGATAGTCTGTTGGCTGATATTCTGAAACCAAGTCTAATAAAGTCTTATTTATGAGTCTTCACTTATTTAATTCCGAACATAGTCTATAGTTTATTTTAGAATAAGGAAGGTTATTGACAATGGAATAGAAATAATAAAAAAAAAGTGCTTCAATGGAATGTTAAAATAAACCCAAACATTTTTATGTGGTTGTGTTATTTTCAATATTTGAATTTGTTTATTTTTGTCAAGAGCTTTCCTTTAGGAAATTGGGTATAATTATTTCCCTCTATATAACATGTTCAGTCCATTGTGGTTAATTTGTTTACTTTGATCATAGTAGGTTTAGGTACTCCAAAAGTTCAAGTTAAATAAACTCTTCATTTGGAGGTCTAAAAGTGAAATAAACTCTTCGTTTGGAGGTACTAAAAGTGTTTGCATTTCGTGACTTCCTGTTGTTTTCATGTCTCATCTTCCTGTCAAACAAAATAACCTGGCTACTATTATTCAGTTAAATACACTGAAAAATACATTAATCTGTAACGCAAATTATCCCTAATGCTCTAAAGTGGTCAGTTAATTTGTCTATGTCAACACTTTGGTGTTGAATTTCTGATTTATTTCACAAAAGCATGGTGGTCATCTCCAAAGTGTCAGCCATGTTTACCCAGAATGCAATACTGACCTATCAACACCATGTTGTATGTGGTACTTGTGTTACTTTTGACTCGTCTTCCCCTTAAATCAAGTTGGTCAATCCATTTTACCCACAATGCAATACTGGCCTATCAACACCATATTGTATGTGTAACTTGCGTTCATCTTTCCACTAAATCATGTTGGTCAGTTAGTTTGGTGGTCAGCCTTCAGGGCAGATTTACTGGTCAAGTGCGATGTGTGTGAAACTTGACGCCAAAGTTGATTCCTTGATTTACTGGCTTGACTACACCTCCTTGATTTAGTGGCAACATCATGATTTAGTGTTTGTTTGAGAAATGGACCACATTTGTTTGTTGCTATCTAAGGTTAATATTATATTGCCGTAGGTCATGATGCCTTTCAGGTTTGATATAATCCACTCGGACCAATTTCTAATCTGTTTCGGAGAGTAATCATAATTTGACAAGTGTAATTTATGTCATTTGGTACTAACTTGATTTGGTTACACATTATGTCATGATTGCAAAATTGCAGTTTTAACATTTAGTCAAATTAAAGCATTTTTTATTTGCTGGTTATCATTTTCCAATAAAGTTTTATTATTATTTTTTGCCTTTTGCCAACCTTTGTTCTCCCGGTTTTATTAGAAAGTGATTTATGACACTCAATTTGATTCAAATGTTCATTGGTTTGGTCAGTTTATATCAGCCTTGTGTAATCTTTGGCCACTTGATGTTTATGACCATTGGCAGATAATAATGTTTGCTTGACCAGGTCTGACCGGTCTTATATCTGAGGGTCAGTCCAGGCCACATGTCACATCTGTAGGAGTCCGGTATCTTTATTGTACTAGTATATAGTGTAACCTTATTTGGTCACTTATTTTGGTCACTTTCAAGTAAAATCAAACATCCTGGGTTTGACCGGTGTCCACATATTAAAGGGATGTTCATTTTAGGGGTTTCTGAGTACTAGTCTGTTTATCACTGGTACATAATTGTAATTTTACTACAGGGGCGCACTTCAAGGGGTTTTGCCACACTTCAAGGGGTTTTTGCGCAATATAATTTTACTGGTACTAAAACAGCTAGAGAGCTATGTTATCTTAGGTATGTTTAAACTCCTTGTAAACTATCATCCTTCATGTCCCCTTGACCCTTAATGTGCTATTTTCACCCTTTTGACAAAATTAGGGGCCAGTTGACCCTTAAATGATTAGAAAGGGGGAAAGAATGTGGTTTACTCACTTGACAATGTAGTGCTACCTGTATGACAACTTGACCCTTTGACAAAATTAGGGGCCAGTTGACCCCTAAATGATTAGAAAGGAGGAAGGAATGTGGTTTTAGTCACTTGATAACATAGTGTTACATGATCCCTGTGTTGATAACTGGACTGGTCAAGTGGAACATTTGATGGACCCCAGACCAGATGGACTTTTCCAACTATCTCATCAAGTGGAAATTTAAGCCAGAATTTGACAGTTTACAAATATGTGAGATACACCTGTAAGCATAGTTTAATGGTCGGCCATCTTGTAAAACATGGGACAGGTTGATTAGAAGAGCATTACATTAATCTGTATTATGACATTTCATGATGTTTACCATTGATGCTAGATTAGTTTAAGAACCCTTCAGGTGAACCTTCTCAAACATTCTAATGCCAATGGACATAAAGTCATGATAACCAAACTCATAATGACAATTTTACTTTAATTATGGCTTTGGTTGTATTGCCCTGGCCAACATTGTTGCATGCTCAAATGACTTAGTAGGTTTAATAGCATTTGTAGCACATTGGTCTTAATTCCTTTGAAATATTGATGTCAATGATACTTTTTGTGGATGTTTATATGCAAAGATCACAATATTGTGGCATTGTGTCAAGGGAAATCACTCTTTTATAACTAAAATCAAGGAACACCACTTTGCAATGACTAAAATCAGGGGGCATCACTCTATTATGATAAAAATGAAGGGTCATCACTATACCATGACTAAAATGAAGGGTCATCACTCTACCATGACTAAAATTAGGGGCATCACTCTACCATGACTAAAATGAAGGGACATCACTCAATCATTACTAAAATCAAGGGTCATCACTCTACCATGACTAAAATCAAGGGTCATCACTCTACCATGACTAAAATCAAGGGACATCACTCAATCATTACTAAAATCAAGGGACCTCACTCTACCATGACTAAAATCAAGGGACCTCACTCTACCATGACTAAAATCAAGGGACATCACTCAATCATTACTAAAATCAAGGGTCATCACTCTACCATGACTAAAATCAAGGGACATCACTCAATCATTACTAAAATCAAGGGTCATCACTCTACCATGACTAAAATCAAGGGACCTCACTCTACCATGACTAAAATCAAGGGACATCACTCCACCATGACTGAAATGTTTGCACTCTGAGGCCCCATAATCATAATCGAAGACACATTCAAAATTTCCGATTATCAAACCAGAGGAAGGGAAGGTATAAATGAAGTAACAGCTAGCTGTACATTTTGTCTTGTAATCTTATGATGACTAAATGATGATATTGACTGATTGTTTGATGTTCAACCGTAATGGAAAAAACTTGCAAAAAATACTGCTAAGTTTATTGTTCATGCTGCAAAAAAGGGAATCCTTATCCTGAGGAAATCTTTTGTGTTATAAAGAATGTCGTTAGATTATTTCTTATTCTTTAAACTTGCGAGCGAGGAGTCCGAGGAAGCGTAACAATCAGTTCCCGTGCATGCTCTTGAAGCATCTGGCATCACAGTATCTATAGGTACAGATCAGTCGATAGGCTGTTTTTAGCATGTTAATATATTTTCAATTTCATTTTGATAATAAAAATGAATAAATGTAATAAAGCAAGCACATTTTATTAACCTCCTGAGGTGCGTGTACGTTACATGCTTGTGTTACCACAAGTATTGTAAACCAATTTTCTTCGGCAAATACTTACTTTCACGTTTTTAAGTCTCCCACGATGTCTATATCAATGTTTTGATCACTTTCATGGCTACTTAATTTCGCGAATATCTATCAATAGCGAATTCCATGAAATATAATTTCTTGGTTTTGGTATATGCAGGAAGTCTTTAACCGTAACCTCTCTGAATAACTAGTCTTGTGAGTAAGCTTCAGTATTTTTTCATTGTTCGATTTTTGCTTATATACTAATGTGTTACAACAAATATACTCTGGAAGTCTTTAACCATAACCTTTCTGAATACTTCAGTACCTCACTTTTGAGTAACTTTCAGTAACTTTCGCTAATTTTTTCTAGTTCGATTTTTTTACCGTGGAGTTCACCTTCATATACATCTGTAATATCACTTGTGGTATCAGGAAAGATGTCAGAATACAGTGTTAACATGGTTACATGGTACTAGAACACGATCTCAAGAAATGAGGCATAAATTTACCTTTATCTTCCATCAAAATCAACCATCACTTTTACATGCTTTTCGTACTTGCTTTTACTCACTTTCGCTTATCTTTGTGGTTTGAATTTTAATTGGTTTCAAATGTGTAGAAAATGATTAAATATCGAAGATGAGTTTGCTGATGAAATTGAAGATTTAGTTAATGATCTGCTTGTGATTCAGAATTTCTACGGAAGCTGGAAAATATTAAAGTTTTGAAATATTAATATACATGTGTAGTGTCTGTGGAATTCCAGGAAATTTAATGTAAATAAATGTTCAGCCTCCCTTTTCATGAGCAATGCAGTTGCCAATATTAATGATATATCTATTGTCAAAGGCTTCTTTGTCTGGTTTTGTATCAGTTATTGTTTCTAAAATCGCTCAAACTGCCACACCAAATTTTCTAACTTTCAAAAAATTATTAAAAGAGAATTTTGGGTATTTCTAACACACATTTACTTCAATGCTCACAATATTTTGTGGGTAGTCTTGACTGCTCAGATCGAACTATGTTGTACACAAGATATGTACCATAGAAATTTGCAGAATTTTCTTGCGCAAGTGCATCTGACAGCCTAATATGATCCGATGATGCATGGTTGTTGACTCAAGGTTCAAGAATTCTTGTCGGTTGATAATTTCTTACTTAATTAAGCAATTAATTAATGCCGGAGTAGAATAATTTATAATTACGAACCTACATCATTTATAATCATCTCATTAATGTCTCCAATTTATTTCTCTTGGAATTATTTACACCATGTGACTTGTTATCATTTGCTATCTTCTATTTCTTATCTTCGTAGGTAATTAATCATTTGATTTCTGTATTAACGTAATAACTTACGATCCTCGGTGCAGGTTTTTACACATATATATCTATTACTGCAGGTTATTATTATGTATAGCATGTAATTTTCTGATTACTTTGTCGGTTTTTGTGCCCCCAACCAAATATTTTCGGAGGGGGGAGGCATAAAGTTTTATTATATGAGGCTTGCAGTGATCGAAGACACAGGGTATACAAAACTGGGTTGCTGCTTTTTATTAAGTCCTTAAATATAATTATTAAGATACTAAAAAAATGTACGTTTCTTTTGGGTATACCAAACTGTGTTACCTCTTTTAATAAAGTTTTTACTATCTTAATCACACAATTTATTGTAATTTTCTTTTCCCATGGATATTTATAATGTATACTTGGGTATCTGCACTTTTCACTTTCATTGCCATAGATGTTGGCATGAGCTTTTGGTGCTGTAATAAATCCTGCACTTGATATATATTAATTAAGACCATTATTAATTGATTGCGAAATTATTATCAACAGTTTAATCATTAAAATGGAGTGGGAGGGGAGAATTTTTTTATTATTTTGTTTTATTATAATATATAACCTCGGGGCTTGATTTGGTTGATTGTATGTTTATGTATAATTTATTATTTGTCTTTTCAAACCAGTATTATGATTTATGATCACTTTTGCAAGATTTTCGCAACATCGTTAAAAAACTGCATTAACTGTCTATTAACATGCGGAGGTAAACTGATGGGCACAATGATATATCTGGATAAATCAAAGAATTTAATTAAAATTATTCCGGCAAAATCAAAGATTAAAGTTTAAATTTTTGTGTAATAAACAATTTGGTGTATTATTTGAACTCTTCCAAGTAACAATGACAAATCGTTTCAATTGTCATGCTAAATATACTGGTACCTTAAAAAATTCTAATACCTTTGAGTTTTTGCATAACTCTTGGGTGTCTGAAATTGAAGTTAAAGACGGCTTCGAGTCTGGCTTTTATTATGCTTAATTAAGATATGATAACAATATGTGGTTCTTTACTGTACGATTTATTACGATTTATTGCGTTTTCTATAAATTTATCATTCTGGAACAGGGGAGGGGAAAAACATTTCTGTTTATTCACAAGTCATCTTATATCATCTTGTGCATCAGGAACATTTTTTATTGTCTGCGCATATCTAGAAAATTATGATTTAATTCACCTAACAGTAATATTCTGTTCCGAGAAATTCTCGTTCTGTTGCATCATGGGACTAAAAAAACCTACATAATGTGCGGAACAGAAATTGGTGTAATTTTCTCGGAAGCTCGGATATTACCATCAGATGCTAATGCAGATATTTTACAAGAAAGTGATTTTCTTTTGATTTGTTTTACCGCAATACTGATGTTTTGTGGTGTATTACAAACTCCTGTGGGACTGCCTGGGTGTGTTAGTAACTCCTGTGGGTTCTGGATGATAAGTTAGGGGCTACTGGTATATTGATAGGAGTATATAAACAATTATTATTGTCCGATTTCCAACCAGAAATTTGGTAACAATGTCCTTAGGCCACAACAAATTGATCATGCGTTCGTCGGGAGCGCCCGCTCCTGATTTTTCCAAAATGAAAAATAAATATTTAAATTTAAATTATTGCTCCCGCACCTGGGAAAACCACGCGCATGTGATTTTTTTCCTAAGTGTTAACTTACCGTCTGGCGTAATTAGCCTTTATAAGAACCCCTCTTCCGGACTTAATTATGTCACTGATAGCCATCAATAAACAGATCCACATTCTCATGAATCAGTGTATAGTCAAGTCCCTAGTTTTACGGAGGAAAAACACGCTGGTTAAACGAGGATTGACCAGTTTATTGCCCCATTCACACCTATGGATACATGTCATACTGTATACCTACTCAGCTGGAGACATAATTAGCAGACAAACTTTTGTTTTTCTTGATTGTCAATTTGTGAACAGTGTTGTGTGTAATTTTTACAAGCGTGAGAAACACTCTGTTTAACGTTTGCAACAATACGTAACAGCCTCCGTTGCTTTAGATCTTTAATAATTAAAAGTCAATTATGTTTAAACTTTTGATACCTATTTGTTTGCAACGTCAATTACTGATGACAGGACTAGCACGTGTGTGCTTGAGTGGTCCAAGATGGCATGAAAACGAAAACAAGAAAATAATGGGGGGGGGGGGAAGGGGGCAGACAACTAATTGAAAAACTTTATTCAACAAAAAAATCACACTTCAGAATCATTTACAAAATCTAAGAAATATGTAGGAGAAGTCTGACCATAACCTTGAAGGTTATGCAACACAACACAACACAAAAGAAATACCTCACACAAGAGAGAAGATTTCTGTGATTAATGACTCCCTAGAGTAAATGCCAGCATTTTATAGCTGTTGTAACTGATATTTAAAAGGTTAACCCAGGTCAGCAAGGTCAGACTTCAAGTACATACACAGATAATATACTAAAATGCCACCTTTGAACTAGTTAAATGTTAATTGACCCATGATATAAATTAATAAACACACAGTCACTGTATAGATTTGTTCTGTTTTGCCCCTCCAAATAATGAGGGGGGGGGGGGGTAGATTTAAATGAAATTTGCTACACATATTGACTTACAAGTTCTACACCAAATTTAGTAAGAAAACAAGAGGAGCCATCTTAATGATCTACAATTTCAACAAATATAGCAGTGAGGTATAAACAGAAAGGCACCAAACAGAAAAGCTGTTGATCTGGGCTGGTATTCATCAAGCCATAGCTATAGATAGATAGGTAGTAAAAAATTAAGCATTCTAATGGAAAACTTGCTAAAATAAATTATAACTAAATATAAACACCATCATAATCAGTCACACAAAATTCACTTTTATTTAGGAAAAAAACACAGGAGAAGCAATCTTGAAGGTCTACAAATCCAAAATTTTCTAGGGGGAGGTCCCCCCCTCCCGCAACCTCCCCCGCGACCTTTTTGGGCCCAGCACCCTGCCCTTCTTCAATCCTAGCTGGAGCTCTGACCTTGCATAGCATTATGCATCGGTGCGCTACTAACAGTGCTAAATAAACAGCCGTCTGAGCATGATGTGTCACTACAAGAACAAAACTGTACATGGTGATCATTGAGACTGACTAGCTTGATGCTTAGTTGATTTGAATCTTTAACCACTTGTCACTCAGTGCATTTGTGTTCATTATCATTTATATGTGTGTGACAATGTCTGCCCACAATTACCTTGAATACCTGTATTCTGGTAAAATAATTTGATAAATCCTACACAACATAACAAGAAATATATAACAATCATTTATTTGGCTCATTTCTTATTAAAGCTATTGTAATAATTTCAATATTGATACAATTTCCTAAAAATGGGTGCATCAGAAATTAATAGGGCACTTTTGCTCATTCACGCGCTTTCAAAAATGGCATTTTCAAAAATAAATTTAAAAAAATTTATTTCGCTCCTTCGCTCGCTCTCAATTACGGGTTTTTCAAAAATAAATATTTAAATTTATATTTCGCTCGCTCGCCCCTAATTTTTCCCAAAAAAATCCGTAGAACCAAAAATTAATTTGGTGTGGCCTTACTTGAATTATGTGGTTTTATAACAGTTTTATACCCGGTGTACAGTATATTTGTGTTTCTATACTCCTTTCTTTTTAGGCATTCTTGGCTGTTTCTCTGACAACAGTATTTCACATTGGTTACATCTATTATACTGTAATTATAGTAAACCCAACAGTATGGGTAACTAAACTGAAAACAGTAACTCAAATTTCTATTGAATTCAACTTAATTTAAAGCCTTCCCATACTTTATGTGTCATTTTTAATTAGTGCTACAGGAGCTTTTAAGTAAATGAAAATCCCAGTCTCGGAACTCTTGAAGTTACATGTCAAGAATTCTTCAATAAATCGTAACAGTTCAGTAATGGACGTTGATACCTGATGATATCTGGTGTCGCTATGTTTACCTTCTACTTCATAGACCTGCCTTATTGATAATTGATTTTACCGATAATAATAACGTACCCCACCCAGGGGATGTCTCTATTTTCACGGATATTTTCCTGAAATAATTTTTTCTGAAATAATGATAGTATTCATGTGACAATTTGATGAGGATAATTGTTTAACTTCTAAATAATTGTTTTACACGTTTTTCAAGTCATAAAAGCTTTTAAAGGGGTAGTAACGGGGTAGTTATACCCGGGCAGACAACAGATTCAAAGCGCTGTAAACAATCACGTTTATTAACGTTTATTAGAAGCGACAGTTTGTTTGATGTGCGTACAATTTTATTCATTAATACTGAATTTGTGTTTTATTGTAACAGATTCAAATCAATACCCACACAGTGTGGTGTATTTGCATTATTTCTTAATCAACTAAGTAAGAATGAAATTTTAGATTTATTGAGCTTTTAAATCATTGATATTCATGGTTTGTAATATATATTGTTTATTTCAGTAAATTTGCATCAGCCTGTTTCCCAGCTGAGAATATTTTTTGAAATATTTTTTGAAGAATTTTTCATGAGCTTAATTAAAGCTTCCTTATAAAAAATTTAATACATATTAAGAAATGTGGCAAAGGCTCAACTAATTTGTAATGAAAATAATGAACGCTTTAGTTGCCCTGTAAATCATGTGAAAATGAAATTCATCGCCAGTATACTGTATATTGCATGTGCGTGAGTATATGGGGCTGATTAGGGCGCGACGGCATACAGCAGTGTGCATCAGCGTCAACATGTCAAAAATTTCAATATAACAAATTTTCAATTAAAACTAAACGAGACGAGAGTCGTTAAAAAACATTAAAAAGTTAATGAATCTGTTGAATTATATGTAACATATTTACTAAATGGCTTCGAAATTGTATAAAACACGTTTGGGGTAGCTTTAATGATGATTGTGCGCTGTTAGTAATGCAGATTCAATTTTCTTTGGCTCTCGAAACATGCAGATATAAATGTATCTTGTTATTCTAATACCCCATTAACTTCCATAAAATCCTTAATTTGAAATCTTATACTAATTAGCTTCTTTCTTATTAACAAATTTGTAGATAATCCACTCATTCCCTAGCTTTATTACGTCAGTTAATTTCACGGAGGCAATTAATGGAGAACTGGCATCAATTAAAACATTGTGTGTAAGATGGGTGTAGGAACATTGTCTTATTAATCGTGGTGTTAGATCTCCCTGGATCAAATTTATCCATAACATCCAGGAGATGCCGAAGAGATGCCAGGGAATGCCGAAGAATTAGTTGGAAATTATTTCAAGTAATTTTGTAGATTTTTGTAGATTTTGTAGATTCACTTCAACTTCGAACTTTAATCCCAACGAACATTGATTTTGACCCTTATTTTGTTACCTGAAATGCAAAATCCACGAATTCAAGTGCCAAAGAAATTGTCTTTTTTACCAAAATCACGAAATTTCGTCCAACGAAAGTAATTGATTTTACAGTAACAGACGGAAACTGCAATAACTACTTAATGCGCTTGTAGTCTAACATGACACGCTTATAATGCTTTAATATGCTACACCATACACTTCCTGACACAACAAATACGCAACAAACACTGCAACAAACATGTCTCTAATCTTGATCTCTTTATTACTTATATCAGTTATATCATCAGAGAGTTTAACAAGTGGTACTTAAACATCACATTCACTGGTACCCATGTCTAGTAACATGTCAAATATAAGTCATGTAGTTGCAATCAATGTGTCAAAAATCTCGCATAAAACGCTAAACAACAGTCAGTTGAACGGAGAGTTTGACTTGTTAGTTGTTGCAAAAATAGCAAGAAGCAAACTTTTTTTAGTCTCTGTTTCTTGTCTTTTCATCAATGATGATTGAGATTGACATATATTGTAAAGTTTTTGGTCTGTCAGAAATTTGTGATAGCTTGAGACTATTATGAACAATTTCTGCATGGGGTGATGACATAATTGCAATAGCTAAAGTTATAACAGACTATAGTTAAAAGACATGCAACCATTTTGCCTTATTTATGTTTACACGCTTTCTAGATGGCTGCACAGTTGCAAGAGCATTACATTTCTTGTGTACTTGTCCCAGTAATTGCATGCAGTGTCTCAATATGCACCAATGAGTTCCATTAAAACATCAAGTGCTGCTTGATCGAAACCTGATGACATAATTGGCAAAGGTTGTCAATTATATCAGAAATAATATTTTTCACATAACAAGAGGAGACGAATAACAATAACAACTTAAGTTATTACAGATTTTACATTAAATGATGGTACCCAAGTATCGATAACAGTTCACGTTATTACCGAATTAACTATACCAAGTAGCAGTACAAAAACATCGGAGTTATTATCCAAGTTATTGAATCAAATTTATGATAATGGAACTCTATAGGATATCGTAATCCTGTCAATGTGGACCCCTACAGGTTGATTGAAGTTCTTCATATATTGTTGGCAGTACTTGGCACCCTAACTATTGGTATGCAACAGCGTCACAATAGAAAGCGCAAACGTTCCTGCCAAGATTCCGGTTGCAAATCACTTGCTTATATCGTAATAGTCTGAATAATAATAGAAATAAGGCACATAGATCATTTAAACCAATCACATTTTGTAGTAATATTATGAAATCATACTGATATCCTAATGTTTTTATAGGATGATCTTGTTGCGTACTGCCAGGGTTTGCAAGAAATTGGTCATAAAGTCACATAAATCATCAGCAATGGCAAGAAAAATTGAAAACCCTGAAATAATAGAAATACTTGGTATTGTTCGACTATGAAATGAATGTATGAATGTTGCCACATGGGCTGAGGTCCAACTAGCAGTAACCCAGTTGCCAGAACGATATATTTGACATAGAAATGTTGAGTAAATTGTCTTAATCACCTTCAACATCCAGGAGGACCATTTCTAATAAATTTGCAAAAGCTGCTTAACAGATAGTTACTTTCCAATAATAAATACCATGGCCTCTGATGAAGGTTGTGCCAGTTCAGGTGGATCTTGAGGCATTTAATGCTGGTATAGTTGACATTTTTGAATGCTGCAGTGTGCTTGGTATCTAGGGTGACAACTTGGCTATAAAGTCATTGCAACATTGCACAAGGACATCTTAAAGGCCTTGGTAGTCATTAAGGGTGCCAGCTGGAATGAAAAGTAATCTGCAACATTGCACAAGGACATCAAAAATATCGTGACTGTCATGTTTGATCTTGAAACAAATGCTGCGCTTTGGCATTGGCGCATTCAGTGTGTATGGCTTTGATTGTGTTCACTGGATTAGAATATCATTGCAACATTGTGCAAGGACATCAGAAAGGTCAGGGCAATAGGGTCCCATGAGACATTATTGCTCAGTCACCTGTCAGTTGGCATTTTCAAATCTTGTGTGTCTTTGACTGTGCCAACTGAACTAGAAGGTCATTGCATCCTTGATATGTTGTAACCGCGGAAATAAAACATTTATACCCAAATAGCACAAGAGGGTCAAGGAATCCTTTGCAATGGTCCTTTTTATGAGAAATTAATTATTTCGATGACAGAACTTGAATGGAAAATGCCGGATATTAGTAAAACTGCTGGTAGGGATTGTCGAGGTGCTGTAATATTTTACATCATCACCGTGACTGAGGGCTTGAGTCATTGAACATCGTTACATGCGCATACTGTCATACGACAGAACATTGACAAATTGACAGGGGACAAGTAATTGTATTAATGGATTTTTGAATTATTACTTGATGATGTAATTGAGTTGATGCTAGCCAATGAAAACTAAATCGGTGAGATGTTCCGGCGTTGTCAACGTTTTATGTTTTTTATGGCTTTGACATCTATCACATTATCGACACAATTCGTATGTCGCCTGAACATTCACATTAGATCTCCAGAAAGTTCTCGTCGCCTGAGCATTATCGTCAGACAGAGTTAGATTTGGTACTTTTTGTAATGATTTCTTCCGGCAATTGACAATAAAGTAGATGACTGCCAACAATGCCACTGGGCATATGTGCTGCATGCAGTGCCATACGTGGTCTGTTACTCCACCTTTTTTACGCTTTGACACGAGGGCTGTATAGTCTGTACATTCTGGCATGGGAAAAAGTGGCAAATGTTTTAGAAAGACCCAGAAAAGGTTTGAAGGTTTATAGGTTTATATATATGTGATACATGTTTAGTTTCGAACTGTTTGTACCTCATGGACCTTAAGCAAACATTAAAGAGATCGTAATAATGTGACTTTTTTATTGGTTTCTATATTTTATTATAGGACATCAGAAAAGGTTTTTGTTTATATATTCATCAGTTTGTTAAGGTCCTAAAAGCCACAGACCCAGTGTCTGGGAGGCCTGGTTTTAAAGCCAAAATTTATCATCTGACTAAAAATCTATAAACTTAATGCTTTGATGGTTTGATTGCTTACATTAGGCCAAAAAACAAAAATTGCTTGTTTCCGCTACCGGCTTTGAAAAAAATAGGGTTGATAGGTGGGGAATAATTTTTTAGATGACCTTTAAATCCTCCACTTTTATGTTTAGAAGACTCGCAGACAAATAAAAACAGAAAGAACCCAAATTCCCCTATAAAATTTGTCAATTTAAATTTTTTTGACATTTTCTCAATTTTGTCCAAAAAAAAGTCTAGGATAGGGGGCAAAAAATAGGGACAGAAGGGGTAGCGGAAATGAGCAATATATCTTTCTGGCCTTTACTCCGGCACATGTCAAATCAAGGGTGGTTGAGGGTGGTTGTATATAGTATACACGAAACTGTGGAAACGGAATAAAGATTATAATCAGTCACACAGGAACTATAAAACAAAACATTAAAGGAGTCCACAAGCAATGATAATGGTCGAATGTGATAAATGGTGTTTTATTGTAATATAAATTGTATCATGAAACTCTTTAACTTAGGAGGCTGTGACTTTGTGAAAAAGATATGGGGAACATATAACTGGTATAGGGGTAGGTGTACTTTAAGATGTATTTAATTATTAATTGTCACCCGCAGTCTCAAGGAACTCACATTGTGACTGTCAAAAAACAAAATTTTATACTGGTTACAAATGTATGTAGTTTGTCCACTTATTTCTCAGTGTGGGGTTCAGTGTTTGCTCTTAGCTCTTAGCTAAGTCTGATATATTATACTTTCTAGTGATTTTACAATTGTAGTTTGTCCCCTAAATTCTCTGAGAGTGTGAGGTCAGGGTTCGCTGTCTTGGCTTAAAATCCGATATATTTCACTTTCTTTCTGTAACAATGTATTTTTTGCTGAGTTGACAATATTTCTTGATGTTTTCACAATCATAACATGCAATATTTTCTACTCTAAATGTTGCATTTATTGCATAGATAAAGAATATGTATATGCATTGATATCTGTAAGTCCTTTATGAATATTTTACATCTCCACTATCGTACCCATTGTGTTTTCTGTCTGGTTTCGTAATATAACATTTAAATGTTACAATATATATCATATTATATCTATATAAGCTTTGCGTCGCATATAGCATCAAGTTTTAGGTTTCTGTGTTATGAATATTTATATTTATTCATACAAAAATATAGATAAATTTTTTTATATTAATATTATAAAATATATTGATCGGCACAATGTCTGACCGAGTTGTATATTTCTCAGGGAGTGTAATATGGACACATTTTTGTTTTGTAATAATTTGCAAATTTATGATAAAATTATCCTGTTATGATTTTGTCTTATTTCCTGCTGTTTCACACTCATGCTTTGATAATCTTTTTCTCTATGATGTGGCATTCAATCAAGTTGATGGATTATGTGATGGTATGAAACTAGAAAAAAACATTATCACTTGGTGAGCTATAATAGTTTATATTGATTGTTTTAATGCAATTAGCGGGCTGATGATGATTAATTAGTATTTAAAATTTAAGGCCAAAGTTATATTAGCATAATTTAAATGTTAAGGCCTTATTTTCAGTATAATTGCCTGACCTATTATGTTAGTTGCAAAACGTCAAGCACTGTAATTCTCAGTCCTTCGCCTATGTTGCATCTTCTACAGCCATTTATTCCTTTTGGATGTGGTGATGCACTGAAGGTTTTAGGTGGCTGCATCTCTCTCTCTCTGCTTGGTTTCAAAAGGTGTGTCGGGCCAGACTGTTGGTTTTACTGTCTAACTTCCTTTATTATGGTGTATGGTACTTTGATTTTGCAGCAGTTCTCGGTAAACTCGCTGTCTTTGGCCTTAAATTTTCCTGCTTCTGGTAATTGCTGATCAAAGTCCAAATTTAAATCAAACTGCAACATCACACTGCAGCACATACAGTAATCTAGTATTGCATATCAATTTCAACAAGATTATACGGATATCCGAATGTATTATGTCTATTTGATGTTACAAAAGTAATCAATTATTTTGCGTTTTTGAAAAATTCATCTATCACTAGTTTAAGTAATGATTGGGGTGAGAGAGTTTTACCAAGAATCTCGTCAATCTGATCAGGAAATTCCGAAAGAAGAAAATTCTTGTTTGTATTACATAGATGAACCTTTTTGATAAATTTGTGATTTTAATGATTTCTTGTTTCGTGTTTTCTGCAGTGTTGATATAATGTTTGATAGTATCACTAGCACCGTTAGAAATCACCTTGATGTTCTTCCTGGTGGGCCTGTATGCACTCTTCGTTAGCATGTATGCACATGGTGGGTGTCAGGAATTCAAAATATGCATCAATTTAAATGTAAGAATTAAACTTTTGCATTGACCTTCAATCCCACACCAAAATGCAAGCATGCGGGAAGCGTGCACGAAGCGTGCGCACACTTCTTACAAGCTTGCCGCAAGCTTAAATTGGTCGATTAAGATTGCAGCTGAGCTTGCGCAAGCGTGCAGAAAAATTAAGCTTGCGGCTCGCACGCTTGTACAAAAATTTAAGCGTGCAGCCTGCAAGCTTGCACAAAAAATTAAGCTTGCAGGCTGCATGCTTGCAAGGCTGCAAGCTTGCACAATAACTTAAGCATGCAGAAGATCCAAAGTTGCTAAGTGTATATATTCCAAATCATTCTCATTGATAGAACAGAAATGAGTTTGTACATTCTTTTACAATTATACCAAGAAGCTATGAAAAATGACTTGAGGAATGAAAGTGAAGCTTTGTGTTTTAATAAAAAATATCCCCTTAGTAATAAGACAACCTCACAATATAGTTTTAATTGAAGGTCAACTTTTACTGCTAATTTAACCTCAACATAATGAGAGCGTCCCAATAAAAAGACTATTTTCAAGGGGGAAAGAATAGTGGTCTTATTATGGAGGTTTGACTGTTATTTTCATTTTACAAAAAAGTCAACATTCTGGAGTTCAGTATGTTATGGTATTTGATATAATTTGTATGAAACTTGTGTATATGAGTGGGTTAAATATCATCTGAAGCAAATCTCATGCTAAATTATCAGTCAACAAATATGATCATATTTTTTTTATCCAGTGGTGGGAGTCAAAAATTCTAAGTCCAAAAACATGAAAAATGTTTTAAAAAATCATAATGCCATAATCTAAACAATTTTCCCCTGCACAATGGGATTCAAAACAAAGAACTTAATTTGAAGAATCTGAAAATTATATTAATTTGACTTAATGATTTTCATACTAAATACTAAATAAGGCATTTGTAAAAATTCTGTAAAAACTGCTGTATGTCATTTATACATTTTTTTATAATTGATAAATAGTGCTAATATTAATTAAATAGTTAAATCATTAGTAAATTGATTTTTTTAGAAAATTAAAATGATCATGAATTATGAAACAGCATTAACTATGCTAATTCAAAAAGAATTATGTACTGGTTATAAAGAAAAAGATACACTTAAATGCCCAGTTCAGAATTGCTGATAATTGTTTTAATACAGGTTGTAAACCTGATTTTTTCAATCTCATTCTATGGAGCAACTGATTCTATTCGCCTAGGATTGATATCATAGTAACCTTTATAGATTATAACACCCTGCTGGTCAATGTGAGAAGGTTCTAAAATTAGATCTGCTGATAAGTCAGTTTCTGTAGTATTGTAACATAAGTACAGGGGCACAAATAGGCAGAATAATACATGTGCTGGTATGTATACAATTACCAACTGACCATTTCACCCCCAAGTGTGCCTCACAGCTGTAACTGAATCTGATTAGCCATTGGCTGGAGACTGGTCCATACAAATGGTACCAGATTTGAATGTTTGGAGGCTAAATTGTGATGGTTAACAAACAAATATGTGTATGTGTGTACAGTGCTTTATAAATCAACATTCTTGATCACAGGAAAACTATTTGTATCAGGATGCTAAATTATATCAGTTAATAATAGACTTAACAACATTTTGGGAGACATTACATGGTTTATAATTCCAATCAGTGATTGTAAACCTGGAGAACAGTATGAAAAGGATTACAGCTCAATTAAACACTAGGTAAGATGTGTTGATATTTAATAATTAATTCAGACATTGATATTATACTGCATTTGTATGTGTTGCCTTCTAAATATATTATTTAATAACAAACCTAAAGCTGGCTAAATCAACCATGCACTAAAACCAAGGGAAATGAAAGCCACATGTTACTTCAGTGTGTGTGAGCAGCCATTATCATCGATTTAGCATTCTGGTAAATTATGCTGGCTTTTGATCACAGTGTCCTTTAATATTATTGCAAAGTACTTTTTTTGTAAATACTGCATTGCACCTTTAGAATGAAACAATTTGCATTAGTACAACAGTAAGAAATAAAACCAATGTACCAGGTTGAAATATGTGCCATATTTATAATTTATAGTTTATTTTCTATAATACATTTCAGGTCAAAACTCATATTGTACCACTGACAAAAGTGTGGCATGACTGCATGCTTGACCAGGAATTTAGCTTCTTCAGTATTGTGGCAGCCATGGCAGTACTAACCAAAGTTTACTGTAGACGTTGCAGAGATTTATACTGTTCCTTAAAAGGTAAAATATATTGAATTTAAGAGGAGTTGGTCAAATAAATTTAATCCATTATGTGACTCAGCATCCCAATGTAATGCATGATTTTAATGATATTATATTACACCTAACTTCTATTGTTTGATAACGCAATCAAAACCTCTTATAAAATATATATCGTGTGTATTGATAAAAATTAACATAAACATTAAAATAAGTATTCTTTTCAACATCTTTCAGTTTGGTTCTAAATTTAAGTTAACATTGTATATGTAACTGTTAAATTTTATTTTCAGTCATGGTGCAAGAAAAATGAGAGGACAATTCAAAATGACAAACAGAAACATGCCATGGATACAGAACATGAAGAATATTTGCCAGAGAATTTGTGATAAGATCATATACAAAACTTTGAGAACGGAACAAAACATTGAAGCAGTTGTTCATTTTATTTTCAATGAATGGGACATATTACTAATAGCCTTGAAATGCATTGTCTTGCTTTGGAAAACATTTTATTTTGATTCAAATGACATAAGTAAAATATTGACCATATGTTATTGTTTTTTAAATTCTTTCTATATAGGTTTAAGGTGACTCGGCGTGCAGTGTGAATCTTGAATATTAGCTGGAATCTGGTTATGTATGTTTTAAATCTCATTACACGATGCTGATCATTTAAATGTATGATTTCATCAATTGCTAATAAATTGTTGCTAATTTTAATAAATTGTTTTATTTAAATTTAAAAAACAACAACAAGAAAAATAATCAAAATTCAGATTACTTTTCAGGCAGCCATCTTTCATGAAGGCCGAAGGTTTGCACGCTTGCAAGCATGCTGCACGCTTGCATTTGGAACCCTGGCACGCTAGTCGCATGCTTGCAAGCATGCTGCACGCTTGTTAAATCGCACGCTTGCACGCTTGCGATCCTGCAAGCATGCCATCTAACAAGCGTGCAGCACGCTTGCAAGCATGCGACTAGCGTGCCAGGGTTCCAAATGCAAGCGTGCAGCACGCTTGCAAGCGTGCAAGCTTGCGATCAAGCTTGCAAGCGTGCAGTTAAGCTTGCAAAGCCTGAATATTTCCGCAAGCTTGCAAGCGTGCCGCACGCTTATTTGCAAGCGTGCAGCACGCTTGCAAGCGTGCCGCATGCATGCCGCACGCTTGCCAGGGTTCCAAATGCAAGCGTGCGCATGCTTAATATTTCAATTGCGCAAGCTTATTAAGCTTGCAGCCGCAAGCTTCACGCAATCTTCACGCAAGCTTAATTAAGCTTGCCATTTTGGTTTGGGATGTGCTCTAGCATACTACAATTACTATCAATTGATGCAATAAAATTAACTAGAAATTTGTTTTTCTCCAAGTGTAAAATGTTTTCTAACAATCTTCAAACATGTGTTTGGTAGAATTATGTGATAGCCATCAGGTTATCCACCATTTATAAGTCACAAATTGTTATTTAAAATTGTGACAGCCAAACACTATGTCATTAAAAATTTGATAAAGGTATCTTAGACCTCAGGAGTTATAACAAGAATGTCCTTATAGCAATGAGTCAATGACTAACATTATTGCCAAGAAACAAGTGTTTCTGTTTCCTCAACTTATAAGAACTCTCTTTGTTTATAAGAATTGTCTACCCCTACACTTATAAATCATGCAATAATAGGCAATAACACTCTTGGTCACCTGTTTGATCCAAGTTGATGGGAAACATTCAAACATTAATATTGTGGTTGGGACTAGAACTTCAAAGTCACCTGCCACATATCATACGGTACTTAATGTTTGTTTCCAATTTGCTTTTGGACCTTTAGAAATGTTACAATCTGTAACAAAGTCTCAGTAGCCAGGGTAAAAATATTTGCATATGTTTTTGTCCTATTTGCTTCTTGGCCTTTAGCATTTGCACAATCAGAAGCAAAGTTTCAATAAACTAGAGTAAAACTACTTGCATATGTGTTTGCTTACCATGGAATCCTGTACCTTAAGAAATGTTGCAATCTGAGGCAAAGTCTTCATGACCAGGGTAAAAGTACTCACATGATTTATGTTTGTTTCCACTTTGCTCCTGTACCTTTAGAAATTGTACAAAGTGAAGCAATGAGGTCACCATATCTGATAAGTTGTTGTTGATACTCAAACGGGGACTAAAGGGGAAAGTACTCATATTTTTATGGACTTCAAGAAAGTGTTTGGCATTTCTGTGGGTTGTTTAATGTGAATTACAAGATGGATCGACACCCACACCTTTCTCATTTATAATGACCTACAAATGATGATTGCATATTTATAGTTCCTAAAAACGTATCTAATTGGCATTGATTGGATAAGGGGATAAGTAGTAATGTTTTTGTGCTGATTATATTTGTGTAGCACTTTAACAAAGTTTCTTTTCTTAAAAGTTTATTAGGAACGTCTATAATATTAAATAGTGAGTCAAGTAATTAGTTAAGGCATGTAATTTTTATCAGTCAGTGTGGTGTGGGTGCTCCTTATAATTTGTGATTAAAGCAGACAATGGTAGATTTAAAAAATTAATATTAACTATAGTGAACATTCTTAATTTCTCTTTTTAGGCAACCTAGCTTAACTGCCGATTCATATGTGAACTAATTACTAAACGTGATACTTTGAACCTAATTACAGAAAGTTACCCCGATAGTTAATGGATCGCAGGCTGTAAAATGGCCCGATAAATTAAGTTTTTCACGAAAACACCACTATCCCTGTTTTTCGTAAAAAAGTAGTTTGAAAGATATTAATAGACTGTGTTAATTACAGTCGGGCAATTAAGTCAATTAAGTCAATTACAACAGTGGTGCAAATGTGTGAAATTATGTAACCCAGCTGAAAAAGGGGCTGGGTCTTATGTTAAAAATTTGTCAGAAATGTACGTACTTTTCATATTTTTGTATTTTTTTTGTCGTTTTATCGAGATGTACATGGACTTGTGACATAACCAGATGTTACAGCGTACTTTGGGTACAATTTGTATGTATGTTTTTATATCCAAACATTTACATGTGATATCAATATGTGTGAAAGTAATTTTAGATATGAGAGTAATTTATATGAGTACATATGATGCTATGAGTCTGTACTTTGACTTGCCCCCCTAATAAATTCGGTGAGAACATGAGGGGTTTAAGGGGTTTTTGACTCGGTAAACTCTGGTTACCGATGGTAACATGAGGCATGCACATTAACGTTACACAAGTAATCATACCCAAATACAATACCAGTGTATGTCTTGTTTCATTTACAAAATGGCCGAGGCTTGCTGAGTGCAATTTTGCAAATTTTGCTGTAAGGTTAAATAATTGATTGAGACAATTTTGCGCTCTGAATATTACTAAAGGCAAACAATGATGTTAGTACATGACATTGTACTTTAATTTCTGTGCATCCACACTATGTATAAAGTCTTAAGAACTTAATCTGCGGTGCCAGACTATGAGTGACTGATTGGTTCTTGACTTGTAAAGCTTAAATTTTCATGAAACTTTATTTTTATGGTAAGAAACATCAAACGATTAATTTATTATTGTCCAAAACCAAAAAAGAAATACAAATTCTTTATTCCGCTATTAAAATAAACAAAAGTCAAGCAGTATTCAAGCAATGTTCATACCTGCTATTCCTCATTAAGATAATTTTCACAAAAATACATATGTAAACCATGTCTGTTTATTCAGGAAAATCTAAACAAAACTTAGGAGAAATGTTGTTAAGTCTAAGATTAACATCTTGGAGAGGTCTTTGTATAGTGTTGCTTGTCAGACCATCAGTTTTCAAAAGGTTTTTAAATATTGATAGAAAGCAGAGGTCTTGAAACTCAGCTACAAATTGGTTTTCAAGTGTTTAGATGGTGGTTTGGTGTAAGACACTCTGAAGTGCTAGGAGCAGGTCTTTGATATTGGAAAGTTTATTTCAAAGTGCATATAATAATATCGGTCTGTATAAATTATGTATATGATGATATCTGGGAGCAAGTGTTGGGCTGTTAGACTTTCATCAACGGTTTTCATACTTGAACAGTGATTGAAAATAAACAACAGTTTGATTTATCGTTACTGCGGCAACACTGTTGTTAAGCTGGTGTTTATGTTCCATTACCTTAGAATCAATTACAATTTGTTGATTGCAATTAACAATTGCACTTTATTCAATTATTGCCAATTAAGCATTTCTTTCAAAATCATTTAATTGTCAATTAATTGCACAATTAGTTTGAATGTCTTGAAATTAATTGTTTTTGAAATTGATTTAAATTTGTCTGCGATGCAATCCGAAATGCTTCCAAACTGATGTTGCTGCGAGTTTGCAGACATTCAGGTTACATAATAGCTGGTTTAGAAAGATAATAGCGTAAAGAGGTTGGGGGGAGGGTGGGGGGCTAAAATATGTCTTTTTAGGGTATGCATATCTTTTTGAGTTGAATTTATCAGACTTGTTTTATTTTATAATTATGTAATTTGAACTTACCTAAAACTGGTGCAATACATATACGGAGATGCTTTACTTGACAGCTGCAGCTCATACTTTATTATATAGGTAGCAACAAAAAGGTGAAAAGGAATTTTAATCCAAATGAGGTTGACCGTCATGAGAGAATGTTGTGACATAAGTAGAAAAAACTTACAATCGCACACAGGTGCACGCTTTTGTTGCCTTAAATTAATGTTGTTACATAAAAAATGATCAAATTATTAATTAAGGGTTTTGCTTTTGCTTTTTTTTCACCAAACGAAACACCTGAATTTCTACTTGATTTGTGTGGACTTTACATCGGATGGAGGACATGAAGGTCGGTTGCTGAGGAAACATTTAATGCATCGTTAAAATTCGGACAAGTTTTACAAATAAAATTCCATGATCGTGGTTGTTGAGCCTCGTACTATGTATCTTTCATGCTGTTTTTGATAAACCGCTGTATTTCATTAATTGAGCCTTTAAACTTGAAAAACAGTGAAAATGCAACTTTTTACGAATACCTAAGTACCTATCAACTGTGTAATTTTACTGTGAATAATATTAATCTCAAAATTGGAGAGTGCAGTTGTCTGATATTGTACGGTATTTATCTGTGCCCTAGCTAATCCCTAACATACAGCTTATAATTTTTTATTTTCTGTGAATTAATTATTATTAGCTATAATAATAGGGGCTGAGGACCGAATGTTGCCTATTTTGCATTTATCCAAATGTCACTTAAATATGGTAGCCTGAATTTATGAGAAATAAATACCTACTTTCGTTGACAATCGATTAAGTTAATTAGTTGATTCTCGCAACTGACTCAGGCCGTCTGTACGTGTTATATCTTCATATTAGGGGATTCTGTGATTCATGATTTAAGGGTCAAGGGTCATTTGGCTTTTGCAACATTTTGTGCAACATTTTGTGAAACAAATGTTATTCTTTTGATATTGCGATATAACCGTCCATATGGGGCAATCCCCTTATCAGCTATGTTATTAATGAGTTTGGGATTTTTGATTAATGAACATTTTTTCATCGAGATTTTTAATGCACAAAAGCCGCAATAGATGAAAGGACTGGGTGCAATTTGCATGACAATGAAATGTACCAATCAGACTTCGTTAATCGTTACACTCGTTAGTTATGCATTATGGGAAATGATACTTTGCGTTAAATCGCCATATGATTATTTTGAGTGCGATAAACTCACAATCTGTGTCGTGTTAAAACCCATTATAATTACTAATCTGTATGTCTCTGTCAATTTCCATATTTTTTCCACAACTTTCGCGGATAGTTTATTAATTAAACATGATGCTTTAATTCAAGGTCGTTAAAGCAATTGTTTAAGGATGAAAAAGAAATGCAATATGTCATTATCATGAACATTCAACTGAAGCCAAATATTTGAATGAATCAACTTTCACCCCTAATTATGTGTTTATCAATTTAAAAAATCTTTCTACATTTAAACAGATCTAGGATCACTGTTCATACCTGTTGGTGTCGAGTCAAACAGTCTACCTGACACACTAAATGATTCACAGAAATTTTTAAAAATATAAAAAAATGACATTTATGGTGTCATCTGTTCTTCGGCCATGTAATGAAAAAATAAAAAGAGCAAAAGTTAATTAATGTCATTTTAATGTGGTCTTAATTACTGATACAAATGTACCATGTCTGTTCTGTTCTATTATTATTAATTCAGAATTATATAAATTTGAAATGAGTCTGATCAATTTAAAATTTGTTCACCACGGTATTTAAGTCATTTGTAAAACTTATTTTCATTGGTTGATCTGTGATCCACATAAGTTTAAATTTGTTAACAACATTTACAGTTATTGGTCAATGATCATTTGTGACAGTCAATTTCATTGGCTGATTTGTGATCTGTATGTTTGTTTGCAACATTTACAGCTATTGGTCAATGATCATTTGTGAAACTCAATTTTATTGGCTGATTCGTGATCTGTTTGTTAAAAAATGTTTGCAACCTTGATAGCTATTGGTCAGTTATCAAATTTTGTAAAACTAAATTTCATTGGCTTATCATCACTAAGATTTGTTTTGAATTATAAATGAACAAATATCTAATTAGTAAATTGATCAATGCAGATCTAAAACATATAGTACTGCATGGTAATACTAACAAAATATTTGGAGTCAAATAGTATACAACTGATAGTGATCATTAAGTTATTCTGGAACATATGTTGTTGCAGCTGTTACTTTTCTGTAAAAAAATAATAAAAAAAATAGAAAAAAAAACAGAAAAAAATATTGACATAAAATATAACTGTGGAAAAGATCCTAGTCATTGTATAGCTGCAGGAGATAGGGATTGACGAACGGTGAGTTTATTATTCCAAGTTCCGGCTCCCGGCCTGTGGTAAGGATCGTTGATACCACGTCATTACTAGGGTTGTTTTTCCCCGTTTTCCCTGTGTCGTATCTGATCCCGAAGTTGTCAGCGTCACAGCATGTCGTCACGATATCCTAGTGCTGCTTTCCGTGGGTTTCAAGCCCCTTGGTATGGCTGTGGTATTGTTTTGAGGATTTCTGATAAGCCCGAGTGTTTTGTATCGTGTTTTGTTTCGCCCAGGTGTTAAGTATTAAAATTTTATGCTTATGATATCAGAGATAACGGGTCTCTTACTTGTCTCTTCATAGAGAAAGTTTTACCATATGTCATAGAGATGTTTATCCGTGATATATTGTGATAAGATGTTTTATATGATATGATTCCATCCTCTTCATTCTGCTCAGCTTTCCCTGTGTGCAGGCGTACTCTACACTTTCCTGCGCCTATCCCTGGTGCAACTGAGTGCCTTGATCAAGAGATCAATTTGCAACCTTGGGTCTGTTGCCTAAATAAAGCTGCACTTTCGTCAGTGCTCCCTTTCAATTTACATATAGAAGGCTTGGATTACCTCCCGTGGAAAGCACTACATAGTGCTTTGCTTCGGAAATGGACACCAGGTGAAGAACGTAGTATGATTTTATTGACTTTGAGAGTGTTCTCAAATTCTCATGTTCTTAGAATTTGAGCTTAGCTGCTGTTCTTCAATATTGCTTATTGATAGACCTACTTATAATAATCCAGTGGACAATTATTTGATGGATTTCAAAAATTACAAATTCATATTTTTACTGACTTTTCTCTGAGGATGTCACATTACAGGAAGTAAGATTTAATATCACATGAACATAAATTTGGTGTGAGGTCACGTGACAGGAAGTGAGGTTTGATGTCACATGACAGGAAGTGCAATGTAATATCACATGACCATAAATATGGTGTGAGGTCATATGATAGGAAATGTGATTATTTGAAGTTGAATGATATTGACAGACTAAGTTGGTTACCGAGGCTGTTTGTTAAAAGATAAATGGGCATATGTGCCATTAAGTGGAAGCCACAAGGCACATTTGATATGCTTTTAAAGAGAATTTATATAATAAAAAACGAAGGAGTTTGGATGCGATTACAGCCACAGGCTAGAAATTAACTACTGCAATACAAATAGCACTTAAAGTGTTGGCAACGATACATATGGGAAAGCAATGTTCAATGAAATGAAAGAAAATAGATGCCAAGTGACAGATTCTAGATTTTGTTTCAATTTACGTCCTGAATAAAATCCTCATTCTTCCCATCTCTATCTGCTTGATTTACAATGTTGAATTACATTGTGCAGGTGCTGGGGATGAATAAATACGTAATTCTAATTCTGCACGAGATTTCTAACAATTTCGTAACTTTACGTTCGCTGCATTATGTTTTTAATTACTGCGGCTTTTCAGACAAAACCATCTTGTTGAAGCTTAGCATATCTGGAATTATCCAAATATTTGCTTGAAAAAGATGGGTATTAACTATTAAGACATTCGAGTTTAAAATTCGCAGACGAATTGTATACACTATTTCCCTAAAATGTTCTCTATTTATTTAATGTAGCACGAAAGATGTAGTAATTACGAAGCATATTTAAATTGTCCGCTTGAGGAATTTATTCAAATTATGTCTGGGAATCATGCCGCGATGTTGAACGTTCTGTCACAGCTAGCTAACTGCGTAAATTAGAATGAAATCCGTAACTATGCAATCATGAAAAAAATGTCAATTTTATATCTCGTATTTGAAATAATAAAACTGTTGCCATGGCAGCTTGTATTTCATGGGTAAACTGTGTATAGTTATAACAATGTGGCTGCATGCCATTGCAATGTGACAATTTTATTATTATAAGGAACCCATTGACAATTTGCAGCTTTCTGTGGTAGCAAACAAATATTTACTTGGATACAAACGGACATTGGTTACTGTCGATTCAATAAGTAATACTAATGAGGTAGCTATCCCATTAGAAATAATAGTGAGGAATACAGCTAAAGCAGTTACTATTACACCCAGTTTAACCTAGATAAACATAGTTTACCTGAAGGACGAGCCAATGTTTATAACCGTTATCATTTAACTTTGAACTGACTTTAGAGTTTTCTTACTTCTTATCAATATCTGCTTTAGAATGAATGTCTTTGAAAAGAAACAGTCTTGTCAATAATTACTCCTTGTATCCGATGACTTCTGTTTCCTGTAAGAATGTGATTACGAACATATAATATACTTGCGCTTCGACCAAAGAGCGTCATTGATTCCCAGTTATTCCATGCTGTCTTGTTTCGCCATGGTTATATGATGTATACTGTTTACTTGTACAGAAATCCATTTCTAATAATTCTAAAGTAATATAATATAAGCCAAAGATTATTTCATGCTTATATTGCTTCGACTGGGGTGATATGTATATATATATATATATATAAATTGTAGATTATGAAGAAAGAAACCGCTATGGGAAATGTATAAATATCATTTTTGAAATTATTCTAAGCCTAAAATTGCATTACTTCTAGTCAACTTGCAAACAATAACCTTTCTGGTGATAGATAATCTTTGGGGCAGAAAATAGATATCTTTTGGCTGAACAGTTTCCTTTTGGCATTTTATTTCTTACAGTCGAGAAGATCAGGAAACTCCATGTATCCATAGCAATTACGTATAATTGATTGGATGCCGTCAATATAAGATCTCGCGTAATCCATCTTTGTCACCGCGGCACTGTGAGTCGCCTCGTACTGGGCATAAAATATCGTCAATTTCAGTTTTCTGCGGTGAGTGTGTAATGTTTAATTTGATTTTCAAACATCTATAGTATTGACTAATGAATTACTTGGTTATATATCGCTGGAAAGTCTGCAGTTTCTGGTATAAGGAGATTAACTTCGGGTTGTAATTATTCTAGATTGTATTGGCAGAGTTAATATGTGCATCGTATGCAAGTTAACGTACCTTACAAATTTTTCTCGGAAATTTGGCAATTCTGGGAATTGATTTACTTTACCTTCTAAATTTTTTCAGTAAGTACAGTATAAATGCATCTAAACCGAAATATCTATTATTTGCTCAAGTTTGTTCACTATGTGGTCTTCGAAGTAGGAAATTCTGATCCCATGTGAACCAGGAAATGTAGTTATACTCTAGAATATTTGTGTTATAATCTTCCCAATGTAAGAGAATGAAAAAAATCAATGAATGGAAGCTCTAAGGGTTAACCTAATTTTGCTCATGGACTCATTGCCACTGTGACTTACTGCCTGACTATCTGGGGGGGGGGAAAGACACAAACTATAATGTACATCTGCTATTGATGACCAAAATAATTCTTTTCCATTTGTTCCCATGCTCTTTGTGACTTAATTATAACTATGTTTGGATCAGGAAGTATTATTTTGCGCTGTTACTATCGATGACCAAAAACTCCTCCATTACAAAAGCCTCTGTGTGACTTACTGCGCTCGGTATCAGGAAAAATACTGGAAAGTGTAAATGTTCCCTGGTACTATTGATGACCAAATTCTCCTCCATCAGGAAGAGTCACCCTATAATTGGTATTGATTATAACCTCCCCTGTAAATTACTCACTAAGTAAACATTATTGAGACAAAAATGTGTGATCACCTTATAGTGTGGAGAGAGAAAGAAGATCAGGTCCTTAATTTTCGAAAACATTTCCTATTCCATTCCATACTAGCAGCTGAAAGGCCTAGATCTTCAAGTCGCAAATCTTGATGAATTTTTGTTGGTTTTGCTCATAAATAATGTAGTTGTGTGTCTTTCTACTTGTGCTAAATGAAGCAATCTACTTAAAGAGCCATTTTAAGAAGAATCTCTCACTTTTCTGATCTCCATTTTTGAAGAGTTTCACAAGATGCTACTCTTCAACAAAGAGATTTAGTGTAGACAATGTAAATTATAGTTAATTACTCAGAAAAGTCTTTGTGAAAAATTCATCTCCTGAGGAGCAAATATCTTTGTTTAGTCAAATATTGGTTTGTCGTCTGCCATTTTAATGAGGCCACTTCATTTATTATTTATTGAAACCAACATTATATTAGTACATGTAGTTGTGGGTTTTTGTTAGTAATGAGTGTTATACTATTCCAAATATTTGTTTATGTAGTGCTTGTGTACTCATGCCGATTGTTTTTGCGGACTTTTATACTGTAACAAATCTAACTGACATGGCATTTTAAGGACCATTGCAATTGTACTTAGAATAACAGTTCAAGTGACTTCAAGTGTCTTCAAGTCTGCTTTGTAAACCGCAATCAAACTAACATAAGAGGAAATTTTGTTGGACTGAAAAAGAACAGTTAAACCTATGTTGTTCAGGTAATTCTCAAAGCTCTAAAATTTTGTGTTAAATTTAATTTTTTCAATTAATCAGATTTAAGTTTCCCTATGATATTGTTCTCTGGATTACGGCATTATACATGGCATGAGTCACCTTTGTACTTCAAAATTAGCACATTTCCCAGTCTATATACCATTGCCCCATGCTATATCCTTGATGCCATATCCTTGATAGCAGCATACCTGAGTCTACCAATTGCGCCAAAGGCTGGCCTCGATAACAGCATGCCAGCCAACCATTGCACCAAGCTGGCCTTGATAACTGCATACCAGTCAACCATTGCACCATTCTGTTATCTCAAATATGTTAAAATCACAGATAAAACGATTATTTTAAATAACTGGTATTTAATATATGGACAGGTTAGATTTGAGAAAGTGCGAAAATTGAAATGCTTATCACTAACTAATAAAAGTATATGTGCAAAATAAGCTAGAAAATTGCCGCAATTGACGAGCAATCATTGAACGCTTATCAGCTCTCGCTGTCGAGCTAATCCTCAAATAGCACCTAATTTAGTCCGTGTATTTGTCATAGTCACCTTACCTTCTCCGTAGGATCATTTATCTTGATTAATCTCGCCGACTTCTGTTTGGAGATGTATGGATAAATCCGTAAATTCCTTAAAAGCTAACAGTGTTCTTGGTGCTTTTATTGATTGCTAGTTTTTGCAAGCGTCTTATGACATTGATTTTATGATAAAAACTGTATTGTTAATGGTAGTTTCGCACCTTGTGAAATCCTGGTTAGTGTCATAGTTCAGACAATATGATAAATGGTCATTGTTTATATAACAGGTAACTGTATCATTGATGAAGACAATTTGGAACAAAAACAATTTTTTTGTAAAATTTATATTTTTCTATAAAAATGAAATATAAATTTTAAAAATAAAATTTTACAAAAAAAATTGTTGTTTTTTCGTTTTCAATGATACAGTTTCCTGTAGTTAATACCTGCACCAGACTGATGGTCAGATGTATTGTTTTGTTGATGCTCCTTAACGTGAAGTGGCGTAATCTTTTTTTCATTTAGAAGTTTTTGTTTGCCTTTTTAAAACGGAGCCCTTGAATTTTGTCAGTGAAGTTATCTTTAAATTTAGAGAGCAATACAAAAATTCAGGAAATCATTGCTACAAATGATTAAATTCAAAATATTTTGTTAGAAATTAAAATGACAAAAAACAGTCGATGAAAACATGTTTAACAAATAAATGACCAAAATCAGCCAATGAAAACCTTTGTATTACAAAGGATTGGCTGGAAAGTCTCAACAAGTTTCAAATTGATATGGACAGATCTAAGCTTTGACAAAATGTTTATAGTTTCTATCAGGATTTGTTGTGAACATCAATTCTTGTGATCTAGTTTCATAACATTGCACCATTCAATGTTAACCAACAGTATTAACTTGAAGATATCTAGTGCCAATTTAAGAACAGTTTACTTGTTAGCTTGTATCAGTCAGTAAGCATCTTTTACAATGTGTTGAAAGATTTTCTGTTGATAGATTTGCCGGGCTTATAATTACTTTAATTTATAGAAAATCAGTATATCCTGTTCAGAGACTAAGTCATTCAGTAAAAAACAGAATTGACTTGGGAAGAAAACCAGAAAATCAGGAGTATTTGAAACTTGATGATTCCCCTGTGTTCGGTGCCAATGGTAATATTTATCATAGAAATGATTCCGGTGAGCCGGTTCATGTTTTCTCACAGAGTGGGAGTCTATAGTAGATTTTATTGTTTATTTTCATGGATTCTGATACTACAAAAACTCTCTTTAACTACCTTAATCATCTTGACAAAAAATGTCTTTAACTACATTTAACTACCTTAATCTTGCCTGAGACAAGGAATCTGATATCTTGGAATATTTTGCTGTATTTTCATGGAACAAGACATGATCTGAGTTCCAACTTCCTGTAAAATTGTTAATTTTCAGACTTTAGAATTTTCTTTCAGGAGCTTGTGATAAGTATTGTTCTGTTGACATAATGATCAACTATCTTATGAATTCTATTTAACTACTATCAGTAACTTGAAAAAGAGACCCCCTCCTGAAAGAAATCTCCCTGTTAAGAGTCTTTTTGCCTCATTGACATATTTGCAAGTTACGCTTTTTAATTGTGCATGATTCCGAAAGTAATTTTTATTTGCAGCATATTATATACTGGTAGAATATCTCACATTTAGACTCCACAGTGATTTTTAATCATCGTCAAAGCAACCGCAGACACTTTTTGTGTGATTAGCAGTTTGTCCTTATTTTTTCATCAATATCGGCAGGGCTTTTTTTCTTCGTTTTTTCCCCCTAAAATATCGGAAAGTATTGTTTTGGTAGTAACTCATGTCTGGTTTTACTGTTCACAGATGATTAGGTTGCTCACGAATGCTTTTACTTCATTAAGAAGGTAATCGCTTTTCACTGGAGCACTTACTGACATGCACGGTCTATTATAATTTGTTTCTGCCGAAGATCTGCAAGTTTTTGGCAGACAATACAATAGATCTTCCACTGGTGTAAACTTTTTTTGCCCAACAAATTATTCCCTCTGCACTACTGTCAACTTCTGAGTTATATCATAGATTTTTTCCCCACCCAGTTTTTCAGTTTGAAATGACGGAAAGCCTCATTTACAAAAAAGTCACCTGTCTTTCTGTCACGTTGCATTCATGTTTAATTATTCTTAGCAAATGTCAATGGAATAAATAATGAAGAATACCTTGCTCTGACAGTTTATGCTGCCATTTAGATACCCCAACTTCTTAGTTTTATCTGAACTTTGGTTTGAATTGATTTACTGTCACCTCGCTGCCAAATTTGGTGCATTATTCTGCAAGCAATTCATTTAATGCCAGTAATTAAACCTCAGTTTAAAATACAGATTTTCAGAAACATTTCTGAATTTTCAAGTTTCTTGTTATACTGTGATCTATTATACTATATTTCCCAGTTTCTTCCGTGGAAGTTTGGAGTTAATGATCTATATGCACGGTAGATTGATTTAAAGCAAGTTTGGCATTGTTGACAAGAAGGAATTTCAAATTAATGTTGTAAATCAAGCAACATGCTGCAGGTTTGGCATATAGGTCACACTCCATTACTTCTCTCATATTTATTGGTTACAGAAAGGCAGTAAATAATTTCCAGCAATCTGATTGGTTGATTTTCGAGAAAAAAACGGAAGATTAATGTTTCTGATATTCAGGATAGCATTAGGCGATATAGATCAGTTCCTTATTGATTGATAGCCAGTGTTCCCCAAGGAAGCTTGGCCCACAGTGATATGGGGATAATAAGTTAGTCACTGACAAAATAAATGAAAAGTTTTACTTTACTAAAGAGCTTTTAATGACATGTTTTCATCTGTTTTGTCAGCCCTACTTTATCTTTAGTTTAACACCCATTGTTTGTTTGGTCATTCGTTTAAAATATTTTTGTAATTCAGCCAAACTTTTTTCTGGTATTTGAACAACCATTTGGGTCATATTGTTTTTCCATCATTACAAACAAAGCATTAAATGACTGTGACCTTCACCTACTTTCAGTATTGCCAACTGTTTCAATATCCATATACATGTTTGTAAAATTTGTTACCATAATTTCCTTTATCTACACTGAAATGTAAAAAAAAACTAATGAAGATGACAGGGAAGGTGACCACTTAACAGAAACAGTGTTGCACAAAAAGCCAAAAAAAAAACCATTACAAAAATGAAATTTACAGCCCACTGTCATTCAAGTCTGAGTTTTAGACTTACATTATTGGTGAATAAGGCCCCAGTACTCAGACGTACACAATCATCAAGTCAGTGATATACAAATATATATACTATTGATATTATTAATGTTACTAAAGTCTGTGACAAGTGGAACATTGGTAATATATGATAAATCCATAAAGAAGTGTCTGGAGATAGCAGATCATAGCACACTGGTGGCCCTTCTCTCATCCATCACATTTTATTCCTCAATTAATCAGTATCAGCCCATTCTACTGTATTCAGGAGTGAAAGTCAAAATGTGATTAGTCCATAATGAATAAAGAAAAAGATGCAATATTTTTGCCTTCACAACTAAATATCAGGTCTCTTGTGAATGTGTATTCCACATTCGAAGCAAACTGCAACAAGTCAATCAAGAACTGGAAGAAGATGGATCTGGTTAGCTTTGTGTCAAAGCTCTTGGTCCTCTACCTTTAGCAGGAGCAACACATAGTCTCCCTGGCCGCTTTGTTTCAATGTCATATTTACTGTCAGGATCAAAACTTTGTTTTAGTTCTTGGTCCTACACTTTTTGCAAAAGCAAAACATATTCTCAATACCCGCTTTGTTTCAAAGTATTATATTTCTGTCAGAATCAAAGTTTTGTTTTAGCTCTTGGTCCTGCACCTTTAGCAGAAAGCAACACACGGTGTCAATGTCAGCTTTGTATCAAAGTTATATTTCTAACTGTCAGTATCAAAACTTGTTTAAGCCCTTGGTCCTGTAACTTTAACAGAAGTCAATCACCGTCCCCTTGTCTGTTTTGTTTCAAAGTCATATTTCTAACTGTCTGGATCAAAACTTTATTTAGGTCTTGTTCCTGCAACTTTAGCAAAAAGCCCCACACAACCACTCTGTCTGCTTTGTTTCAAAGTCATATTTTTCAAACTTTCAGGATCAAAGCTTTGTAATAATAATAATAAAGACTTTATTTATGTTGGATTACATTTTTGACAGTAAATGTCAATGTTCAATATGGTCCACTAATTTGTTTTAGCTATTGGCCCTGCACCTTTAGCAGAAAGCCACCGACAGTGTCCCTGGCCTCTTTATCATATTTTTCTAACTGTCTTGATCAAAGACATTCTGTGTCAGTTTGTCAATAGCATGGGAGTTATTTATCTCTTGATATATGTTTTATTCATTCATATATATACCCTGTTCAAGTGTTATAGGAGGACTGATTGTTTATCTTAGCATTTAAACATCTTTAAAATTTATTTGTGTTAAGCTTGTCTTGTTTTTGAAGATGAGACTGGGTAAACAGTGACCCATAATTTGTCTTCAAGATCAACATCAAACTAAGACATGCTCTCTGTACCCTGTCTTTTGATATTATGTTTTTGATGATAAAAACACTTCACAAAAGATATTGGGCTGGTATATTTTTTATTCACCTCTGAGTATAATCTGGTGTAGAAAGTTTTTGCTATTAGAAATGAAAGAAAATGGCTGCAATTAGATTTTAATGACTTCCTGTTAATTAGATATTTTATCTTTTGAAGATTTCTTTTTCAATCTTTTTCCACCCAGCAGCCAGGATATTTTAATGCCAGCTTTGTATGTCACTTACAATATTCTTTATAAACTAATTAATACATGTATAGATTTATCATCATAAGAATGCCCTAAGAAAATTAGTTAACATATTCTAAATGTCAAAGATATTTTTCTCATGTTTAAATGCAGGTTAATAACCAATTTATTATCTATAATGATTGAATTTCAATTATTTCATAAGCCAATATCATAATGGAGTCCATCAGCATTTGCTAATTGGTGATTATTTTTAATTTATATTCATATCATATAATAATTATAAAATGTTATTTGGTATATAAATAGTTATGTCGTAATAATGGCGGTAATTGAAATCAAGTAGAGTTGGTTATATTAATGCACAAATGTACCAAGCAGTGCTGCACAGGAACGGCAAAAATGGAATAAAATTGACAATGCGAATAGTGGACAATAGCTAATATCCATATATTAAAGCAACAGCTTAAAACAAAAATTTCAAAATAAAATCCCATTTCAGATGGAATTTCTGAAAATTGCTCATATTTTTTTGCCGCAATGAAACATAAAACAGATTTTTAAGAATTATTACACAATGACACTTACTGCTTCACGAATAGCAATAAATCACAACGAGGAAATTGAATATGGAAGCTGTTCTGCTCGTCTTTTATGTCACGAATAACGCTGTTAATGTAGTTAACAAACCTGGTCATGCTGATAAAGAAAAAATCCTTTTGATTGTCGATGCCCGATGCTCGTGTACTGCAGGAAATGTCATCATCATCAAGGGGGAGTTCCGGAAACTCGTCTGAATTCCGGAAAATTCGTCTGATCGTAGGGAGTTGTGGTATATTCCCGTTGTGATCCCTCAGCAAGACGCAGGTTACCGTGAGTTACGGTCTAGTGAAATGATCCTGATCTAAGAATCTTGCAGTTGATTTGTTTATTTTCATATCAACAGTTCCGTAAGTAGGTTGAAATTGAATGAAAAGATTGATATCGAAGACTGCTTAATTATGTACAAATGGTGGCATGGCAGGCATTAGGGCATGAGGCATGATGATGTAGGCTGTTGAAGTGAATTGTCAGATTTTTGTATTTGAAAAATAAACATGAGACATTTGTAATGTAAACATGGTCGACTGCCAATTTGTTTGTCTTCACAAGGAACTTATAATTCTTTGTAAATGAACTGAAAAATTAGGTCTTTTTTCGAATGTCTCTAATTTTATGAGTTAATGAACAGGTGGTTAGTATGCATGCAGCTCGGTCATATATTTTCCTTAAATTCATAATGGGTCGATGTAACTTGTCTTTAAGTTACTCAAGTTACTAGCTTTAAATTTATAGGTAATATGAGTTGCCCAGCTTACAACTTCTTGCCCCAATGTTGCGGGTCCAAATCAGTTGCCCAGCTCATGGCTTCTTGCAGGTTCGAATCTTATTCCCTCGGCATGTACACTTCAATGCAGAAGTATAATAAGAAGTGTGGTTCTTAATACATAGTGTGAGATTTTAACAATAATGGAATTAACTGCTGGTAATTTGAGTTCATTGATAAATTACCTGTTCTCAAACAGCTAGTAGAGCTGGCTTGGTAATCACATGCCTACCTTGCCAATACAGATACAAGACAAAACCTACAAAAACCTTACCCGGCATTGTGGTAAAACATGCACAATGCTTTCCCTCACTCATTATACATTGTGTTTGCCATGTTTTTATTCTTTGTGCTAAATGTTTTAGCCCAACTTCTTTCTGCTTTTGTTGGCAAATTTTCTTGTTCTTCTGAAGTTTTTGTGTGATCTGAAGGTCGTCACCAGAAGCTTGTTTTTGTCTCTATGCTGCATTATAATGGTATATTGCAAGCTCCTAAGTGACTTGCAATGTTACGTCTGTTACATAATGCGAAAAAAATCACCAAGTCAGATAAATTTCTTTTTATCTATGGATAAAGGAATACAATATTAAAACAGCAGATGATGCTACAGTCAATGTAATATCTTTACCAGTAAAGCTTAGAGATTATAATAATGACTAGTCCATGAAATGGGGGTGGGGAGCAGTTGTTTTTCAGAATAAATTTGTTTCTCTATTGAAAATGATCCTGAAATGGGGGGAGCAGTCGTTTTTCAGAATAAAATTTCTTCTCCTAAAACTATCTGTTGCAAATAATCCTGTAGAAGTAATCAATTCAACAGCTTGGAGGAATTAGAATTAAAATGAAGCTGTTTTAGACTCCTTGATTTAAATCTAATTTAATTTCAATCTTAAGTTTCTCAAGCTAGGTCTTGAAAAACAGAATGTGGAAGCGATTTATGGTTTTAGAAAACACATGAATTTTCCAAGTTTTATACGCTGGCATTAAGTAACAATGACTCTAACTTAATAACATTGATTGAATTGTACGGAATTGTCAACTGAATGTAGTTAGGACTTTTTCTGATTGACTGTGACATTTTTTATTCACTCTATTTCCAATTGTGGTTCGTTTTTCGATCGTTTTTACATCGGTGATGACTTTATGTACTGACACATATGAGTCAGCTAGGCACTCTAACTCCCTGGCCATCAAATTAACTCATGCCCATGCATAATGAAAGTGCTATTTACCATCGGTTCTACATTAAGTATCTTTGTAGACTAATTATTGAACTTGTCACCACGGTGATCGTGGAATTTCCAATTTCTCCTCAATACCGTGACAAAAACATGTCATTCTGCAGTAGATACTCCGACGTGTGTGGAATTAACGTCAGAAATGAGTGACGTTCACAATTTTGCATTTGTCATTCCAATCCTAATTAACGGGAGCATCCAATTGAGAAATTGCCTTCATCATGAAAAGCTTGAAGCCTTCCAACATGTTAAGCTGTTGAAGGGATCTTTGTGTAGGTTCTTATTCTTCAGTATTGATTGGCCAATTCAGCTGAAAAATAATCATGCACGCTGCAATGGTTTGTCTGAGCGCATATGTGAAACTACGGCTCACTGCTAAACCTTTGCAATACAAATGTAAGCCAAAGCGATAGGGCATAAGATAGTGCTCTTTTGCATTGACTGTTGACAGCTTGTTTCTGGCTTGAATCTTGAATAAAATGCACATGGAACATGATTTATGTACGCACTATTCTGTTCTGTTCATTGATTATAAATTTTCTCAATCAATTACGATCAGCATTCAGAAACCCTGGATGCATAAAGTATATGCCCCTAGTAACCTTTTAATACTGCTAGAGTCATTAAAGCTGATACTACCATATGCTTCCAGAGCTGTTCCAATACTCGATATTCAAAAAATCAATATGCATGCAATTCTTTCACTTTTGATCGTTTGTCAAAGATAGAATGATGCATTTTTCTCTGGTGTTTTTTGCACTTTGTATGATATATCAGCTTCCTGTGTTTATAAATAATTTGAAAGGCGAAAGGTGTATTTATGGACCATTGTGTGAGGTTACTATACTTTAATAATAGAAGAATACTCGTATTAGATATATTGCTGTAAATCATTTAATTTTGATGGGACAAAACTTCATGGTTTGGGTAAAAAAGACCATTTTGATGGGATGTTAAGTTATAGATAGATATTGCATTTCAGGTAATAAATACAAGGGTCAAAATAATTGTTTGAATGGGATTTTTTCATGGTTGAGGTGAACCATGAAATCTACGAAATTCAATACCCCACGAAAATTAATGATTTTACAGTAAATGTGTGCGAGTGCAAACGTGCTGTTGCAGGCAAAGACAGGTCTTATAGTTTAGTACCCATTGTTGAATGACATTTTGTTGACTCACATGGAGTTAAAAAAATAGGCGTGTGTACAAAGACTATTAAAATACATTGGACATATCTGTCAAGCGTCTAATTGACTTTGAAACCCATTTAATTACTGTTTTTACTTTAGTATAATTACGTTCATGCTTTCCTTCTGTTTTTGGGTGGCTGTTTAACAACTTCGTATGTGGCATTTTTCTAGCTTGACTCTTTTGCATTGTGTTTTAGAAAATATGCCAATCATTGGGAGGGGGGTTGCTCTTATATTCAGCCACATGGACAAAAACTCAGCATCTGTGAGTTGCCTACTGTCAAGCATGTACTTGAATAATTAAGGAGCGATGATATTATGTTAAACAATTCTAACAAATATTGGAAACATATGTTAATATAACAACTGGAACTGATTCCGTTGTCTGATAAGCCAACTGGCTTGGTTCCTTTTTTGACAGGGAGCTATGTTAGTTTGTTACGCTACATTGTTTTGGTAAAGAGGTCACGAATATCTGCATGCCTCTTTAGCTGACTTTTAACATTCCCGGACACAGTTCTGGGATGCCTCAATAAGAGGAACATCCATGTTGACATTGGCATTCAATCATTGTGTGTTCTACACATGTTTTCTCATCTTTGCAGTGTTTTGCTTCAGTAAGATGACCTGTGGAAGGAAAGGTGATAGGTGTTACGATATGGTGCATTGGAAATAAGAATAAATTAATTAAAATAATGAATTCCAAAAAATTTAACTTAAGATATGAAAAGGTTCCAAAATTTGTGAAATATGGTGAAATACTGATGTGGCTGTAAAGTCCGTCCCTTTAGTGCAACAAGGTCGTATCTCACGAAATAACCTATAGTTAGATACAACCTTGTTGCGCCAATGTGACGATAACTGTTCTAGGAAAAGCAAAACAAATGGTAAATTATATTTACATAGTACCTGTTTCTTTTTTGCCTGGTACATAAATATTTGCAAGTGCTTATTACTTATACACAATAGTACCAGACGAATTATCTTCAATTATTGCACTTAATATAGTAAAATGGTTCAAAGGAACAATTGTTAAGCACTTCTTACAATTAACATTATGTTATCATAATAATGCTGTACCTCCAAATTGAAGAGCTAATTTTTTTAATGCAAATAAACCCCACTCAATTATATTATGCCAAAGAATTAAAAGTCATGAAAACTGTCTTCTTTGCTAATATCACTTTTTGCATTATTCTATCTATATATAATTACCCACTTAACCAGGGTAATATTTACGTTGCATATAAATTGTATTCATTTAGAAACGATAGATATATAAATTATCCAGAAATTGCATCTAAGCGTAAAAACAGAACACAGAGTACAAGCTGAACTGACACATATGCAATAAATGCAGAGCTGAGAAATTGCTGAGAGATGGTGGCCAAATGTCTAATGATGCAGACGAGTTTTTTGGCACTCAAAAATCATTCATGTTGTTTATTGGGTTTAAAGTACAAATATTACTGAACAGTATTAAACAGTAAATTTGTGTGTTAAGTAGAAAATTCTGATGTCCTGAACGAGTTTGTCAAAGTAGCACATAACAACCAGACTAGAATTCCGCTCGTTTGTGAAAACTGAACAAAAATGCGATGCATGGAATGATGTCAGCGGAATTCAAATTTAGAGAGAATGTGTTTGCGTTCATTTTTTTCTCTCAATCATAAATGACTAGACTGACTTATATTAACAGCTTGTGTACTGTTAATTTCTCCCACACTCTTGTTAATATGAAAGTATGTATCTAGTATGAAACTATGTGAAGGATTTAAGTATCTAGTATGAAGATTATTATTGGTTAGAATCTTCCAGACAAAGCACATTAAGTGATACACAGTGGATAGCTTTGATGTTATAACGGTTACATTGAGTGGTATTTTTTCTCCATTTCTGCAAAACTAATATTTGCAGTTTTCAAATATGCTGGACATATTTCTTATGCACGTCAAAGACATTCTTGTTTGGAATTATTTCATTTTGTATTACTTTAGTAAGATTTTTGGACCGTCGTTACATGTTTTCATGAATGAAGCATTCAAGATGAACTTAGAAACACATTATAGTGTTTATGTCATCATAATAAAACATTAAAACAAATGTTATTAAATACTTTGTTATATTCTTAGTGTCTTCGGGGTTGTTTTTCCGTCTTCATGGAGCAGCGAGGGGGAGGGGAGGGGGTTAGGTTCAACAGCTTTTATAATGATTATCATATTCAATCTGTTACCTTCTAAGAATCTCATAAGATTAAAGCTCTTTTAAAAATATACTAGAACTCTATTCAATTTGGAATCTTAGGCTATTATATGTACCAAGTATCAAATTGTTAGTATGCCATGGTTCAGGATTTATGAATGCCAGAATGATTCTGCATGTCATGTAGGGTTCTCTGATGGTGCACCAGGCTGGGGAACATTTTTCTTGAAAAAAAAAAGTATTTGAATTTTAATCTTTGGCTGTGTGTTGTATATTAACAGAATTTATGTTAAAATTATATTTTGCAAGCCATAATGCAGCCATGTCTGCCAGGTGTTTGCAGCTGTCTGTAGCTTACTATATAACATGAATTCTTTCTTTGTTTATAAAGTTAAGATCTATGTTTAATTAATCAATTAAGCATAGATGATAGATTAGGGATCAGATCTGCTGCCATTCATATTATATTGTAACAATTTCTAGTGTATCAGATACCTGTTATAATAAGGCCGAAACGGAATTATTATTATTTCTTCTTTTTAATGCTGAGTATAGCCTTTATTTGCCAGTCAACTTTCTGCTGAAATATGACAGGCATATATGAGTGCCTCCACCCAGATATGAACCTAGGCTGCCAGATTAGACAGCAAGCGCGCTAACCACTGAGCTACAGAGGCGAAACAAAATAATAGTCAGGGTTCTCAGGTAACCCTACCAACCCTATTTGTTTGCCCCTAATAACGTTTAATTGACATATTGCTAGATTTTCCAGTGCATGTGATAAAAAAAATGAAAAATTTTTTTTTTTTTTAAATTCTTACATACCTATCCTATTGTTCCAGCATGAAGCGAGAACCACAATATTAATATTTCTTAAGTTTGATTTGGCCTAACCATTTCAATATATCCGATATCTGTTAACATAACTGTGAAATCTCGGTAGGTTGAACAGAACGGAATTATTCAAATTCAAAATTCCACAGATAAAGTCAATATAGTTAATAAAAATGTCATATTGTTAATTATCGATGTTATGTCACATTGTTGCAGTATTGTTTTACCATAATTAGTTCACAAAACCTTTGTCAAGGATCCCGATAGCGTTTATTAATTATTGCAAATTGCCTGGGCACTGAGACAATCACTGTTATCTGAAGATCAAAGCTTTGCACATGGGGTGGTCTGCAGAAAAATCAATTTATTAATTTACTAATTTATTAAACATCAAAGAATCATCGGTCTCGTCTTCGCATTTGTGAAACCTAATAATTTTGTAGTTTGATAAGGGTCTTTATATTTGTCTTTCTGATTACAGTCTGTTCAAAGTTAAATGATAACAGTTGTAAACATTAGCTTGTCTATCATATAAATTATGTTCAACTAGGTTTAGCTGGGTTTTCCTGAGTTAACAGTAGTCCCCGCTATTTTTTTGAATGGGATCGTTCCCTCATTAGTGCTATAAGCCATCATTGGTTCAGAATTTCTGGGTAATGGTTCTGGATTTCTTGGTTGGTCAAGGTCACTTGCATGGCATTTTTGCCTGCCAGCAGCTTCCTTTAAGAAATTAGTAAAGAGTGGCGGCAGTGGCCAATTATGCACACAAGACTTTGTTAATGTGTTGGATACAGTCAGTATGCCTATTGATGTCACAGGACAGTCATTTGAACTAATTTGTTGCCCTGATTGGTAACTCTTTTTGCAAGATTTTTCAGATAACATTTTGACATTCAACAAATACATGCTGTGCAATTTATATACACTGACAGTGTCAAAAGGAAGACGCTCAAATAGATATCTGCAATCTTGAAATGTCCGCAATAGGTTTGTCACCAAGTGGTTAGTTGTAAGTACAATGTACTTATAACATGCGGGAGGGATATGCTAAAGGTCACAAAGGGCCCCAAATGTCACCAAAGGGCCTGGGGAATTTTGGAATAAAATTGTGAAAAGGATCGGATCTGTCAGAATGAGATGGTCGAATGATTGAGTGAGGATAGCATGCTGTGAGTAAGACGCGGACATTGTAAGGAAGGTATCAACAGAGTTATCTAACCTTTGATACTTAGCTGAGGTCGGAAGTCTACAGACGTTTTTGTCACAATTTTGGCAATAGGAACAGTTTAACTGATTTTTGCGCATTAATCAAATAGCAATTTTGAATTGTGTCAGCTAGAATGTGTGCTGAATTTTGTTCTAGATGTAAATAACATGCATAACTTAAACACAAAATTAGACACCACATTATTCATTCGTAATTGCTACTGTTTTGGTACATGTGTACCTTGAAATGCTCTAACTCTTATGAAAAGCATTCTTGCATCAAGCTGGAATCCAAGCTGACACTTAACTGACAATAAACTGTTGCCCTTTCTGACAATAGACTGACCCAGTATATTGTCAGATAGGGCATCAGACTGGTAATAAAATACACTGAAATATATCTAGCAATAAGCTGGTAACAAACTGACAATATACCCATTTTCCGTAGGTCTTTTTAGCTATTTCAGAAATCTAGTTGTTCTATCTTGAAACTTCCTGATCTTGGGAGACATCTTTTATAATTCCACATTTAATGTTGTTTATTGCGCAACAATTTACAAACTTACATCCATTGCAGCTCTTCATTTTCTCCTTAAAGGAGGTTGATATAGCCTTACCTTTATAAAGGATGATAAAACTCACGATAAATCCAATTAGTTATCAACGTGATGCCCTGGATTATACAACTGGCTCAGGTGGTGATATTATATTTGAGTATGACATTTTCTTCTGTAAACTCCTTATTTGGAAATAATCTAATATTAAGTCTACCACAGTATGAGTAGCGACAATACCTAACATGACATATTACTCTGTTAGTATGTTACCCATATGGTTCATCGTATATTTATTGCTGTGATGTAACTGAGTTACAGAAATAAACACTTAGTAATATTGACGTAGACAATAAGAGCCAATAATATGTTCTGTGGCAAAATTGAATTCAATTCTGGTTCATTGCAGTATTATCATTCAATGTTATTGACTTCTGGGTTATTATAAGTTGATTGATTAAGTTCAAATTTGATTTGAGTGGCTGGTAGTGTGCTATAATATATAGAATTACGTATGCTGATGAAAAATGATGCTGTTTTGCAAAGGTACTGGGTATTCCATTCAGCATTTACAGTGCTTTGATTCGAGTGTATATCCATTGAAAACTTACTGCCCTTTGATTTTGCATGATTATATTTTAAAACAAACTTCTTCATTCATTAGATCATTTAGCTAATTCTGCTATATAATCATGATCATTTCAATGCAGCTCCAAAATCTATATTGAAAAAATTACCATTGCTTCAAATTCGTATGAAAGTCATTGGCTTCAAATTTGTATGAAAGTCAATGAAAACTGTTAAGCACCTCGTCAATAAAACAAAAAGTTTACAATACTAATGCTGTAAAGATTGAGCTTTAGGTAACTGATAGCCAAAAAAAATTGTAAAATTTCTTTAATAATTTTAGTCTTTATCAATGATACAGTTTATCCATGCATACCCGAACAAAGGGAAAGGTACCCCAGTACTGCAAACTGTGAAGTAAGCAACACATTGGCTTCTCACCATTACTTAGACAAGCGTAGCTAGGGGGTTTAAAGCCAGCTTGACAACTAGCCAACCTTTTAACTAACATTGCCAAAAAATCAATCGGTAGATCAATGAAAGTGGTTTGAAATATTTCCAGGAAAATACTGTTCACAATTTCAAACACCATTTCAAACAATCAATGATAATGTAGCAACCACTTTTTACATATTATAACAAATTAGAATAGTTTCTGTATTCCAAATGTTAATTGTGCTCAATAATACTTAGTCCTCTGAAATTGCTGTTGCTAGTGAGCAGGTTTTTGCAACCCGTGAATGCATTAGAACATGAAAGCGGCTTGTCATTTGACATGATGGAAGCTTTCCGCTCTTGTCCCCTCTAATTTGTGTTAATGCTTTGCACCAATTATACAAAATTATACGAATTATGAGGGAATTATTATGAGCAGGTTCTTTGGTAAATGCCTCTTAGTCATGAGGGACCCCCAAATGTGAAAATGGTCAAAAATATGGAAATCACGTCACATGATGTAGGAATCTAATAGTGCTTATTTCTCCTGGCATGCACATGTGTAAAAAACTTTTGGCAAATGGTAAACTTAGTTGTCATTGAAGTTGGCCACATGTGTATAAAACATGTACACATATTAGACTTATGTATTTGCAACTATTTTCACATCTGAGAATGCTTAATATTACATTCATTCTGTGAGTAAAAAAACTTGAAAAGATGAACTGGTATCAAAGAGGAAATGTCAGAAGCACTTTTAGAGAATTATAACGCAGAGGAAAATAATTTTCATAATTATACAGGAACAATACTGCAAATGTCAAGTTTTGACCGTGTGACCCAATGAAAGCATGTTTTACAAATGACTTTGACCAATAGAAATTGTGGGTAACTTACAGTTTGCCTATGTTAATATAGTTTGGCCAATGAAAACATGTTTCACAAATTACTTTGACCAATGGAAATTGTAGATACAGTTTGCTTGTGTTATAATATTTTGGCCAATGAAAACAAGTTTTATAAATGTCTTTGACATAGACATTTTGATTATTGTACCGCTTCTGGCCAATGAAAACATGTTTAACAAGTGTCTTTGACCAATAGAAATTGTGGATATTACTCTGTTTGTGGTTTAAGTATTATAAATGTTTGCCAATGAAACATGTTTCACAAAATGTTACTATCCTTCAGATTAATGTATGACCTCAAAGTTTACGAGTCGGTTATATAAACTTGCAGTAAATGTTGCTCCAAACATAATTATTTTACTCAATTAAATAATAAATAAGATCAAAATCATGGGGTTCATTATCAGTGATGTAATTTGCATAAATTGCCTCCAATATTCTGTCTGATCTTTATCGTTGATTATATCAACATCAGCACCTATTCATCCACTGTCACTGTTTGTGGTTAGAGCAGTGATATGTTATAGAATTTTATTTTAAAACATTTTCTTAAGTGATTGGAGCAGTGATATGCTATAAAACTTTTTTTAAAAACATTTTCTTATTTCTGAAATAAATTTATCTACTATCTAATCATAATACAGTCCATTTATTTTTACACTTTTTTATTTTTCGTAATTTAAATTACAATGTACCTCATGATCAGAAAGCTAAATTTGAAAATAAAATTTTATTGAAAATATTTTTTTTATTTTTTTTAAAAAAATTATATTTAATAGGACTTTAATTTGTGATGCTTGTTTTTATGTCATTTCTGAAATTAGACAAGTCTTTTCATTCTTTGATGTTGATCAATTTTTGCTTACAAATCAATTAGTTTGTATAATTTATCATATATTTATATCTATAAGTTGCATTATTTACGGCTATGATTGATACTCCTTTAATATGATCTTTGTGGAAATGCTGAAGATGCTTTTGTGACAAAATTGAGGAATTACACAGTGCAGCAATTTGTAAGGGTAATCAATGAAAAAAATTCAAGTCTGGGTCTGTTGCTTAAGTAACTAATATAAGCATATTTTATTAATTCATGCCTACATTGACTGTTTTAACTTTGTTACATATAATGTTTAACTATTATAATTACCATGTAAATATTCATTTTAATATGTTGAAATAAATCTATCTAAATCTGAAAGGACTATGAATTACCTCCCATGGAAAGTGCTACTTAGCGCTTTGCTTAGGCAAGGAACTCTGGAACCTATGTGTATAAAAATTCCAATATAAATTTTATTGTGCTACCATGTGATAATCCAGTTTCATGTACTATACATTCTATATATTTCGATTAATAATATAACAGCTACCTATAGCTAGATCTTTATTTCAAAATCTCTTGGTCTTATTTCAGGGAGTAATTTCCCCCGGCACAGGGATCGCTGACTTTCCTCAGTAATTAGGTTATTTGTATGCACGGTGCCTATTGTCACATGCCGTGTAGTAACGAGGGGCATGCCTTATAGAGCGCTCGAAGCATTAATTCCAAGATATGAGACATTCCTAGAATTGTCACATTGTGATTGTCAACGTTAGATTCCGACTTCGTTAGATTCCAACATCGTGTCAACGTTAGATTCCCGACATCGTTTACACGACGTTAATGAGGTGAAATCTTGGAATGGGAAACTCACAGTAGCGGCGGTATACTTAGTAATTGTAGCTTCATCATAAATGAGTGTTTTTGTGCGGGGATTTTAATGAGTATATATTGATCAAACTTGATTTTTGCCGAGGGATATAGGAGGGATAAGATGTTTTAATGATTTCTGCGGTGAATGACTTACGTTTATAATCTGCACTGCTTCTCTTTAAGATTTACTATAAGATGTGTCTAATGTTATTGACGCCAAATTTGTTGAAAATCAATGTTCTGATTCAGAGGACGATAACAGAAAATCAAAGTCAATGTCTCTGAATGGCATATAACAGTTTGATACACCAAATGTTAAGCATCAAAATTTAATATTTGGACTTGGCTCTACACAAAAAGGAACAGGCATATGACACTAAGAGAGCTCCATAACCAACTGAGCTTTATAGGGATTTCCTGGTTGATAAATGTGATATGCCTTTTCTCTTTGACTCTCCTTTGCTCTGTATGTCATTACTTTGCTTTATATAACACTCCTTTGCTGTATATGACACTTCTTTGCTGTATTTGACACTCCTTTGCTTTATATGACGCTCATTTGCTGTATATGTCACTCCTTTGCTGTATTTGACACTCCTTTGCTCTATTTGACACTCCTTTGCTTTATATGACACTCCTTTGCTGTATATGACGCTCCTTTGCTGTATTTGTCACTCCTTTGCTGCATACGACACTCCTTTGCTGTATATGACGCTCCTTTGCTGTATATGACACTCCTTTGCTGTATATGATGCTCCTTTGCTGTATATGACACTCCTTTGCTGTATATGACGCTCCTTTGCTGTATATGACACTCCTTAAGTCTACATGACACTCCTTTGCAGCATATGCCCCTCCTTTGCTGTAGACGTCGCTCCTTTAGTATATATGACACTCCTTTGCTCTTAGTTTCTGATTTTAGTACTTCACTTGTAACGATTTCATTTCCTGCTCTTCCATGTGTTTCATTCTCATGTATCCAATTTGACCTGGTTTATTCTATTCTGCGCGTATTCCATTCCACAAAACGACAGAACTTGTGTTCTTATGATTTTTAGAGAAAAGTTCTAATCATATGAAGCCACATGATGCCATGGTTACGAATGTGAATTATTTGTTTCAAGAAATTACTTCCTCAATAATGTACAGATATAATAATGTACAGATATAAAATACTAATGGTAATGGCATGGTGTTATTAAATTGGTATAAAAATTGTATTTTTCATATTTTTTCCCTTAGAAAAACGATACTAATTGCATGGTTTGTTAAGAACAGTGACTATGTAACATGCTTTGTAAAATAATTGCATGGAGAGGCTCCACCTTATTGTAGACAAAAGAGAATTTTTTATAATTTAAATGAAACTCAATATAGTGTCACATAATCTAAATGTGTATATAACATGAAAAACTCGACTACTGTAAAATCATTAAATTTCAATGGGATGAAATTTCATGGTTTTGGTAAAAAGACCTATTTCAATGGGATGTAAATTCGTAGATTTTACATTTCAGTGAATAAATAAAAGGGTCAAAAAATCATTGTTTGATGGGATTTGATTTCATCGTTGATGGCAAACCATGCAATCCACGAAATTTAATCCCCCACGAAAATTAATGATTTTACAATATTTCAATTTAATATTCTTGAATCATAGAACACTCAGTTTACAAGAAGCAGCGGCTGCAGGGACGTTTAGTGACTTATAGCATCCACCTCAGATCAACTAAAAAAGAAAAAAAAAGAAAAAAAGAAGAAAAGATTATAATTAAGATATGAAAATCAATATTAAGATGTTATTCACTAATCCATAATGACATGATTATATCCTGAAAAACGGAAATTATCTGATGCTTTGGTGCCGAGATTTCTGAAAAATGCATTTAATCACGTGAAAATTATGACAGCATAGATGAGAAAAATATTTATCAGATGCAGTTATTGGTGTTCTATTTTCGATTTTTCAATAAAATTCTTTCGTTGCAAATATTTGCCTTAAGGACGGTGGAACCAGTGCCTTTAATCAGATTATGGTAAATAAAACATACAAAAAGCTGGGAACCAGTCCTGCGCCTTTAATGACATATTAATTCAATTATGCCAAGCTGGGAACCAGTGCACCTTTAATCAGATTAAATAAAACATACAAAAAGCTGGGAACCAGTGCTGCGCCTTTAAATGACATATCAATTAAAATATGCCAAGCAAGGAACCAGCGCCTTTAATCAGATTACGGTAAATAAAACATACAGAAAAATTGGAACCAGTTCTGCGCCTTTAATGACATATTAATTCAATTATGCCAAGCTGGGAACCAGTGCACCTTTAATCAGATTAAATAAAACATTCAGAAAGCTGGGAACCAGTGTGCCTTTAATTTTAAGTCATAAATTAAAATATACAGGGCAAGCAAGGAACCAGCGCCTTAGAAATTAATCAGATTAAATAAAATAAGTAGAAATAATGTGAAATATTCCTGGAAAAGCTTCTCATTAATAAACTTGATTCAGTAGGTGGTACCACCCGATGGAATTCATTTCTTGCCGAACCAATTGCCACAATTTCTCCAGTGCTAATGACTTGGTCTAAAAGTGTAATCACCAATTAATAACAGACTAGAAACATCTAAAGAACAAGTAGTGTTTTGTCATACTATTACACCTGATTAATTGCTAACCATTAAGGATTACAACTAGTTGATTAGTATATAATCTAAGAAATGTGGATTGGCTTGAACTCTGTGGAAGATTTCTCTCTATGTGTTACTGGGTGCTGGTGCTTTCAGTTGGATTTGGGTGTTAGAGAGAAAATTCCTGGGTGCTGGTGTTTTTTGGTTGGGTTTGGTGTTTTGAGAATTCCTGTGTGGTGATGTTACACAAGGAATTAACCACAAGGTTAATACAGAATTTAATAAGGACTTACATTTCCCCTGTGTTTTTTAGAAATGAATCAACTTGGCTTCATTTAGAATAATGTTTCTTGCCACCTTTTACTGGCTTAGCTAATCCCCTGTTTTGACAACAATTTTCCTTGCTTTATTATGTGTTAAGTTATTCATACATTTCTAGTGGGTGCCACAGTACATCGAAAGGTTAATAGGTTTTATTACTTTCTTGTATCATAAAGTTCAGGTCATGTAGGTGGTAGTCATGTACTTTATTTTTGGGGTCTGTAACTAATGTGCCATGCTTGTTTCACTTGGATATTTGGGGTCTTGCATATATTTGCTTTTGCAACATAGCTGTCTGGGAAGCCATTTTGGCTTGTACATAATGGATGCCCTTGCTTAGATGTTTGGGACTGTGCAGCCATTGGCTTGTGCATAATGCCTGTCCTTGCTTAGATGTTTGGTGCTAGCCATTAGCTTAAACACAATGGTTGTCCTTGCTTACATGTTTGGGGCCAGCCATTGGCTTGTAAACATTGGCTGTACTTGCTTGGATGTTTGGGAATAGCTAATGACTTGTACATAGTAACTGTCCATGCTTAGATGGTTGGGAGCCATTGACTTGTACATAATGGCTGCCCTTGCTTGGATGTTTGGGACCTGAGCCATTGAATTGTACAATCAAAATGTCTGCCTTTTGCGCTTAGATGTTTGGCCAGTCATGGGCGTGTGCATAAATAGCTTTTCTTGCTTATAAGGTGTGTGAATATTGCAGCAGGCATTGAAAGTCATTTCAATGAAGTAGGGACTTAAATGTTTCTCATTAATACAATAATAATGTTACTTCATCAAAGGTGAACACATGGTGCGTTCTCTTTGCCTGTTTGTGCTTGTTTCATTATACCTGTGGCTGCCATGATTGTTTCTTCTGAAACATTCGGTGGTAGGTAATCTAATACCTGGTTATGAATTGTTTATATATATTTTCTCTTTTCATCTTTCTGGAAATTCTCCCCCCTACATTGTTACCCCCAATGTTAGGTGTTGATGGAAGCTCCTGTTTTAAAACTCATCAAATTGTTGTTCATAGTGTTATAGTGTTACAAGGTGATGACAGTCTCTGTCAGCAAGAATATTTGAAGAATATTTGAATGTCTAGACACGTTAGCTTCCAAGTAGAAATTATGGGTATAACAAATCATTCTGGTAGAATCTCAGCTTTATTACTCACTTTTTTGCTTCGGTGTTCATTGATGTTTTATGTGTTGTGTCCTATATCATTGCTGTTGTATTGATGGCTTATACTTTCTGTAAACTTTTTTCGACAGTTCTTTTGGAGGTGGTGGGGGTATGGAAATCTTGTATAAGTATGGCATGTCCTGCTTTTGCTGCACTACTATACATAAGCTTGTTCTTGCATTTTCTGGTTTGATACCTTATAATAATATCAGAAGCAGCAGAGCATGAAAAACACTAAGAACTGACTGCACAAGGTTAAAAAGGATCACACATTACATGGACAACCCTTAAAACCTTTCAACTGACTTATTCTAAATTGCCGGTGTCTCTTCTTTCTTCTTGTTTATTTGATCTTGGTTCATCCAACTGTTTGTCTAGTCCTTTGTCTTCTGTTTGGTTGAGTGTCTTTGTGATGTTAGGGGAGTGTTGACTTTGATGGAATTCTCAGAATGTGTTTGAATAATCAGGATCTGAGATAAAAAAGAGCAGAAATAAATATCTGAGAATTAGTTGACAATGTAATACAATTCCCATGATGATATAACATGTTTATTTTGTTCTCTGTGATAGCTAGGTCTCTATGTGTTAAGAGAAAAGATAATTAAGAATTTATGGAACCATTTTTTACTGAAATTTCACAAGATTCATTTCTGTGGGCTGTTTATGATAAATGTGTTTTCTTGCTGTTTAGATTGTTCCCAGAGTTCTTAGAACAGTACAATCGTGTGACACGGTACATTTTGGTGTGTTCTTGCAAAGACCTGAAATACCTAGTGTGACACAGTGCATTTTTTGGTGTATTCTTGCAAAGACTTTTTTATGTCTTTGGTTCTTGTTACCATGTAACCTTGGTGCAATTAGCTGCTGCACTTCCCTGTATGAAGCTGATGGCGTCTGCACTCTATGCCATTGTCTTAGGTAGCGTTACTGACATCTGAGCCAGTTTCAAGAATCTCAGCAGACCTAAAAAATGATAAAATATGATGTCATATTATCGCTTGCACTTGTGTCACATTATCCTCTGCACAAGTGGCATAATGGCAATTTGAACTTTATCATTAATTTTAACTCTTAATCATTGTTGCAGAAGGTTAATTTACTGTCCTCATGCATTTGTAATCAATGAAATAGGCCTTACTCACTGTTTACTGTAAACAAAACTCATCCACCATTTTGCTGCTGTGCTTGTTTTTCTTCAGCATTTATTTTTAGGTACATTTGATTAATGTGGAATCAAATTGTCAGAACAATGTTCTTCAGATTGAGCCTTTAAAATTAGATTACCAATATTGTTGTCTTCATAATTGTGTTTTACCAAATTTATAGTCATAAAACTTATTTGATCAATGTCAATTATTTTCATAATAAATTTAAATTTCTGGATTTGAAATTAAGATGAGCAGGTTTTGTTATATCAAAAACCTAATATATATTTTAGGTCTTTGGTTATATAAAAATTAGATAAATGCATTGGTGTTTGTGTTTATGAATTTGACAATTTTCTCCCTGACTTTTGAAACAGTTTCACTGACTATATTTTACCTTGCTACTCAGATGCTTAAAAAGTGTTCCACAGCTGGGTATGTTGAACTGAGGAACGCTTATCAAGCAATTATTAAGTCTGGCCTTGAAAAAAAATGCAAGTCTGGTCATTATTAATTTTCACTCATTCAAAAAAACATTTCTGTTAAAAACAGATTTTCCCCAGAAGTTGAGATTGAGCATTGTTTGAGCTTTGTTCCGATGCCCCCTTAATCGCTAATGTCACTGGAGTAAAAGACAGATGGTTTGTACAGTATATCTTCTGTTATGTAACTTAATTTCTCACGAATCTACATTGTTATGGTAACATGTTGATCTGCTAATTGGATAATGTAAGCATAAAGCAGGGGTTGAAAGCCGGTGGTCTGTATCGGAAGTCTGTAAATAGGTGCGGAAATATTGTTCAAAACAATCCACATACTCAGGTATGGAATTTTCAACTCTGGATTTTCACACAAAACTATGGAATTCAGGATTTTCAGCTTAGGTTTTTCACAAATAAATAATGAGCCAGAAATTGTTTTAACCATTGTTTTTCGTTATGCTTATGCCCTCAGTGTAAACCAGGTATCAATAAATGTTGAAAGTAATGGCAGTGTAAAATAGATAATGTCCTTTTATTGTTTCTCACATGGTGAGAGTTTAGAAGAACATTGTTCTTGTGAAATAATTTTTGAGGATTTTTAAAAAAAAAAATTCAATCAAGTCTTGCTGGGATTATGGAGGCGAACATGGTACAAAAGGTGCAGATTTAATTAACTTTGTCTGAGTCATCCATATTTTGGAGTTTTATTTATTAATATTATCTTGATAAAAATTACTCGCCTATAAAGCATCCTGGGAGCTCACGAAATTGGGGTTCAAGTTTATTTGCTTTTTGCTGATATGCATTGAAGCATTGTACATATATGGTGGCTATAAAGCTGGTGAAAAGAATTTTCTTAAAAAAACACAATCCCTTCAACATTGAAATGGCTTTGTTTATTAGTCCATTGGGGATTTTCGTAGGTCATAAATTGGGATTTTGGAAATTTTTTTATAAAGAAAGATCTGATTACTTAGGAGATTTTTCTATCCTGTTCAATTGACATTTATGTCAATGTTCTATAATGGCTGCTAATGATGATTTCAGTTTACCGTTGGAGGCAAATTGAAATCAAGCTCGGCTTCAGGTTTTTTGCTGAAGTCTTATTTAAGAGGAATTCCGGTCCTCATTTCTGGTTTTCTTGTTTCTAGGGAAATGTTTTACTCCAAATTACTAAGAATTTTTTGGGAGAGAATAGAAATTTCAATTAGACATTTTATGTTTTAAATGATTGACTTGACTATATACTGGGTAAGTGTGTACACAAAATGCCTTGAAGGAATTATCCAGAGACACAAAACAGAGATTTGATACTTTAAATTGTCTTACGTATTTTGCCTGGAACTATACAAGGACGTATATTGTATCAGGAATGTATCAATTCAACAAAAAAAACAAATAAATTTATCTGGATTAAAACCTTTCCTGCAATTTCAATCAGAAGGTTGCAAAAAGACAGAAAACTGCACCAAGATTACCCGGTGTAATGCTATGATTTGTTGACGCTTAATCGCTTGCCTTAACAATAAGCTTAGTGATTTCAATATTGCCTGCAACTTTGCACAATGACAGAAAAAAACTCATCTGTACTGAGATGATTACATATTTGCTCCTGATAAAGGTTGCGAAATGTTATCTACAAGATTAAGATTGCAATTTTTGTTATGCTATTTTCTGGTATATTTGAATAAGATAGCAATTTTGTTCGGTTATGTTCTGGCATATTTGAACTTATCAATTAATTGGTATAAGTGATAGGAAAATTACTATAATGATACAAAGTACTCGGAGAATCTCGTTTGATGTTTTTTGTTGATTATTTGTCTGTGAGAGATAACACAGGTTCATGTAATTGTTATTATACTTAATCTGTTTCTTCTACGGTAATAGCATTGAAAATACACTGCCCTCCAAAAGTTTCTTCACACTCCTTAAATCATATGAAATACCAATGGTACAAGCAATGTCAATGGTACAAACAATGTCAATGCCAATGGTACAAGCAATGCCAATGGTACAAGCAATGTCAATGGTACAAACAATGTCAATGGTGCAAACAATGCCAATGGTACAAGCAATGTCAATGGTACAAGCAATGTCAATGGTACAAACAATGTCAATGGTACAAACAATGTCAATGGTGCAAGCAATGCCAATGGTACAAACAATGTCAATGGTACAAACAATGTCAATGGTGAAAGCAATGCCAATGGTACAAGAAATGTCAATGGTACAAGCAATGTCAATGGTACAAGCAATGTCAATGGTACAAGCAAAGTCAATGGTACAAGCAAAGTCAATGGTGCAAGCAATGCCGATGGTACAAGCAAAGTCAATGGTACAAGCAAAGTCAATGGTACAAGCAAATTCAATGGTGCAAGCAATGCCGATGGTACAAGCAATGTCAATGGTGCAAGCAATGTCAATGTATAGCAAATTTCAATGGTACAAGCAAAGCCAATGGTTGCAAGCAAAGCAAATGGTACAATCAATGCCAATGGTTTTAGCAAAGCCATTTGTATAATTGTTGCATATGGTTCTACTCTGGTTGAAACTTTATATTGTGCACCCCGTTGAAAAGACATTAACATCATAGTAACACAACATAATTTTATGCGACTTTCACTGTGAACCAGAGATGATGACAATATTTATTGGATCTGTTGTGTCGTAGATTACATGATGAAGACACATACAGCGTCTCATACCCCCTAGTGCATCTACACTAAAAAACATATAAAACTCACATTTCAATTGTAAGTATATATATTATTAGCGGTGTGGGGGAGTTAAGGTTTTTTGTTTCTGGTAACAAATGGCTGCATTTATGACTTTGTTAGTTGTGATGGATGCCCATACTTCTAGCCCGGAAGCCGTAATGCAAACTGACATTTAGTAAGCATTTTTCCGGCTTTTTTGCTAACTTTTTTTCAGTTTTTCGTCTAATAAATTATCATAATGATTATGGAATATCTGCTCCAACAACCTGTGATTTCACGCGTTGGATGCAAATGAAGATAGAGTAATATATAATGGTGATAGGTTGGGAAAATTGTTGGAAAAAATGTGAGTGAGAGAAGCTTGTAGCAAATACATCTGAACAGATTTATGTATTATTTAGTATTTTCCATGTGCCAAAAATGTTGTAACTTTTCATGTTTTAAATCTTGTAACTTAAGTAACATTTCTGAGAAATTTGGGCACAGTCTTATTGTCTGAAGATAAATTATATATTTTCAAAATGTTTTTTTCTTTCAAGGTGCGATTGATCTTTTATTATTTCAAAAGTAGCCTCCGCTACACAGTTAGGCATGATCATACTCTGAGTTTTCTCTGATCTACTTTTTCTGTTGAGTGCACCAAAGTCAGTGTTCCTTGTCATAAAATTCTCTATTTTAAAAAAAGTTCATATACTCAGTGTTTAAGTTTTATAGTTAAAGTTTTATAGTTGGTTTTGCAATTCCATTTTCATTAAATGCTGTTAAAGATGACAACTTTAATTTGTCTATAAATCTCACAAGAGCTGTTAAAAGCTTCGCTGTTCATAAACAATCATGTTTTAATGTCAGGTTTAATGCAGTAACAAATGATAAAACCTGCTTCAAGTTTCTCAAAATTTTTGCTTACGCATTTTAATTTCGCTTGTTTTACGTTTTAATTCCACCTTTTTTTAACCCCTTTTTAACCCCTCAGTTAAAAGTTATAACATCTTTTCTGACTCCTGTAGCTGAATGCTACAGACAACTGTGTGATGCAGTCTGCAGTCATCGCAAATAAAACCCAAACTTTGTTATGAATATTAATGATTGCGACAAAAGTCATTATTTTTGCTGACTCGGTGATTTATGCCGACATACATATAAATGATCGTGTTGAAGGATTATTTCCTAGTTTGCCTGCAGACTGGAAGTGTCAGGCAGGAAAAAGTGCAAATCTTTCCGCGCCAAATCCTACTGTGTTGGTGGCAAATTAAAAGTGACAGGACAGAACTTTGTTTCTTCTACTGCATATATAATTGATGAAATCCTCATCACCGCTCGGTACAATGTAATTACAGCTTAGCTAATTGTTTTACAGCATAGGTATTTTAGCTATTTGCACATAGTTTTGTCATTGCTATGTTGCTATTAGATGAATAATTTGTTTAGATTTTGATGCTACTTCGGTGTCAAAAAAGCAAGAACATGTTCCAAAAGTTTTATAGACTGCTGCTCGGTTAAACATCTGGCTAATCAAAATTTCCATCAACTTGGATCAAGCAGAACTGTTTGGAGGATTTGAAGGCTTAGGAAAACTGATGTTTAACGTCTATTCTTCACACTTGGCTGATTATTTGAAATTATTTTGTTTTACTGAAAACTGAAAAATAGAAAACTTCCTTACAGCTAACTGTGTGATAATTTGCTTTTGTTTTGACAGGTTGTATTTTTTGCAGCTGTATGTTTTTTAAAAGCTTACAGTAATAAACAAATAAATAGATTTTAAAATTATCTCGATTCTTCTCCCATTTATTCCAATAATGATGCAAATGTTGTCAGCGTGATAGCGCAGACTATCTGTGTGTAATATGCTCCATCATGTTGCGTTAATATCGTTCTCACAGTAAACTTCAAATTTTACATCATTTTGTTCAATTTTCATCAATTTTTCATCATTTTGTACACATTATACAAATTTACCCTTATATCTGTCTATTACCACTAAGTGCTATTCTATTATAGAAAGTTTTTCTATGATGATTTCTGGGATGCATATAATGATGCTTCTCTACAGTCGAACTAATAATGATTCATTCTTGTAGTTAAAAATAAATGAAGAAAATAAAGTAATCAACCAGGGTGAAAATTAAGCTTTCCTCATACAAGGGGGCTTTTGAGCTGCAGGTACCTGTATCATTGAAATATTGAAAAAAAAAAACGAAACAAAAATTATTTTTTTTTCGTTTTAATCTTTATCAATGATACAGTTACCAGTGCTCTGAGCCAATTCAATGTTATAAATAAATGAAGAAAATTCAAAGCTAATTATGTAAAGTAAAAAATAAATGGCTAAATTCATCCTTGCATTGATCAACCACATACATCTCGGAGCACAGCTAGCATGCAACTCAAAGGAACTCATGATCATCATCATTATAAAACTCTTAAATATTGATGAATCTAAGTGTATGTATTATTGATTTTGAAGAGTGACAAGCAGGTTGCAGATTAACCTTGTCGATAGCCATTTAATTGGAATTTATCATTTTTTTTATCATTGATTGATTGCTGGAGTATGACAAGTTGAGGGTGAATCATCCATTTATGATTGTGTGCCATTCATAGGACATCTCACATGGCCTCTTGTATTCATTACAGCTAATTTATCCACTAATTATGGCACCCATGGATTGATAGTTTGAGACCATTACTAATGTATGGACAGGCTCTTACAAAAGAACTCACACATAGTGTAAGGTCAATATTAAGGTCATTAGTCATGTACTCAGGAAATGGAATCTCTTGTACTACTGGGTATCTAAAGGTTAACGTGACATTCACTTCCTGGTACCAGTGCTTAATTGATATTTTCATGCTAATTTGATTCTGTCACAAAAAACAGCATTCTGGGTAAAATGAAACATTCGGAAATCTCGTTTTTACTGATAAATGGAGAAAAAATCTGAATTGCATGTCACTTTTTTCTTGGCTAATTAGTTGTACAGCATTTAAGGAATAACATGAGAACGTCTCATTGCCTAAGTTTTTGTCGTGATTAGAAATATATTACCCAGAAAAATCACTTTTTTGTTGCAATTATTACTAAAAGAGTGTTATGTTTGAGTTCGTAAATTGAACCTGGAGTACCTTTACAATGATTGTGTTATAATGCTCCTTAATTGCTTTGTTTAATGCTTTGTTGATATTTGGGGTACTAAAACTAGACTATTACCTGATCCACAAAACACCCCAGCCAAAAAGGCCTATTATCTGATTTAGTCTAAAGGAAACTGAAAACTTTGATTAATTAAACATTGATTTTATCAATTAACATTAATCAATTTTAGTTGATAATTAGCGTAACTTACACACAGGGTAATACTAGTGGACACTATCATACACTTACAATATAGTGTCAAGTTTATAAGTTTTGTTTGTACATGAACCACAATGAAAGCTGATCAAATTTGCTTACGGTTTCCTTCCATTGATTTCCCAGAGAAGTCAATGTTGAAAATCAATCTAATATACTCGGTACACAAACATCAACATTTGTATACCTGCATGTAATACATATACTGTTTCAATGAATAATGCGGCTATTAATGACCTATTGTTGACATCAATTTGACATCAAACAAAGGTGAAAGTTAATTTTATCAAAGGACCCACTTCATAGAGTAAAATTGACGGGAACATGGTTAAGGGCGATGATCAACATGAGGGATGAAGTTGAAACTGAAGAAGAAGAAGGGTTGAATGATGCCAATAGATAATGTACTGACCCTGATAAAACTACTGGACTTTTGAGTCAGTAAACATGGTGTTTCCAATAATTTTTTCTGACCCTGTCAAATTTCTGTTGCAATGAATACCAAAGTAATGTGTCTCCATGTCACATGCAGCTCTATCAAAGGAGTTGCTTCTGCTTCTATGAAGGTAAAGTGTTTGTTTATTATAGTGTCACCCCTATCGAAAGGGCCAGCCAATTTGACTTATGAGACACCTATTTTTCTTGCGCGCAGAACCTCCCGAATCCCTTCTCATATTGCCAGGCGCCTGACAGAGATGGGCCTACGGTAACCATTCTTTAACTAGCTGGCGGCTCACCAACCGGTCACATCAGTTCTAACCTAGCTTCCGCCGGGATTCGAACCTTCAACCTTTCCGCTCCGGAGGCGGAAGCCCTAACCACTAGGCCATGGTGGCCTTTCTATATGTCTGAATGATGCTACTTTGATTCCATTGTGGCTGAACAGCTTTTGTAACAGAGTTTTAAGGGGTTGGTTCTGATATGATAAATATCCCAGTAAATCAGTGCAACATTACATTGTGAACTGATAGATGGTAAACTGTCACATAAAAGTATATAAATATTTGAACCTAAATTGCTAATATTGCACTAATTGCTTTAAGGTGGTGCCAGACAGTACAAATTTCTTAGAAAATGCATAAAATTCACTGTTCAACACTTTTCGCGTAGGAAGACAAAATATAACATTCTAGAATCTGAATATTACGTAATCAGTGCATCCGATGATTTAAATGTTACACTTCAGGCATGGAGTGACATTTAACAATGTGCAGGAGCAATCGAAAACTAATTTACTAAGTACGGATAATACGAAAGTAGCAATTTTGAATACCATATTCCTGTGATTGACTGGTTGCCCACTGGAGACAATTTACCAAGTGCAAGCAATCAGTGCAGAGTTATTATTGTTCTATTGTAAATCAATTTATATTTGTAAATGCAGAACTTCATGGAGTTCAGAAAGGTGATCCAAAGTTTTATTCTTTGTGGGGTCATAAATATTTGTATAAATTTCAAACCTCTGTAAAAATGTAAAATGAATATTTTTATTCATGGATTAACTAAACACTGTCAAATTTATTATATAGCTAGTTTGCGATAGAAAAAAAATCATGTTTTTTAAACATTTCTCTGCAATTACGAAACATACATGTATGAAATTTTGCACGGATAAATGAAATATATCTACCTAATACACACTGAAATTTCAGCAACATCAGAATTCAGTTAAAAAACTTTTGTTCATAAGTTCTATGTAACATATTTGTAGTTTTGTATGAAATATCAAGTAAGAAGACTCGCTACTTGCAACAGCCAATTTTACGGTCATGTGATACACCTAACGGTATATTTACGTATTTGCAACCTACTTAATATAACAAATACGAGGCCCATCTGTGAATCTGACGAAATGCACGTTATTGTTGTACATTGTTTACAAGCGACACGCCTAAATAAACTGAATTGTACGGGCCTCTTAAGTCTCGTCTTTATAACAGTAATGTCAATCCCGACGATCACGGAGTGTAACGGTTAAAAATTTGATAATAAATCATCAATGTAATACCAGATTACCTCCCTGCGTTAAACTGTAATTTAACATGTAATTTCAATATATAATAAAGAATAAATGCATTTTAATAGGTGACTAAAAATTATGAAATTCGAAATGGGAGTAGGTAGGAAGTTATTGTAGTTCTGTGTAATTTTTTACCAACATCTGATAAATAGATTTTCAGAAATGTTACAAAAACACGATTTTTTCTATCGCAAACTAGCTATACAATACTTCATTGTGGAGTTTGTTGTTTCAAAATTCTCCCAAATTTGTCAGCCACAGATGAAAACCGATTTTATAGTAAAACAAGAATAATTTAGCTCAGTACGTCTAGACCTATTACCCCTAAAATTATCATTATAATCCAAGACCCAAGTAGCAGCATTATTACTGTGTTATACAATTGTTTCTGAGGCTTCGATTGTTTCTGAGACTTCCCCTGTATGCTCTATGATTAGTTTAGGTAATAGTTAGTGATTTATGACAACAATTGAGGTATAATATACATCTTATAGGTGATTGATTCTCTTAGGTACCAATCAATATTCGGATTGTGTAATACGTAATAGCAAATAATCCTTGAGAAAGTAAGTCAGAATACTGATATACTCAAGGTGGACATACCAGGTGACTTTTGGCTAAGTCTACAAGTAAAACTAGGCAAACAATAAATTAAAAAACAACCGTATTAAGGATCTTATTCTTTGACCAATTTCACGAGAATGAGCACTACCCACCAAACTTAATAGTTTTATGTACAGAAACCAGTTTATGCTTGAAATTTAGACCTGCTGTTATAAGTGAGACAGCTGTCAGAATGAGGAAACGATAAGAAAATTATGTAAAAAAAATCTAAAATTTTGGTGTAAATTTTTTAGATTTATATTCTGAAATGATACTTTTCGACACACTAGAATCACACTGTGCATGCCAGAGTAAAGTCACATGTTGCATATTAGGTGAATTTACAATAACCCAGCTGTGGATGCATGTAGTGCAGACAGGCTGTTCCTTTTCCCATTAATTATAAAATGACTACTTGTTGAAAAAAATAATGAAGTATGTATTTTTTTTATTATTTATTTGCATGTAAATTATTTTAATGAAAACTTCTTAAGTCAAGTGTATTTTAATAATGTTGCAACTCTTTGAAGGATATTTTCCTATAATTTTAATCCTTGCAACTCTTCAAAAATGGAGATATTTTGAATAACTTCAAAGAGATAGGTTGGTCTCGGCAATTAATCATTTAAGTTTTCTAAAGATGGCATTAATTTCAATTTGCTTCTAAGTCACTGACAGGGTTTAAACATTATAGAATATGCTTGTATATGATACATAATGGTATGTACAAATTTGTTTGTCTCGTTACTAGGTTGTTCTTTTTCCTTGAGTTTTACATAATTTGTTTACCCAGTTCACCATACCATGGCATTTTCTTGGAAATTCAATTATTTAAAAAAAAATTTTAACTTGAAAGTTACTATCATTTATCCTTCAGTGAGCTTCCAGAAAAACTTTTCCTAAGGTCATTCACCGTGGCAATGATGACAATGTACCCAAATTTGTCAAGGAATATCTATATGTAACCTAATTAGCAATAGGAATTGAATTAGCTGCCTTCCTTCCAGTAGGCCTACCTTTAAGGTGACCATCATCCAAGGCCCCTACTTACTGTAGACTGCAGGAAATAGTCCTACAGTACTTGCATAATGTTTGTATTGTCAAGGCTGTATCCAAGAACAAAATCTTGTCTAGGGTCTATTTGAGCTATTTGAGGTTCTCTTTTCCTTAAAAAATGCTTATGTTTGTAATCTCTTAAAGTTTTACCCCTGCAAGCAACTCTGTGTGCCTCAGCGTGGCTATTGGGCCTGATTGTGTCTCCTACAGTACCTATATATAGTAACAAATCTCTCAGACATCTCCAGGAAACTTTGGAAGCATTTAAGTGTAATGTAATTAAAGATTTTTCAAGTTTTAAATTCGGCTGATAACTCTCTCCGTCTAAAAAATAGTTTTTTAGCGAAACTCAATTACAAAACCCAATGAAAGCACCATCTATGTTATCTTGGAACCTATTCCTGAAATCTGTTAAAGAGAGCTCTTCATTTTGGAAAATCAAATTACACTAGATATATAATATTGTTTAATCTTTTCTGAGAAGGATTATATGAAAAATCAAGCAGATACTGGAAGTCTTTATTACCTTCTTTTAGAGAGTTTCAAGGTGCTATTTGATTGGAGAATTGTGATAAGAACGATATTCTGGAACAAGACGGTGTTGGTGATGAAATAGAAACAGAACAGGGGTAATAAATGTCACTACACTGAAGATGTGTAATTTGTTTATTGGCCTGAGCCAAAAACTTTTCAATGCTGCATCAAATTTTGGATCCAGGTTTGATTAGATTTAAGATTAAATTATGATCCGTATACTGTATAGGTATACAGTGAGGAATTTTGTTGTTGAGTTTTATAAAGGAATTTTAGACTTACACTATAGGTTAAATATAACAGTGATATAGGTGATACCACAGTCTAAAAAATTCCTGAGAAATTATTTTCAAATTGACTTCAAGGAATTCACCTTTAAAAATGTTGACATGTTTCAACAGTTCTGGCAATGAGCCGCCTACTATGATGATAATCCTACTTAATTTTTAAGAAGATAATGATGCTACTTTAAAGTAAATAGTATGAAGTTTTGAGTTTGACCCTTTACTGCAATGATATCCTCTTAAATCACTAATGCCCCTTTTTTCCCATCACCTACTGCATCCCGCTTCTGATACAACTTGAACAGTGGACTCAATATCTTATGTACACATCTAAGAACAGAACAGGTGTGAACCCTGCACAATTTCTGGCCTGCTGGCAAGCAAGCTGCGCATACACAAAGCGCCCTGTACTTTGCTCCAGACAGGTCAAAGCCGAATCAATTTAGGTATACAGATAGTGAGACCATACTGGTAGCTTTCACACAAATAATGGACCAGACTTTTTATATTTAACTATATTTAATTTAGATTCTTTACAAACATAAAACAAATTGTCAGTCAAATATTGTGGATGCTGGTTTGTTCGGACTTTGAACCTGTCTGTGTGGCAGAAGTGGGTGGGGTACATCACATTTCTATATAATTGTTCTAATTCATCAAAGACTGAAGGCTACCATGAGGGTTATCTGATTTGTCAAGGCTGATTATTGTTCCGGTGAAGAACTTCAAGTATTAAGACTGGCATTTAATCTAAAGATGACAGTAGAACCTCCGGAATGATTATCAGCCGAGAATTGAATGTTCCATTATTCTATGAAAAGGGGTGTTCCTTGAAGTCTTGTTTACTTATAATCATGCCTGTCAACTTTATTACTAATACTAACAAAGACTGACATTTCTACCCAGATAATGAAGAAATCATAGAAATTCCCAAGAACCTTGTTATTTTTGTAACCCCTGGGGCTACTCTGACAGTATTCCCAGCTCTCTCAGAGGACATAGGGAGCAGATGGTTTAAATTGGTTTCAATTTACTTCTTGAGTTTCCTTTAATTCACTTTGGGGTAGACATTGCTCCTTTTGTCTTCTAGTTATCATCAAATGTACTTTAGAGCTACCAGTCGTATTATTTTTGTCTTGAATGTCTGAATATTAAGAAGTAAATGTAATTCAGATGCTGGTAAAATGGTAAAATAACAACGTAGACTGTGTACACAGATTTTTCTCTTCAACAGCCAGACATTTAAATAAAGTGATAGCCGAGGGAATACACTTAATTAAGTTGCCGATAAATGCCATCCTTTCAGCCCTCTTGTTGCCGTACAAGTCTCAATGGTGGGTTTTGATTATCTTCTAGACAATTCCTTTAAACAAAATTACCATGTTTTCTCATAGATTCTGCAATGATATATACCTCTTGCACCTCCTTAACTTACCAGATAAATTCCAATCTTTCATCCCCCTTGTACCTCCTTAACTTATAAAATAAATGCCATTCTTTCATCCCCCTTGTCTGTTCCGACAGCCCCTACAATTCCCAATGGTTCCGATTTTGATAATATGGTAGACAATTCCTTCATATGAAACACTCACAGTTCACATATGATAGAGATAGTTCTGCATGTGCACTTGCAACGGAAGGCGAAGCAAAAGATGTTGTCTTCAATGCACCCCCTCAACTCCCCAATGGTGGGTGTGCATAATGTTGCAATGGTTACCATTGGGATTTGCGGTTGGCCCTTAGATCTTTTTCTCTTTTCTTCTTCATGTTTCATTCATATATCCACAGTGTCTCCTGGGGAAGCATTGTCTTGTATAAATGTTGTTACTACTATGGGGTATGAGGATTTGTCTCTGCCTTATCACCATGCATTCAAGTGTCCCGGGGAAGGCTTTGGCTTGCATGTGGTGTTTGTTGTCCTTTGGGACCTTTGGTTGCTCCTCCAGTAGAATCACTGTTGGTCATGTTTGTTCTGCTGGGGTTCAAAGACAAAGGCGTTGTCTTGAATGTGGTGTTCCGGAAAACCTATTGAACCTTTATTCCATGAATATACCTCATTCAACGCAAACATATCCTGTGCCAAGCATAAATTTGATGCACATGATGCCCAGTTATCAAGACAACTTACAGTAACTCATAACAGTTACTATATTAAAGTGAAGTCATCATCATTAAGTATATTTTATAATCATCAATCATTATTGATACAACTATATACATTATTAATTTATAATAATCAACCACATAGAAACAATCATGTGCTTCTTAAGAGTATCTCCGACAGGAATTTCTAGAAAAACAACATAATATATAACCACTAGGAGTCAGCATGAGTTTCTTGTGTTCCTTGAACGTTTCAGGAAATTCTGGAACTGATTCCAAGTCTTGCGTAATCCTTAGAGATACCTAGAGTGTATATGGAAACCAGGAATAATGTTGGGGCTTAGTGAGGTGTTTAAAACTCCAGTTGTCCCACTCTCTTGGAGTGTTTACCGAATAATGTGGGAATAATGTTGGGGCTTAGCAAGGTGTTTCATGTTGAGTCTAAAATTCCTCTTGGAGTGTATACCGAATAATGTTGGAATAATATCGGAGCTTTAGCAAGGTGTTCAAACTCTAGTAGTCCAAGTCTCTCATCCTAAGTCTCGGAGTGTATAGGAGTAATGTCGGAGAATGTCGGAGCTTAGCAAGGTGTTTAAACTCCAGTCTTGCTCTTCTTGGTTCAGATGTATAATAATATTGATAGATTTGGGTAGATCTATGTTGGTGATGATGATTTAATTGGGTGGCGTTGAAAGTTAGCATGGAAGTAAATCTATCGGAGCTTTGACTCATACAGGGAGAGCACTGTTTGTAGTGATGTTAGAAGGTTTTATAGATTTTGTAAGCCATAATATGACTGTGATTATGTTATAGAATGTTTCTTGACTTTTTAAGGTTTCCTAAGGATGATTAAATGATCGACCGAGAAAATGTATAAAATCATGTAAGATGATTAAGTATTTTATGAAAACATGCTGCCTTTTCTTTGCTAGTTGCTAGGCAACTGTTTATAATACTGTATTACAAAAAGTATGAATTTATAGTATTACTGTATTTTAGGGTTTGTCAAGAATAAGTTGAGAAAAGTAGATCCATATTATTGAGTGAAATAAAGTCACTACAGTCCTACCTGTCATGCATATGTAAGTCAGGTGGTTGTTAAGGACAGGTGGCTGCCTGATTAAGGTGATCCCTGATGGAATAATTAATCTTCCTATGCATTAAATTGAACATGGAGTTTGATGTGAAATATAAAATTATTGAAAAAGTATTTTCATTTCTTTGAAAAAATACTGAAAAAAATATTGATAAAATAAAAGAATTGATAAATATTTAAATTTCTTTGAAAAAATCATGAAAAAATATTGATCAATTTAAAGAATTGATAAATATTTAAATTTCTTTGAAAAAATATGGCAAAACCCAACAAAAATTCTCAAAAATAATAGAATGCAGAAATTTGCTGTCAGTTCCGGGAATGTATGAACAAGATTACCGTGCATCTGACTGTATAATTCAAATTCATGAATATTCATTGAAAAAAATTTCCATTTAACTTTTTACGAACTTGCGGACATTTTGAGTTTTCTTTTGATCGATCTTTCAACGTGCACTATTAGCATTTTTTCCTTCCCATCATGCAATACATTAATTGACTTGAAGAGTTCCAGACGTATTTTTGTCAATTTTTCCGAAGTTTTCCCAATTTTTCCGCCTTTGTTGTACTCTTGTGTGCCATTGTCTGTATGTATTGATAGCGTTAATGCAATTTAACACTTTTCGTTCAGACGGTGGGTCGTAAAATGTCGTCGATAGAAGAGCATGGTTCGTTGTCGACTATATATGGTGAAAATCATAATTGGTTACTGGCATATGCTCTGGTTTATAGGGATGTTAGTTGCTTATACTGTTATAAACGAGATGTGTAAATGTTCTATCGTGGATGATTGAATGGTGCCCGGATCCTCTGGGCAGTGAATATTATTGTGTATGAGGTATAAAAATCTGATGAACGCAGATTTACAGCGTCTGGGTTTTCATTTTCTCGGTGAGCTTTATGCTTCCATCACGTGTGATTATGAAAAAAGATGGAAATTTATGGAAGTTGCTTGTATTTGTATATGAAATATGGTTTCTAAACTGAAAGGGGTGTCTCACAATGTCCATATTGGTATCTAGCTGTTAAAAGAGGGTTGTGTATTGGTACCTTAACTCTTGTAAGAGGGCTGTTCATTGCAGTCTGAGCTGTTGAGAGAGGGCTGTGAATTGCTATCTGAGCTTTTGCTGTTGAGAGAGGGATGTCCATTGATATCTGAGATTTTCAGGCTCCTGCGCTTTTGTGAGAGGGGGGCCCATTGAACGTCCCTTTTTGGACATGAATAATTAGTCATTAATTAACTCATAACCATCAGTAAATTATCGAACAACATGTAAGAGCTAGCTGGAAAGAAAAGAGTACATGAATAATGTAAAATTGTGAGCTCAAGCTTGAATTGTAATCTGAGTGTTTGTATTATTTGTATTAAATTTTTAATCGGCATCTCAGTTACCTGTAGCACATTATCACTGATGATAACAGATAAAGTTGAAGTTGCTTTAACGAGCATCATTAACACAAGCATGTCACATTAATTGTTCAACACTTCCTCCTATTACAGGATTTGAACTGGTTGAATTCTCACACTTGTTTTCATCTTTTCATCAGTTAAAAATTAACTGTTTACAATGTATTGTTGCATTGTTCAATGAAACACCATAGCTTGATGGTTGATCAGGTGAATCGGGAATAAGTACTACTTAAATACTATCGTATGAAATAGATTGATTTTCAATTTTCATTGCATTTCAACTTTTCAAGCAAGGACATGCTACATTCTGCATCTAATCATGAAACTTTATGGATTTTCATTTCGGTCCCATACCGATAGCTTTATTTGTTCAGTGTGTCATTTTATTTTATTTGTTTTTTTCTTTATTTGTTCATTTCCATTAATTTACTCCGCATTTTTTCGGAATCAATAAATGTTATTGTTTGTTTTATTTACTTTTGTCGCTGAGAATCAAAATGATTATGGAGAAGGTGTGAAATTAAACCTAATGTGGTAGAAATCTAAATACCATGCTGGAATGTGATAAAATAAATGATATAAAGCAGCACAATTCATAGATTGCATGTGAATTGTTTAATTAAATTGAAATTTGAATAAGGTGAACATTTTGTCTTTCAGTATTTCTTGATATATTAGTATATATGTTATAGTGCGCCCAAAATAATGTGATGTTTCTTAAGTAAACACATATTGGTCCATGCTATACTAAAATTACTCTTGTGGACTATACCAAATGTTCCCACCTTTCACGTTATCCTGGGCTCACTGAAAGAATTTGGGACAAAATTGAATTGGTCAATGCGTACAGCAGTTTGGCTGCAAAAGGTCTGGACTTCATTGCTGTTGCAGAAAGCTGGCTGGCAAATAAAAGCTATGCTCAGCATTTTAAAAAAAAAGAGAGTTAAAATTCAATTAGCAGAAGGGTGTATATAATCATCGACAAAAAGTCATTTGTTTTAAAAACAAAATAATATTGTTCTTATAGGAAGCCTTTATATCAAATTTCTTTTGTAATAATGGCCGTGCATGTCACAATTTTCTTAAAATTTTAAAATAAAACAAAAATATTTTCGATTAAATTACTAAGCTTGCAGGAAATATTTGGCTTTTACAAAACAGCATTGATTGCCTTCGTTTATAAATGAAAATTGTTCAGTATTATTATGGTGTTTCAACTGTATTGTTCCATTATATGTGGGCAATATTTTGCAGAATTAAGATATTAAAAGTAAAAAATTCTAAATTCTGCATTTTTTGTGAAAATCATTTGATCTTAAAAAGCATTTTTGTGCTACATAGAATATTATAGAGTTATTATAATTATAAAGTTAGAATGCATTAAACAAGGTAATTTAGCATTTGACTTATTCGGCCATTATTGGAATATATATTTGTTATTGCACATAATTTGGCCAGTCTTAAGTGACTTCTTGTGACATACAATCATATAATAACTATATATCATTAAACTAATATAAAATCTTTGTGAAGTCTGTTCAAATGCATTCAATTTCAGTATTGTCTTGTACGTGTTATTTTAAACTTTAATGCTCGGCTAAAACAAACAATTTAAGTGATACCCCTGTATTTCAAACGTCCCCTTAATTATGCTGCTGTAGTTGATTTCTATTAAACAAAATGTACCCCTTTCTTCTGTTCTTTTTCCATAAGACTAGATGAGTTTGCATATTTAATCTTAAACAAACAACAGAGTGAAACTTGATATAGAAAAGAATAAATTAACTGGTTTGTAGATTGGCATACCATTAATAACCGATACGTTTCAAGGCTACCAGAGCTACGAGAGCGCCCCCTAGTGGCAGAAATGGAACATTGACATTTTTCCTTCAATTTGGTAGTTGACAGTTTTGATACATCGTCCTCTAGTGTACTACAGCCTGACCCTCTGTTCTATTACTGTTTTATCGAAAGACGCGTGCTGTAACAAATTTGACAGATGTAGCATTTGAAATGGACAAAACTTTCTACAGACCTAAGGTTCACAATAAATGTCTTCTAATTACTTTGAGCGGACGTCCAGCCAAGCCCCTTGACCACCCTGATTGATGATGGACGTGTGCAAACTGCCCGCATCCCATTGTTTACCCGTCAAATACCCACTGTTCTGCTCTGTTGTCCTCGAGCGATAATTAGTTTTCTCGTATTGTAATTTTACAGTTTCTCAACTTATTCCCGTCGCCCATGCTTGTAAATATTAAGCAGGGGATTAAATTTTCATTGCTATTATTTTGGGTATGTTGACCAACGCTTTGACCATTGGTCAGTGGTGACCCTCTTGTCACAATAAGGAGCTATAAAGACGAGCTTTACAACTCTTTGTCTTCAAAACTTCTTCAGAACTCGTAGAAAACCGACTTCGTTAAATCTCTGCACAATTTCTAAATTGCTATTTTAAGACTTCTTTTAATCTTGTTCTTTTACGATGCTGCAAATTCATTTTGGTACTAATGACTACCTGTCATTTTCTCCAAAAACTGATTAATTCTGATGTAGCCTCAAGTCAAGAAAATTAAATCTGACATAATTTTTTTTTGTTCAAATCTCAAGTATAATATAAAATTATTACTTACTAGGTTTAAAAGAATAACAAGGCATCCTCTATATCCCTGAAGATCAGATATTTGCTTTACGTCATGTCAAAGAAGGTTTTTGTATTTTTGATGCATTTTATGTCTTATTGGATTAAGATTTTGATGGAAGTTAGAAACATTATATTCCGATTCTCAAAATTTTTGCGTTCAAATAACCAGTAACCGTTCATTTTCTCATATGAGAAATTGCATAATTTTTATATTTTTGCATATCGGTACGTTTTTTTTACAGAAATTCAAGAGTACGGAATTCGTTCAATTACTCTGTTATCATATAATATAATTTCTGAAATAAAAAGGTATTTGTGCGTTGCGTGTGAACTCTTATGATTGCACAGATAAATGATGATGCTACCCATGGTGTATAAAATGATTGTGTCTGTTATTTTGTGTTACTTTCGGTGATTTTCTGCAATTTTCTGTGATTTTCTGCATGTGCAGCTGAATCTTTTAATTGAAAATTGGTAACATGATCATTGTTTTCCTCGAGTAATTATTCCAACTGTCTATCATAGTCGCATCTAATATGTACAATTTGACATTTTAGAAATGGGGTATGTTAACTATGTGAAAGTCTAATAAGTACATCAATCAATTTACTTCAGAATTATTGTATTAAAATTAAGCTTCAAAATGGTCGCAGCCAATGAAAACATGTTTAACAAACTTCAAAGTGGTCATGCAGCCAATGAAAATGTGTTTTACAAATGATGGACAAATAAAATTTGTCAGCCAATGGAAACATGTTTTACAAAATGTTTTACAAATGTCTGACCAGTATTAATTAAACAGGCTTTGTGAGCCAATTAAAACATGCATTACATATTTTTTTAAGTAGTCCACCAATGAGAACATGTTTAACAAATTTGAAGTGGTCATGAGCCAATGAGAACATGTTTAACAAATGATAAAAATGTAGAATTTTTTCTCATCTTTAAGTATCAAATGTAAATTAAAGGGAGGTAACTTGAACCAACCATTTGTGATTATTCCTGTGTGATTCATTAGTTCCACTAATTGTTGGTAGATAATTTATCATTGTATAATTGTCTGACAATTGACTTATCATAATGCCATTAATTGCTCCCTATCTAATACCATCACTTTATATATCAAGTTATCAAATTAATGGCTTCATTAATTGAATCATCGCTAATTGGAATAATTCTTCTTCTAAATAAACAGCTTGATCAAATCATGAAATGTCAACTTTTTTATGTTTTTGAAATTCTTCGGTTAGACTTTTACACTTTTCTGTTTGGTGCATTTCGTGGTACACTAAAATCTTGAACTGTATAGCTTGGAGAATGTGACACGACCCTCAACTTTTAAAATATTCGCATTATTTAACCGCTGATATAATTATAGTCTATATTTATAATCCTGACTGTATGCATTTTAATAAGCTACAAGTATTACAAATACTTAAACACAAATCTGAAGGACGGATATTGGACGCTTTGCCTGCGGAAATTGATGTATTTAATGCACAAGCCCTGTAATATATTCATGCATTGAGGTGTGAATCATGTCTGGTGCAACTTTTATTTTAAGTTACATTGTTATATCATGATGACAGCTAGCACCATTAGGGACTTGAAAAGAGCACATTATTTTGTCTAGAAAACTGAAATTGTCCGATATTATTTGAAAATTGATGAGTTCTAAGCATTATATATAATTTTGGAATTTACGTTTTATGCAAATCAAGTACATTTCATGCTTTCATGGGAATAAACATTTTATGTATATAAATACATTTGTCGTTCGAAAACTTGACATGGAATGGGATCATTTGCATGTATTTCTATGTAATTTACGATTTTAAGTCTAGATACAATCCGTTATGATATAAACATAAACACATCACTTTGTCCATTAGCTTACTATAATGTGGCTTCTAAATTCTGTAAACTTCTGCGTCAACGCAAATACATTATGTACATCTTGTAAGCCTTAGCTGTATATCTTATACATGAACAACAAATTTTTTTATGAAAATTTAGTGTAATTTTTACATATACATATTGTAATTGCATAAAAGCAACTGAATTATCAGAAAGAAAAAAAACATTTTTTGGAATGATTAGTCATCAAAATGGGAATAAAAGTGCACCCATTTCTTTGCTACTACTGAATGTTGAGATTTCTGGTAGTAACAGCAAACGACATTTCATCAGCAGACACACAATACAAATGTTGGATTTTATTACTTTGAAGCTTCCTGTCAAGAGAAGTGTTAAGTAACTGAAAAGTATATAATTATGCAAATTTATACCCCACCCACCAATGACTAAATCTACCTTCTCCATTGCGACTCTTCGTGCAACTCTTCAACTGCTACTCTTCAGCTTGAGAAAGCACATAAGTGAATTATATTAATGAAATTGAGAAGATAATGATAGAGTGCCGATGAAAATAATGATCGCTAGCGTGTCACATTCCAAGAGACATGGACCCATTGGATGATCCATTCTGTGAACCGTACTTGGGTGTCAATTTCACGCCTTTTCAAGCTGACTTAAGCGTAATAATTTTACTGAAAGATCATTAAAACTAAAGAGAATTGAAAATTGTTTTGCTGATGTGCAGTCCTAGTAACAGGTGTCCAGGTTTCCGGCAAAAAATTATTTGACCGTCCCCAAAATACGCCAGATTAAACATTGAAAAACTTTTAAAGGTTTTATGATGTAATTTGATAAAGTGAGTATTATGGTGTAATGAGTTAGGGAAGGAAATAATAAAGGGATAAGGAAATATAAATGTCAACTCTGACCTTTAGGCTCGGACATGTGTGGGCTCAGAGACCTTAATTTCAGCTCTCTGACCTTTTGGCTCTCCACTCCAGGGCTCTCTCTAACCTGTCTAAGGCTGTCAAACCTGGCATCCTCATAGATCAGTGGTTTAAGTCAAGTCTCTAGACTTTCAGATGAAAAACAAGCTGGTCCAACGCAGAATTTTTTTACTTTTTTTTTAAACTTTATTTTCATACAATATATTTAATACTGCATGCTGAATCATACCAATGGTTTTGTCAACATATTTATGGTAATTTATCTGTATATTTTCAGCACAATGTCGAGATTCATTGGGTATGCAGTCAGGACAGATCCCGGACAGTGCCATTACAGCAAGCTCATCATTCGAAGATTCCACTGTGGGACCCAAGTTTGCCAGGTACAATTTCTGTTTTACTGAATACAATGCCCTTGTCAGTATAGATTATGACCATGCCTAATGTCGGATTCCCATTGTGTAGCATCCTTCAAACTATTTTCCAAAATGCACTGCAGCCTCCTACAACAATTATAAACCATTGCAGTGTAAAGAATTCAAAGTGCACTTTTCTCAAAACTTGAAAACATCCAGTTGAAGTTCTCTAGAATTCTGAAATTCGGTTCACAAAAAATGTAATTTAAAAAAACTTCTGAAGTGTTTTCATGTCAGATGAGATCTTAATTAAAACATACATGACCTGTGGTTATCTGACAGAATGATATGAATGACGTCAACGAGTGTTTTGTTGTCTGCACAGGCAATTAATTGCACCTTTTCATTTTATCAAAGCTAATATCATGTTCTAGGAATATTCCAATATTTGCATGTCTTCCCTCTACTGTTCAGTTTCTTAAATTTGCTCCTTGATGAAACAAGGGAGGCAACAACTGATGTAGCTTGTATAAACAGGTGGCTGTTTTAATAAAAGTTGAATGATATAAAAATTACTGATTGGCCCGGTGTCCGTTGCCTATTTTTTGCGAAGTGCTACGTAGCGCTTTCTACGGGACGTAATCCATGCCTTCTATATTCATTTGAATGGGAGGTCACTGAATGAAGGGGCTAGGTTGCAATTTGCTTAATCAATGGACCCAAGATATCATATACATGTAATCTATACTTTTGTATTAATGTCGTATTTGACCAAAAAAAAAATGCAACAACAATAATTATGTCCACAAAGCAATATTTCCAAAGGCATTTTCGCTGGCTGCCACCAGCAACGATGGTGGTATGTGGCTAACCTGTGTTTATTTACTTCAGTAATTAAAAAAGTTATTACCTTTTTGTCACATTTAGCTAAGTATGATGAACTACTCACTACTTGTTGAAGCGGTTGATGAGATATACTCATTGACTTTTATGCTTACTGATGAACCTTCAGGCTTCTAAGGTTTCTCAGGAAAGAGTTTTTCATTATTTCTTGTTAACAACTACAACTGTTTAAACACTTCTCCACTCTTCCACTGTCTATTACCTTTGATTATAGATAATGTATTTTTGAAACAGTAGCCCTGTAGATGCTGTCGAAAATATGATTTATGACTTGGCAGAAAAGAAAAAAGATAATATGATTATTCTTTTAGCACTGCCGCTCCGCTGCACTGTTGACCGACCCTAAATCACACTCCGTTTTTTTATGCCATTTTATATGACTGTATCGACTGCATGGGCTGCATGTTCCCATTGGGATAGGTGTATTAAGGTGTGAAATAAAAGCATTATATTCGATACATGGTGCGTTGATTGATTTATGAAGGTACGTTTATGAATGATTTACGACCCCTTGGCTTGAAATCCATACTTTGATGCATTTTAATCTAAATAGATCACCGCTGATTGTGCGTCCATCTTTTTGAATGAATTAATGACCATGTTTATGATATGAAACACATATGAAACATACGAGACCATTGGAAGTCCTTACTCACAGCTGTAGCTTATGATCCCCCATGTATCATTTTTAGCAGGCCAAAGTTTCATGTCCAAGTTTTTGTGTTTTATTGCACCAATCTCGTCAAGTTTTTTGCTCTTTATTTCCATGTTTATGGTGTATTCTGTGTCAAGTTAAAACAAAAAATAATGTATTTATGTTGTTCGTTCAAGCTGCCTCGCTGTTGTTGTTAGAACAAAATCTCCACATACAGTTGGAACCATTGATTTTATGCTGCTTTAAGTGCTAGTATCCTATCGGACAGTTGTTCAAGGATCTGTTTATAAGCATCTACTCGACCACAATATGAGATGAGCCGTATGTGTGAATCTACTCATCTTATTAATAAATTTTTATAGCAGCCTCACAGAGAACACTAGGCTTTCCAACTGTGTTGCTTTTATATATAGAATATTTTGATCAAAATTATGATGTTATTATTGTTTCTTTGATTTTGAAGTTATTTTTTTTCATCTTTGATCAATACTACAAGTATATTTTAAAGCTCTTACAGAGAGACAAGCAGTACCCATTGAAATCAAAGTCCACACCATATCTTGCAGTGCTGAATATATCATAAATAAATTGGCAAAAAGCATAGCTACAGTCCGAGAATCACTACATAATTTGCAAGTTTAAAAACAATGACAATTAATTTATGACTTTTGTTGGCCTTTTGATAATGTATTTATACTCACTTTGAGCTGTTTTTTCTTTCTTCCCTGGAAGTGGCCATCCATCTTCTTTCTTGTTCAAACCCCACTTGTTCTATATTTTCATTAAATATTATATTTGTTGAATTCAGGTCAAGTTTTCTAAGAATTATGACCAGCATAATTAAGTTAATTTTAAGACATCAAAAGGAGGCTGTCTGCTGATTGATCAGGGTCTTTGAGAGGATTGTGTAATCAGGATGATTTAGGTGCTTGAAATCATGATTACAAGCTTCTAGAGGCAACAGACTAAGAATTCAAGCTTCTGGAGGATGGAAACTCTTCAAAACTCCTCTTCCCAATGATAAATGGTTTTAATTTACTGATTAAATTTGATTTACCTTGGAATAACAGATCTATTTATAGGGACTTAGTTTGATAAATTGATAAATTTGATTTTTCGATTACTTATTAATATTCTAATGAAGACTGAGATGCTATTACTAGGTTGGTCTGGCATGTTCCATATGTCTGGTCTACAAGTGGACATTGTTTACCCTTGACAGATGGGTGTAGTCCCTCAAAAAAATTTATCATGCCACCTGTCCTAAAGCCAATGAGGCTTGGCTATTTAGAAAAATTTCAGATAATTTCAGGATATTTTACATCATTATAAACTTTAATTTGGCCAAGATTGATCTTTTTTTTCGTTTAAAATGTTATGTTATAGTGGTATGTGGTATTTATGTCTTAAATAACTATTTGAATTCCTACGCAAATATTTCCTATTGTAAAATATACACCATAGTCATATTTATTTCCACCCTTCTGTCTGAATTCTGTATAATCAGGTCTTCAGATAGTCTGACTGTGACCTATTTAAATGTCCTTTTTTGTTCTGTCTGGTAGCCTGGGGAATTGATTTATCATTTTGAGCGAAGATGCCAAAATAAATGGAATCCTTGCATGATACCTTGTATATGTTGACAGTATGAAAGTGGGCTTTTTATAACTGGCTTATTTTGGTCTTTTTGATAAATGGCTTATTTGTGATTTACATGGCTTTTTTGTTAGGCTTCCATTGATTGGTTCATTTAAGTCCAAGGACTACGTAGTTCCAAGCTTTTTATGTTATTTAAGTTAAAGCCTGTACCGTATCCCCTACTTTATAGGAGCATTTTATCACCTATAGATAAGACAATAATGCCTTGAACGACCTTACAACACAAATTGTGCTGTTCCATGTACATGTAATGTGTATGTACTTGCAATTAAATATCAAGACCTCTTAGACAATGAACAAGCCTTACTAATCAATTTCCTCACAAAGCCAGAGGTCCTTAGCCAATTAGTCTGAGATAAAACCGAATGACCATTTGAAGCACTATGCCTGTCTCAGTCAAATTGCAAAAAAAAACACCACAAAGATCAATTGACCAGCCACAATTCACCCTTTAGAAAACAGTCGAATGCAAAATCCCACACTCAAACATCAATTGACCAGAAACAATTCCCCCTAAAGTCTTTTAATCATGTATTCTTGCTCTACATCAATATTAAGTAGTAACGAAGACCAGCCACAATTCACCTTTTGGAATGAATATGTAGTAAGAAACATTATTTTTGTGCTATTTAGTCAAGCAATTACATAGAGCAGTTACAATGGAATATGTAGTAAGAAACAATTCTTGCTCTATTTCAGCAACATCAAGTAGCCATAATTCACCCTTATCAACATGTATATTCAGCAACGTCATCAGCATCAAGTAGTAGTAACAAAGTAGATCAGGTGTTACTGGGGGACATTGCCATCCAATTAGTAAACACTTTCATTAGTGAAGTATGTCATTATCCTACAAGACTTTGTATCAAAATCATTTATCTCATGATGAAATCAGACATTTCTCTTCCTAGACTATTCCTCAATCAAATTACTTTATCCAAGATTTTGAGTTCACAGAGTAGATCTAAGCTGTAGGTGCTTTGAAGTGTTTTAAGTATGCTTTTACTATATTATTGAACAGGGATTGAAGTTGAGGCTGAAATGTCGCAAGTTATAAATGAAGGACACCGAACCACCTCACATACCTGCACATTATAGAAACATGAGCAATCTGCATTAAACAACATACTGTAAAAGTTGAAAATTCTGCATGTTGAAATATACCTGTAACTTAACATTTCTGACAAATTGGCAGGAATATTAGGTGTTTGTAAAATTTCTTAGTTAAGATTTCTAAAATAGCAAAAATGTACGCTAGATCTAAGATGAAAAAGTAGCAAATTTAGTAAATTTGAGAAATTTGTCAATATTTTCATGCCACTTTAATACTATTATGCCACATCTAACCTTGTACAAGCTGTAGCTTGTGCTGTAGTAAAACAATAATAACCCTCACCAATTGATGTTGATATTTACTGAAATACTTGAACCTTATGGAGCCAAACAGGATGACAATACCCCTCCCCCAATCTCATCAATGTACATTTATGAATGAAATCTCTATTGTCAGAGTATTGTTAAATATCCTGTCAGATTGTATTGAACAAAATTAACTTAAAACAAAAATCAAGTGGTGCTTAATTTTTCTATTGTCTAAATTTATACTTAACTCTTGAAAAATGTTTCCTGTTCTGTGATTGGTCAATTGAAGATGTTTCCTGTTCTACGATTGGTCAATATGTGAGCAATTTCATTTTCCTGTATATTGTTTTCGGAATCATTTGTAAGTAAAGTACAAAGGTTAAATGGGCTTGCAGAACATTTAATTATATTGAAGAGTAACAAAATGGAAAACATGAATGGTTTATGAAGGTATTAAAGAGTAACAAAATCGAAAACTTAAATGGTTTATGAAGGTATTGGAAGCTGAATGAAACAAGGAAATTAACGAGTTTTAGATGAATATCCCAGAACTCCCTGATCTGTATGCCTAGATACCTGCCAATACCTGCCGAGTATTTCTGCTGGTTTGCTAATTTCCTAGCTTCAAAGATCACAACTTGAGGTTTGGATGACTATATCTGATCTTCATGACTGAAGAGCTGAAGGTAATCAATCATTTCCTGTAGTAAGGGAGATAACTCTGGCTGAGATGCTGAAAGATAGTTCAATATGATTGATACTTTGATCAGGCTCACTCAAAAGCTTTGTCATCACGTTGTTATTACCGTGGAAACGAAACTATGGTGATCAGCGTCATCTAGGAGCTTGCAGTCAGGTTCCGTTGACTTAATCTTGATGTCTTATCATTGCAATAAGGAATGGAACACAAGGAAACAGATGTTTCTGAGAGAAAGTAATTTTAAATCGTTTTTTGTGTGATGTCAAATGTAATAACACCATTATAAATACACCATTCAGATATTTATAATGTTTTTATTGTCTGACTTCTTTCTCTAGCTGTTCCCATGTTTTGACGTTATGTACCTGTCTGGGCTCAGCTCTTTTGTGCCAGAATTTCATTGTTCTTTTAAATATGTTAGCTTATATCTTGAAGTCGTTCATTGTGGATATAATTTATCTCTGGGACTCTTTCCTCACCTTTTCACATTGTATTCTGTTGGATGATTTAGAGTTATTTGGTGAATCTAAGTAATTTTGCAAATTTCTGTTATTTTGTTATTGTCCCTTTGTTTTGTAAATCTCTATTGTTTTGTTATTCTCACATCTTTAAAAAAAATCTCTTGGTTATTTTGAAAATCTGTAATTTTTTTAATCTTTCACTTATTTTATCATTCCCAATTATGTTGTTGCTTATATTTAATCAGAGATCAAAATAAGATATGTGTTTATATCAATTACTTTATGAATTGACATTACACCTCTTGTCAATCTCATTAATATTTAAATCAATTAAACATTAAATTATAATCTCATGGACCAATGGATTAACTTGAAAAAGTTTGCTAAGCAACCTTCATCAAACAGTCATGTGGAGCCATCTCTGCTCTGGCGTAATGTCAATGATCAATTTTATGGACCACTTGATTAACTTGAAAACCTTCACCAAGCCAATCAGGTGGAGTGATCTCTGCTCTGGCGTTTTTGTCAATTAAGCTTAAACTTTAAAATTATCAGTAAGAATACTACTTATTATACCTACATATTAATTACAGTAAAGCTCATGTTTTTGGAGGAACTTGGAGCTCTCCTACAGTTTGTAAATTAATCCACCTGTTTGATTGCCAATAATAAGCCTTAGAATGACCATTCATTGTCTCCCCTGCAGCCTTTAACGACCCATAACCCAGCAAAGGATGTTCTTAGGTACATATAAAACAAGTGGAGTTAGGTGATAAAATAGGGAAAATGGCTGAAGTAATTGTATTGGTAGGGTCTACTATAAAGCTTCTTTGTACTGGATGGAATTTAGTTTAGCTATCTTTCATTAAAACATACATGTGTGTGTATGTATACATGTTTATAATTACAAACAGGTTTCATGTTGTGGAAGTGTAGTTCTTGTTGAACAATATTTGTTCCATCATAAATTTACTGAATACTTGAACAATTTGGTGTTCATCTGCTCAACTTATAGGCTTAGGATGATCACTTTTCCCAAAGGTACTTCTTAATTCACCACAAAGTATAAAAAGATAATTCCTTAATATTCCTTTGATAGGGGAATCTGGCATGCTGATGGAACCAAGAACCAGGCCCATGCTATTCATCATTAGGGGCACCAGTCCATCATGTTTATTTATCCAAGAGGCTTTGATCCTTTCTACGATAAACAGTAAACTGAGTTGATTAATGGCTAAAACACAACTTTGACCACTCTAAAATGTAAATAATGTGGTTCTCCAGTTTCCCTTAAGATGGGATAAATCCTACAATTGAATTTAAATGATGTTTTTCTATGAGTTGTTTGCATGCCTGACATTCTATTGCCCTTACATCCATAACTAAGGGAATCCTGGAAAATCTCTGAGACAGGTTTTTTTGTCATCATTCTCTTTTGTAAAGACTTTTGTGACACTCGCACACTCTTCACGGTGATGGATTCTGTCTCTGTCTGTGCTTTTCTATTCCTATTTCATAACTTAGAACGTGACAAATCTTTGTCATGGACAGAAAAAATTGATATTTCTTTATCATAGACACAAAAGTTTGACACTTCCTTGTCATAAAAATAAAAAAATCAGAAAAGTATTGAAGATTTATATTGTACTTAGCATTTCAACGCAGACACTTAAATCATGGGTTAACGCTTTTGAAAAATTGCATTTTTTTGTGAAAAATATCAGAAAATTTTTGAAGATGTACTTAGCATTTCAACACAGCAACACAGACACTTAAATCAAGGTTGAACAGTTTTGAAAAATGAGGCTCGATGTTCTTTTATTTCTATATTATAACTGTAAAATGATTATATACATGTCATACATTGTATTTTTCCGAACAAAAGTCCAATGTTGCAGACATATGAATTTGCACAGATTCGGATTTGGAAAAAATGGATAACCACACACTTACAAAAGGAGGCCACTGAGTTTCCATTGAATACATTTACACTAAAAAAAATATGCCAACAGGTTAGTGCTATTACAGGAAATTGGTTTTGAATCAATTTAAAAGTGAGTGACAATGCATTTGGCTCGATGAAAAGCTTCCTCTGTGGAAATATGATTTTCTTCCACTTATGAATAATTATTTACTTACTATTATGACCTCACATTACGTAATTGTCATATATTTACCTGGTTTGTACATTGGCCAGCTTAAATTATGTAAATGTAGGATTTTACAGTTCATTCTTTTACTGCAACAATGCCAACATTTTAGAGGTCCCTGGTGAGTGCAATGAGTTGAATTTATATTATCTGAAATACCAACAGGTTTTGTGTTGATATAATACCTAGATCTACAAGCATAGATGACTTGTGACATCACAACAGACACATAATTCACATAGAACATGACACAAGAGCATGGTATATCTAGAAGACAAAGGAATCATAAACAATAGAACAACAATAGAACACCATTATCAGGTGCTGATGATGTATATAGAATATAAAATATCAACAAACATTTTTAGCATCAGCTGTACCATGTAGTGTTAAAGGAAAAGATTCTAGGGACTACCAGTATGCTACTAGAGACATTGCAAGACAATCGGAGCAAACCCACTCAATGTAGTTATACCGTGTAGCGTTAAAGAAAAGATTCTAGGTTAACTGGTAACTAAGAAACTTGCAAGACAATCGGAGCAAACCCAGACACATAATATTGTAAGTCATCAGTGTTAAAGGAAATATTCTAAATTGTTACAAGACACTGCAAAACAATCAAACCAAACCCACTCATTAAGGGTTACAATTCATTACTTTTAAGGAAAGATTCCAGGTTAATTGTTACATTTTAGACACTGCAAAACCCAGACACATATATTGTAAGTCATCATTTGTACCATGGAGTGTAAAAAGGAAAGATTCCAGGCTAGTTGTTATACTAGACATTAGAAAGACAACAAGAGTAAACCCAGACTTATATTGTAAGGCATCAGCTGTACCATGGAAAGAAAAAGCAACACTTATATGTTGTTATAAGACACTTAAAGACAATCAGAGCAAACCCATGTCTCACCAAAGGGTAACATCTGCACCTTAGTCCATTCCAGGTTGTTAAAACATCTACAAGACAATCAGCAAACCCAGCAGACATAACGGTTTCATGAGCAAACCTGCACACAGACCCCTAAGGAAAAGTTCTAGGTTATTATAGCATCTGCAACATGCTGTACAACAATGAGGTTAAGTCACCACACACAGACCCTAAAAGCACCTCACTGCCAAATAAAATATATAGGTTATAACAGAAATATTAAAAAGGGAACAGACAAATTACAAGATTTATCTGAACTAGAAAAAAGAAACCCTGAAATAGAAAGTGAAGACATGGTGTTTTCGAGTTGTTACAGGTACTGGGGTCTGTTAAAAAAGCTTTAAAAAACTCCCCCATTGGTAATGAAGTCGATGTCAGCAGACCATGTGGGTTTTATCTGCAACAGCTTTTGTCTGGAATCTAGGTGTAGATACTTCTACCTACAACTTCTATGTAGCCTCCTGAACTGTCAAACTTCATTATTTGTGGGTTGGCCTTCTATGGCATCCTGCTACGTCCACAGACCACCTTACATGTGTTGATATATTTGATGAAAATGAACAGAATTGTGTTGGCAGTGGAATTCTTTGACTGGCTCATCCCACTGAATACCATTGAACTATCTGGTATCACGTATCTATATATTTTATGTATTATATTGTATTTTCTTTCTTCATGCGGTTCAGGTTATGAAAGTCGAATGGATTGTTTGGGGGAAAACGCAGGTAACTGCATCATTGATAAAGGACTAAAGCGAAAAAAAAAGAGAAAAATATAAATTTTCCAAAAATATTTTTTTGTTATTACCAATGACACAGTTACCTGTGGGGGAAAGGTGTTGTTTTACTAAACGTTAAATGTAATTAACCTGACTTCCCAATGGAAATTATGATTATTGAGGAGGCGGACAGTTGGGCAGTTTAAAGAGGGTGCTTGTCAATGTGTTGATATGCCAAACATAAATAACTCAACCACAATTTAGCCATGGTCACTGACTCACTGCAGGTAACAGAAATGTTTATGAGCAATACCAAAGTTCTTCTTTGTGTATTTACTTAATAAGCCCTGTTGAAAACAAAGGTGATGACCAAGATTTATTATAGCATGGTGTTGTAGAAGTTTTAAGGGAGTTCATTTGAAATCTTCTTCATTCCACTAAATATTTTCTGGACAAGGTTATTGATTGTGTCAGCCAATTAAAAGAGGTATTACAAATGATTGACTAATGAAAACATTTTTACAAACAATAATTGGCCAATGAGATCATCGTGTACAAATGGTTGACCAATGAACTATTATTTTACAAACAATCGGCCAATGAGAACATATTTTATAAACAATTGGCCAATGAAAACATCTTTTACAAACAATTGGCCAATGAAAACATCTTTTACAAATGGCTATAGGTATTGGGCATTCCACTTGGTTAATTAAATGTGGTACCTCTTTAAATTTTGAATGACAGTATGGATACTATATATTTGTCAATGTCAATGTTTTGTACACGATGTTACAATTACATGCTATTGTTGTCAATGTTAGATAGGTTTACAACATTTACCGGTATGGTCAGTACCCATCACTTTATTGGTCTTGTTGTTTGTACAGTACCAGGCTTGATTGATACTGTTGTTTGTACCAGTATTAGTATGGTAATGGACTATTAGTATCAGTCAGGTTCTAGCTTAATCTACATGGACTGGACTTCTGACCGTTGATATATCCGTGATAGTGACTGGTTCTAGTATAATCTTCATGTACTGGACTTCTGACTGATGATATGTCCGTGATAGTGACCCATCGTAATTAAATAGTTCGATATCAGCATGATTGGTAGTGACCGCTGAATGAGAGGACTGACATCGTATGATGATGGAGCTATGGTAGGGGATATGCACCTATAGATATTTGTGTCAAAACCCATTAAGATGAAACAGCTAGATTGTCCGGAGATGATTTATGGCCATAGTGTGATCGCCCCTGTCATCAGATTAAACCAGCAGACTACTACAGTAATTATGATACAGATTATGGTTTGTATAACCACTAAAAGTCAGCTCATAAAGAATATCAGCTCATGCTTGCAAGTTGCAAAGTGTTTCTAAAATGTTCCTATGGATCGTCCTCTTGCTAGCAGTATATGAGCGTAAAGTAAATCAGCTGATACTAGCAAAGTGTTGCTAAGTGCTTCTATGATCCTATGGATCTTCTCCTGTTGCTGTTTACAAAGTGTTTCTTAGTCTGCTTAACATACCCTATAATGTTAATAAAGACAACTCCTCTATCTACTCCTCTCTCTTGAAATTATTTCACTTTGCATCCTAAATCTCAGGAGATAATCAAATCTGGAATAAAATCTAGCTAAAATTGAAAAAAGTTATGTTGTTTGATTGATAAAATATATTATCTAGTCCGGTAGCCAGACTATTAAAGTGTTTCTAATGTTTCTATGGATCGTCTGTCCTCTTGCTAGTAACAGTGAGTATGATAGGAGTAGAAAAAAGCCAACTTTGACTCAGACTCCAGCATGTCAAATTTGACAGATTTATATTGATAAACTTGCAAGACTTTTTTGCTAAGTGTTTCTATGTTCGATAGTAATAGATGGTCCTCTTGCTATGAGTAGTATATATAGGAATTAGAGCAGAAAAAAGCAACTTTGACTCAGACCCTGGCATGACTTGTCATCTTTGATGGATTTATTTATTGATAAAGTCAAGAATGATAGATATTTGGTATACTGCATCGTTGTTGAAATTCACCTTCTTGGCTTACAGCTGCTGAAATCATTTACTTTAAACTCTCGTAGAATGATGTGCACGCCATGGCATTCGCAACCATTGCACATTGCAGACTTGTCTAAATATCATGTTATCTGTTATCGTCAATGATGCAGACTTGATTAGTTTGGAGAAAACTGAACAATGCTTGTGTTGCGTATCCATGTCATGTGAAAGACATTTGTTTGAAATATGGGAGACTGAGACATTTTAAGCTTCAGGTCCCGATCTCCCGAAACATCTCAAATTTGAGATAAATCTCATCCCAGATATTGTCATGTGTCGTTTGTATAATTCCCAAGTGAGGATGGACTCAAAATTAGCATCAAAAACAGTAAATGCTATTCTTTGTTTATTCCAGTAAGTTTTAATAAGTTCTAACTTCAGATTTATTAGAAATTCATACTCTGATTTGGGAAATATCTCAATTTCAGATGAGATTTTTGCTTGAGATGCTTCGGGAGATCGGGGCCAGAATTTCGTCTCATTGTGACAAGTTCCAAGTAGTACATTAGGCTTCATTGGCCAGACTTTTGCTACGTAGGTAATATGTTTGTCTGTTAGAAAATTGAATTATTTCCAATGCATTATTTATGTAGGATGGAGAGATGGGAGGTTTTTTCTGCCAAGGGTGGCTTCACCGAAATAATGCATGTGTCAAAACAACCCCATTAAAGTTCTTGTACCCTTGTCTGATTTCCATTCCAAAATAAATAAATCTTGTTGCCATTTTGTAATTGTTCTCCGAATCTCTCTCACCCTTCCACAATGCTAGTTAGCTTTTCTAATTATGGTTCCACTAACAGATCAGTGTGATAGTCTGACTCCTGGCATGCAAGCAATGCTTATCAGTTATCTCGTTGACGGTTGAAGATAGATCGGTTCCCTGTTCTTCAACGTTAAATGCTTCGCCACCTTTTCAAGATAATACATAGCACCAGTCTACTCTCTTGTCAGGGGAGGCTACTCTTAATTTAGATAAAGTCCAAAAATCTGTCAGGATTCAACTAATGAAGGCCAAGATAGTGGAAATGACTTCGAATGTACAGGACAGAAATGTCTTTCAACATACTGGGTGCAATTAGAGAGTTTTAATAGCCCCTAAATATTTGCGCTAAGTGTTTTGGGGCTAGGGAACAATATTTTCGGGTCATTAAATTCTTCAAATATTCTAAAGCAGTTGGAGAATTAAGTCGGCTTCTAGTTTTTGCGGATTTTCTAATTCCAATCATTTTCCACAGAGATATTTACCGTTGAGAGAAATGCAAGCTTGGTTGTTTATTTTGGAATCATTATTTTTTGGTGCAATTGTATGTTCGTTGTTTGTTTTTTGTCTGTGAGAAAATAATCTCACCAACACATTTACGAGCCTTGACATGCTTCCACGCTATTACTTTCTGGTACATACAAAGAAAACAACATCACACCAATCAGTTATCGGGAGAGTAAGGTTTTTGTGTGAATTTATTGTTGTCATAGCTTCTACTGCAGATAATTAAAATTATATGGATGTTCAGTTTCTTTTTTATGGTGATATAATAAGATTTCTTAAGAATAATTAACAAAACAACATTTTAATGGGACATGCCTTTATTAACCTTGATCAGCAAAGCTTTAACCAAATAAAAAAATCTTTCAACAGAATTATGCCATTTCATACAAGTATGTACATGAATGATTTTTTTCAAATTTTTTAACAAATAATTAATTTCCCCTCGAGGCTTTTATGATGTGTTTACGTAGTTTATACATTAAAAAAATCCCAATTTTTACGTAGTTTATGAAATATGTAAATTTAAGATTTTTATTTTTTTGGAATTTTTTTTTCTAAATTTGCCTTCAAAATTTTCCCCGACAAATAGTGTAGTCTGGCTGGCTGAGAAACCTAATCATATCATATACTGCACACAGAGAATCTAGGTGTGAATTCAGTTGTTGATCAAAGCTTCCATAGATTTCAGGTGCCAGAACATGTTCCTGTTTACTGATTATTTTGTCAGTATGATACCTAGTACAAAATCAAGAAAATTCCGGTTTCTTGAAGAATTCTTTAAAATTTTGTGAAAAATCTGTGAAACAACTTGAAATTAGGTTCATTTGCTATGTCTGCTTATGTCTGTGTGATTATATGTCTACAAAATATGAAAATATCTTATTTAGGTTTGTAGAAAAAATCTTCAAAATTTGGTGAAAAATTCACTTTTCACTAAAAGTTCTTGAAATTAGGTTAATTTGATATGTTTGCTTTGTGTATTGCATATTAATGGTTTATGTTGTTACATAGCTGTTACAAAGTCTTAAAACTTCTTAAAAGTTTCTTGAAAATTTGTAAAAAAACTGTGAAAATTTCATGAAAAAAGTTCTCGAAAATTCGTGAAATTAGGTTCATTTGCTGTGTGTCTGTTTCTTATATTGATAATTAATGGTTAATGTTGCTACATAGTTTACTGAGATGTTTTATTATGTAAACACCCATTGATTGTTCTATTGTCTTTTGATAAAACCTACAGGTACTCAATATTGTTGGCGGCTGCTCAGACAATCTCATTCTTATAAGCCGGGTTCAAGTGTGCTGGTTAAAGTATGCCCACTTAATTTTGTTGGTATTGGTGTTTTTAGGCATGAAACATATTTATATGTTTTCCATGACTCCACTGACTCTGTGTTACTTTGTTGTTGACCATATTTGCCAAGTACTCCTACTAAAGTGGAGTTATTCCTATTTTCTTTGTTGATTTCTGGTTTTCCAAATTCACCTAACGTTGAACAAAGTTACATTTGATAATCTTCTGTCCTATATTTATACCTACTAGAATTAAAATATTCCTTGTTTATGCATCTAAATTCCTTTTAAATCACATTAAGTGCATCTTGTGACATATTTGGATTTAACTAGCTTGGCAGGTATGCTGTTGACCCTAAACTGTTTTGCCCAGTCTGCACACAACATTTTCGCTATGGCAACAAAAAAACTTTTTTTCAAAAATTATTTTAGGAGGAACAAAACATTTTTTTCTGTGTTCTCATGTTTAGATTTCCCTTCTTGCCCTTACTCCTATAAAAGTGCCAGTTTCAAGTAAAGCTTGAATATTGACATTTATGATAAATCTAGCAGATAATAGTTTAACCCCATGCAATGATTTCCCCCATAGTATGCCGGCTGCTCCTATTGTCTGATAACTCATATATACAAAAAGATCTGTTTACTTATTTTATTGCCCATTTAGCAGTTTGGAAAGTATGCTTACATGAACATTAAGATACTGGATAAAAAATGGAAGACAGCCCCTAGTGTGTCACCCCTTAATTGTTATGTGTCTGTCTTCTTTATATAAATGTGTAATGGTGTTATATTGATAAGGTGAACTATGGGTGAAGACCCCCATTTATGTTAGTTCAGTGAAAATTGTATTTTGCTGTGCAATTTCTTTGTTTCATTATTTTAAATGAAATCTTTATCATTATGTATGGCTTGTGTCTTACGTACCTTTGTTGTCTTTTGGAAACTTGGCTTTTGAGTGATAGGCTTTAAAGACAACAGTTTTCCTTTTCTCCTTCTTTTCGAGCCCTTGGGATCTGAGTTGCATTAGAATGCTTGGCCATTGTTCTTCAAGCACTTGTCCCGTTAACAATATCAATGGCACATGCAAAGGTAATCATGTAAAAACAAAGTTTATTGTATTATCATAGCCTCTGACAAAGGCAAATTAGGTACAAGCAATGCCAATGTCGCTTGCAAGGCTAATGGTACATGCTTTACCAATGGTATAAGCAAGGCCAATGGCAGGCACAAGCAATGGTACATACAATGCCAGTGGTATAAGCAATGCAAATAGCACTCGCAAACAATGGCACATACAATGCCAATGGTATAAGCAATGCCAATGGCAGTCACAAGCAATGGGACATGCAATGCCAATGGAATAAGCAAGGACAATGGCAGTCACAAACAATGGGACATGCAATGCCAATGGTATAAGCAAGGACAATGGCAGTCACAAGCAATGGAACATGCAATGCCAATGGTTTAAGCAAGGACAATGGCAGTCACAAACAATGGGACATGCAATGCCAATGGTATAAGCAAAGATTTTACATACATGGTACATGAATGTACTAGTCAATGGTACAAGTGTTAAGAAATCAGACAGACAATAGTTGTCACTGCTGTATTACATTAGTTATTTTGATGATTGTAAAAATTTATTTATTCAAAGTTGTCAAAGATTTATAATTATTGAACCTTTTGTCTGTATTAAAAATCTACTGATGAGACAATATTATATCAATGTTATATGTATATATACTAAGGAATTTTGTTCACATTGTGTAGCGAAGAAATTAATGGGTTCTACCACAGAAATATTCTGTACTATAATAACACTGAGACAAACGAGACAATAACCACTGTTGTATCAAGTATAATGTTGTCTATGGGGGATATAAAAATGGAAGTGGGTGGGGTAATGACTAGTTTCTAAAGTTCTGGTGTATTATAGATCTTACAGTTTTTATGGCAAATTATTACCCACCGTCTCTCATTAATACTGATATTAGTCTACAATTTGATATGATTAACAATAGAATTAGAGATTTATTTTTATGTTTCTGTTTTTCTGTTTTTTCGTACTGGCTTTGTTTTGTGTGTTCAAAGAATTTTTGCCTTCTTTTTCCTTTTGTTAGCATTTTTTCTAACCTTTTATGTTAGGCTATATCATTTATGTACCGCAGTATATCATTTTCTGAACTGATTGTTATATTCTTTTGGGATTGAATTATTAAATGATTTTTGCCTGAGAAATAATAACTTTGGCTTCCAGCTTTTTATGAGAGTAAAATTGACATTAATTTGAGCCTAGTTTACCTAATGGATGAAACTGTGTGTAGATGAAAAAAAATCACAATACATCGTTACATTGCAACAACCAAGCTTTCATCAGGAAAGTATTATAGGGGATTTGAAAATAGTAAAAGCAAGGCCAACGGTAAAAGCAATTGACATGGTATAAGTCAGATCAAAGGTGCTAGCTATGCCATTATGGTTAAAACAATGTCAATGGTACATGCAAGACCAATCGAAGGTGCAAGCAATGGTTAAGGTGCAAGCAATGTCAATGGTTCTAGGAAATATGGAGCAAGATGGAAAGCCAATGGCACACGCAAAGCCAATCATGTACAAGCAATGGCAATGGTATATGCAAATACAAAGTTACAAATAACAAAAGTATAAACTATCACATGGATGTCTAATATGATAAACAACCTTAGACTGTTACTCTGTCACTCTTCCTGTGCTTAGAATATTTCAATGTTCTAGTATAATTAGAGCATCTTTCAAAATTTACCAAAGGGTCAAGGGTCACTAAATGCCTTCCTTATTTTCCAAGATGTTTGGTTCCTTTCTAAGTATTATTTGAGACTTTGCTATCACTTCTTCTATATGAATGCAATTTATCATTATTTGAAACTTTCCATTATGGACGTTATTTCCAAAGCGAATGGTACCCAAATTTGCATAAATACAGCAATTTCCATGAATCCCTTTGGGGTTATGGTATTCTAAAGGGCCAAAGTTTCCTTAGATTATCATCAAATTGAGAAGGCATGTTTTACTGCCAAAAAGAAAAAATATTACAATAACTGATGTTAACGATAGAAACATTATAGGACAAGAAATTTTCCTAGAATTTGCGTAGATCACTGGTACGGCCCTAGAGATTTGGCTTGACTTTATATGATTGAAATTCATGACAGAGCGATTGGAAATATTTGCGTCTGACAGGATAACTAGCTTGTCTCCTTGCAGACGGTGGTAATATATGTTTTATCGTCTATGATGAGGTGATACTTCTATTCGTATAAAACATCATAACAAATATCTTTATGTATTGATCTCCGATTCTCTGTCGGTTCAGATGTAAAATATGGAATCTCGAAATTTTCAGATTTCAGACGAGAAGAGCTTTTTTGTGTGGTTTGAAGGTGAAAGTGATTTATTGTTGATGAGATTTGATAATTATGTTTGTTCAGTTAACATACAAATGTATTAGGCAGTATATATTGCAATTTCTTGTTATGAGGCTGGCAGAAAAATGACGGTACATGTATATAAGCTATCAAGAGATCTTTGATATTTAAATCTGTGTCATGAGGATTGTTCGGGTTGTATAAATAATTTAGCTTTAACTTGAAATTATTGTCTTTCTTTGGTTTCGGGTGGTATGTATCTGTCAGTCTCTTGCATAGGTAGCTAGGTGCTAAACTATGACAGTCTGATTGAAGTACCCACTGCCAAGATTCAAACTTTTATTGTTAAAGTCATTTTCTCAAAGGCTATCAAAGATATCCACTTGAAACTTGGAATAGCTATTCACCATCACAAGAGGAAGTCCATACTGACAATACTGATAACCCTGTGACCTAAATTTATTGAGTTCTCTGCCCTTGTAACTATCAAAAACGTGAAAGACAAGTGTCCAGCAATCATAGGCAGTGCTCTTGTTATAATAAATTGCAAGGTTGTGCAAAAAGATGAAACTAATTAAACAGGGAAGGCAGCGGAAATATCAGAGCAAGAAAGTCATAAAAAAGAACAACTTGTTTGCTTATATTTTAGTATGGGTAACATTTTCTGTTTGTGCAAGCTTGCAGTTTGGACAGGTACCTGCAGATTCTGTATTATAAGCTGCACAAGATGTAGTCACTTATTTATAATTTATTATCAAATACCAAAAGATGTCACATTGTGCATAGCATAGTATTAGTATACTGATAATGTCTTTATAATCAATGGCATGCCAATGTGGTGCACTGGTGCATTATGGGTAGGAATGTACGAGTGATATATTGCGAGATTCCTGATTTAATACTGAGCAGTTTTTGTTACAGCTAGGTCTGCTAGGTCTACAATGATACTATCCCTGAACTGATAAACTTGTCATACCTGTCAGGGTGGAATGATTTTAATTGGTAGGAATCTAATAGAAAATAAAAGTCGAAACAAGTTGTTAATTGATATATTATAACTTTTCTTCATGGCTACGAACCAATGAAAACAATTTGTTACAAAAACTGTGGCGGTATTTGTTTGTACCGAAGTATTGCTTTCTTTCCCCTACAATCCACGGTATGTCCGCGGTAGGTGCCAAAGAAAACAGAAAATACTGATAGAGTTGGATTGTGATTCAAAGTTATATTAAATTGATACTCTTCATTGTTGGAGGTTTGTAAGCACTTCCTGTTACAGAAACTCTCCTGCGTGGAGGTTTGTAAGCAAGTCCAGTTACAGAAACCCTACTATTACTTTGAAGGATTGAAAACTATCAGATAGAATGTATGACACTCACTGAAGCTCTCCTATTTTGAAGGATTGAAAACCATAATGTAGACACAGAAGCTCTTCAATGCTGAGGTTTTGTTTGTCTTGCTATACACTTAATATAAATATCTATTGTCATATGTCTACACTGCCAGCCTGAGATGCATCAAGGATGTTATTCCAGTGTCTTGAACTGTAATTACATTTGTAGATGAATAACATACAGTCCTGACAATGCTACCTTCTTGAGTACTTGCACTTAGGTAAACAGCTCCCTGTGTAAAAGGTTCATGAAGTTCACATAATCTTACACCAGTTCATGAACTTTTTAAAGAAAATGTTAGGCTTTCATGACCATTCAAGAATCTAAAATGTATTGGGGGCTCAGTGTAAAACTGTGGTAACTACATCAATTTAAAGAGGTATGTGTCATATTTTTGCACTGAGCCGTTGATTTACTTTGACCTGACTATATATATGATATTATATTGAAGAAAATTTTCATTGGCATTTTCGAAGTTCAGGAATCTTTGACTCACAACCAACTTACCAAGTTCATAAAATTTTATTATATTGAATACTTGTTCATGAATCCGGTCTTAGGTTGTTCATGAATTGGATTATGAATCCATCCTTATAGGAGAAGGGCTGAAACTTGATCACCAAGCTCTACAGCTACCTTAAGTGCTTCAAAGTACTTAAAATAAAATGGTGTGTTGGCTGTTCTGTTCCTAAAGGAGTGTTTTAGGATGATGATTTCCTAGATTAATATCTGATTATGTTGATTGTACTGTGTTGTTGCCGTAAGCTACTTAGGAATGGCGTATCATCAAGCCAAAAAAGTTACTACCATCGGGAGAACCATAAAATTGCAGAAAATGACATAAAATGTTCGACCCTTAAGCAACATGCATCTGTCACCGAGTGTCAAATTACTGCAGTTTATGATTCACCTCTTAACTGCTTATCACTTTGCAGGAAGATTTGACAACAAATAATAGCATCTTGTTGTTATAATGCTGTTAGGGAAGTCTTAATCAAAATCTAATTAATTTAATGAATCCTTAAAATTATGTTCTAGGATATTGCCTTCGGATTCGGAAGTTAAAATACAACAATGGATTGGCTTCTGTTCTGTTCTGTCATCTTTCGAATCCTTTCTTATTTCACAATGATGAAGTGTATTGAAAGCACTTGGCTCTCTGTGTTTGTGGGAGTTCAGATTCCCCCCAGCAGATGTCACAATTTAGGCCCGCCCATTTTACAACGGAATAATGTCGAGTCAGCAGGCATAGGAAATTGCTGAAAATTTCTGAAATTTTCTTAGTACTTTGAAGTATAGATTCTTAATGATTAATCTGTACTCAACATGTTCCTTAAACATTTGTCTCCAAACTGCTTGAAAGATGCAATTTCCCATTTTGTCAACTTGCCCTTGGCCTGGTGTCGTGTTGCAGCATCCAACTGGCTTAAAATTAGTTAGCGTAACCCGACACAAGTTCTGTTAAAATTCACAAGCTCTTCACAGAGGAGGTAATGCATTTCAGAAACTCTTCACAATGGAGGTTTAGTGTTAGCCGTTTGACCCTCCATGTTTGGAACTCTTCAAAACTTATGCAGATGACTATGCTGATGTAACAATAGAACAATTTAAACAAGACAAACGGATTTTAAAATTAAGTCACCGAACAAAGATCGTTTCAAAGCATGCAAGGAAAACAAAATGGATGCCATACAATAACATCTGCCCTTTGTTTGCCATTAATTTTATAAAATGGTAATGTTTTTGTTACATGAAGATCATTTTAATATTTGATTATATCGCTGAAATATTTACACACTGAAAGTAGGGAGATTGTCTGACTCACGGAATACATGTTTTGTACAAATACTTTATAGTTTGTTTTACAAATGGATTTCTTATTCCAATGGTTTCCAATGGTTTCCTCTGTCTGGCAATATTTGTACTGTTTGATGCAGATACGAAAAAAATAGAAAAAAAATAATATAAAATTACTCAGTGATAATGTCTTGTGCTGTTGGGAATTCATGTTTTTCCATCCTTAAGGGGGCAGGGGATATATTATTGGCCAATTTTGAGGTTCCGACAGGCCGCAAACAGTCAAGCGGATTTCTTGAAAACAGCAAATAAGACAAGAAAGTATTTATGTGTCAGTCTCAGGGCCTATGCAACATAAATAGAAAATAACATCAAATTGCAAGGCTAACCCCTAGGGTTGTGGAGTTATGGCCCTTTGTTTTTGCCCCTACCCCTCCAAATTTTAGTCAAAAAAATACAAAAGTGACCAATTTCACCCCATACACAGTATTTTTAAACCCAATGCAATCCTATTTTTGGTCCCATTTTACATAAATAACATGTCTGAGCTAGGTAAATTCAGCAAGAAAAGTGTCTCCCATACCTGCCGATTTTTTGCTATTTGCTGTCAAAGTTTTTCGCGGTTTCTAACGACGCTAAATTTGAACTTCCGCCAGTGGTGGTAACCTCCATTTTGAAGAGCTACAAATCCTTCAGAGCCAACTGATATTTAGTTTCTATGATTTTTCAAAATATTAAACACCTTCTTTGTACAAAATAAATACAGAATTGGGTCTTTAAAATACCAATTTAATTTTTGGTGCCCATAAATAAGCCCTACACTAAAGATTTGATATTTTGAGGGACCCCCATCACCCCAATATATCCCCTGCCACCTTAAGTTTTCAGATCTATGTTTTGAAACCAAATTTTGTATGCACATCTTGTTCTGGGATGAATTTTGAGTAAAACCTCACCCATGAATATGATCTCCATCATGAGTTTAGTGATTTACATGCAATTTACTTTTCCACATACATCCTTAAGATTTGCCAAATTTCAATTTCATTCTTCATTACAAGCTACCCATAGTAATAGCTAGTCCAAATTCCTGTTTTCAAGGGAAATGTTATATAAAATATGCACATAATGACTCTCTGATGTCACGCGCAGGTTTATTTTCACCAAATCAAGCATTCGGAACACTTATCTGGGAATATTGGTCCACCCGGGCTGTATGAGCCACAAAATAGTTGAATAAAAAATGGTGACCATTGTTCCATAATCACAAAATAAAAGTAAAAATTTAGCTCTAAATGTGTTTCTGCAGAGTAAATGTACTCAATAAACATTATTTTACTATATTTTATCACACCAGTCAGCAAATATGACACAGGATGGACCAGAAATCACAAAAACAGTGATTATATGCAGCAAGGGAGGTAACTCAGTTCAGCCCATCAAATTTCCATGTGTTATATTGGTCTAATTTCAAGTTTTTCAACATTTTTACTCAATTATTTCACCTGAATTAAGCCGGTACATTCTTTTCAACACCAAATAACACTTTCTGTTCAATATCAGGCACACTTATGTACTCAAACTGTTACTGAACCCCCAGCGACAAGGCGGAAATCAAGAAAATACCCCAAACCGCCCCCAAATATTCAAATTTCTAGACAATACAGCAATCTAAATGCACTTTTTGGATACATTTGGCAATTTTAATACATATTTAACAAAATCCATGCAAATAGAATACAAATAAACAGCTTTTAGTGCTGAAAAAGGGTGGTGAGGGCAAATCTCAGATTTGGCATTTTCTCACATTTTGGATTACCTCCCTTGTTTCAAAGGAAATTGACAACACAATTTGCCAAAAAAATGCCTGAAATTGCCAGCACTGGATTTCTAAGACATGTACCTATCTAAATTAATGCAAAACTGTATGATCCAAGAACTTTGATAACAAGCCATTTTCTATTAAGGGGGCAGGGGATATATTATTGGCCAATTTTGAGGTTCCGACAGGCCGCAAACAGTCAAGCGGATTTCTTGAAAACAGCAAATAAGACAAGAAAGTATTTATGTGTCAGTCTCAGGGCCTATGCAACATAAATAGAAAATAACATCAAATTGCAAGGCTAACCCCTAGGGTTGTGGAGTTATGGCCCTTTGTTTTTGCCCCTACCCCTCCAAATTTTAGTCAAAAAAATACAAAAGTGACCAATTTCACCCCATACACAGTATTTTTAAACCCAATGCAATCCTATTTTTGGTCCCATTTTACATAAATAACATGTCTGAGCTAGGTAAATTCAGCAAGAAAAGTGTCTCCCATACCTGCCGATTTTTTGCTATTTGCTGTCAAAGTTTTTCGCGGTTTCTAACGACGCTAAATTTGAACTTCCGCCAGTGGTGGTAACCTCCATTTTGAAGAGCTACAAATCCTTCAGAGCCAACTGATATTTAGTTTCTATGATTTTTCAAAATATTAAACACCTTCTTTGTACAAAATAAATACAGAATTGGGTCTTTAAAATACCAATTTAATTTTTGGTGCCCATAAATAAGCCCTACACTAAAGATTTGATATTTTGAGGGACCCCCATCACCCCAATATATCCCCTGCCACCTTGGGTCTCATGGTTTTACACAGGTTTTAATGTCGATGGTTTGCAATTAGAGATGGGACCGAATATCAAAATCAGTATTTGAATATTCAAAATTGAACATATTCGAATATTCGTTCGATTATTGATGTCAATGTATTCGTTCACTTTCACATATCCCTTTTGAACAAATTTCGTACGATATTCGTGAACTTTATATATTCGTTTAATTTTCGAATATTCGAATATTCAAGTTTTAGATCCTATCTCTACTTGTAATGGATCAGATTAGACATAATACAAAATGTAAGTGTTCCGAGACAGATACTGAAAATAAAAGTGACTGTATACCATGGAAATTTGGACTTCGTTAAAGGCAGGTGGTTGACCAGAGTCTGTAAATGGTTAAAAAGTATCCAATGGTCATGACGTAGCGCAATCACTTCCTCCATAAGATTCATTGGAGTTCTTGCCCTTAGCTCCAATTATAACACACACAAGCTGGCCCTGTGATGCCAAACTGCAAAAACTCAAATCACAGAGACGGAGACACATTATTATTCAGCCTTATGATAACTTCATTAATATGTATGTCTGATGTATACAATTTCTAATGTAAGGGAATCAAATTCTCAGAAATGGTGTTTATGGGGGTTTGTGTGGCTCAAGAGCTCTTTATGACGTAATTATTTTGTGGCATTTCTTACACCATTTTTTACAACATTTTTACACCATTTCCTTCTCAGATGCTTTATATTTTAACACCTAGGGTTTGTTAAAGAATCACTTCTTCTTTGAAGTTAACCAGAAATAAAGTTATTAATTATTGCGAGGGATACTTTAATAATTCAAGAATCTTGGATGGTGTATATTCATTAGGTGCTAATTTTTAAGACAACTTTAAACATTGCGCTGAATTAGACTTGGGATCTCCAGGGATGTCTTAAGGGATACAGAGGGACGCCTGTGGGATTTACTATAAGGGGCTAGATATAAGTTAAGTGTGAATTCAGTCATAAAAATAAAGCTAGGTCAAGTGAAACAAAATGTTCAAAGGCTTGATACCCCTTGAAGCCGAAGTGTAGAATTAAGGACCTGAGTGGAGAATTAAGGACCCGGGAGTAGAATTAAGGATCTACGAAGCCTTGTTAAAGTATTTTCACATTACCTAACCCTTGAAGACATCAGACCCCATAATTGTCAGTTGCAAAGGTCGATCAAGATATATTCTTGAAGGCTTCATGAAGGGAACTATCTGACAGTATCAGGACATTCCTGACTAATGAGCGTAAATGCTTTCATTATTAATTTACACTTTTATACTAGTGAAAGAAAATGTAACATTTCTCACATCTTGGTTGATAGTGTATGTAATATGCTTCAACATGTGGGGGCCAGAAGACCTTGGCAGCTGGATTAATAGCAGTGACATTTAGGGGAGAAATCTGGGGCTGCTTGATGTTGTTGTTGTTGATACTTCTATGCCTCTCCAGAAAGAATAATGCTGAAATATTCTTTATAGAAAAGAGAACAAATCAGACAGGGACACTTTAGGCTGTGCATGCTTTCAACAGTGAGTCAATAAGAATGACATCATTTTTTATACTAATGGCTCTGCATGAAAAGGTCACAAAATTGGTCAAAAAGACAAATTACGAGAATTAATTGATGTTATTAAAACAACAAATGGAGACAATTAATGCTTTACTGTAAATCAAATGTATAGTTTTGGCCTTGTGTGTAAAACTCAGAAAAAACTAGATGCAAATGTATGAGACAATTTTGATAGATACTTATATTATAACCAACAAGCATGTTGCTATGGAAAGAATTCTGTTGCTATGTTGTCAGAAATTGACGAAGAGAGAGTATTAACTTGGTGATCATTGTCATTTGTTACACGCTAGCCACCACATATAGTCAGTCGTAAAATTATTATACGTTTTTATAAATAAGTACTTGACGGTGAAATTGACGTGAAAAACAAGCTCATCGTTTATGTTCAGTGATGGGTTTAATCGCCCAATGAAAATTGTATCATAATCATCGGATGATTGGTATGGTGAAGTATGATGAAAATGATAAAATATCTCCCATTAATTGTAGGGCTCGTAAATTTGCTGCCACCAGTACATGACAAAATAATATCAACTCGTAATTCCCCTTCCCCCCTCGTAATTCCCCCCCCCCCACACTCGTCATTGTTGCCTTATTCCGAATACCAGCACTTAAATTGTTGACAACATTATCAACATTATTATATATTTTACTTCATTATTTTAACACTTAACTGCAAACGATAATTTTTTTACAATAATTTTTTATGGCAAAATTTGTGGGAACAATTTTTTCAGATCACCGTTAGATCAATTATCTTCCATTTTGTCCGTCACTCACTATTATTATATGTAAACTATTGTGTTTTTTAAGTAGTGTAAAAGATGGAACAATTTGCTGGATTTATATAATGGCTATAATGCTATAATGGCGTCTATCAGTACAAAACAATTGCTTAATGTCCGTAAAGGGAGACGACCTTGTAGTGCTGTTTATATATATGCTTGATATATTTTGCATAGTATCCGACTTGCTTGCACAATCATTCAATCATTAGTGACCATGGTAACATTAATAGAATATTAACTAACACTGTACCTTAGAGACCATTAGATGAGTTGTTAAAGCGTCCATTTATGCTCCTTAAAAGTGTAAATGATTGCAGTTCTCCTACATTGCTGAATTCATGATTGCAGCTTCTAAAAGTTTGTAAGTTTCGAGTGTGCCTCCGTAACTCAACGGTTATAAAAGTGTGCTTGCCACCTTATCTGGCAAACCAGTGAGGGTTCAAATCCGGGTGAAGGCACTGACATATGCCTGCAATATTTAGCAGAAAGCTGACTGGCAAATAAGGCTATGCTCGACATTTCTTTGTTGTTTGTGTTGAGTACTGCTGCTCCGAAATTATTAAAGTGTTGATAATCATTCCTAAATTGTTAAAAATGTGGTTATTGCGTCTCATAATACCCATCCATTTTGCTTGCTTTTTGCATTAAATTTTTGGTATCCATAGATCTATTAATGGATGCAGTTTAACTGTTATTACATACGCTGGTATCAAATAGTACTCAAAATGTGCTGATTTGTGCACGAAAGTATACACCTTAATAATTTAATAGGCTATTTAAAAAGATATAATATTTACATTTTTTGCCCTTAAGGCTACAAAACTGTGAAATCTGTAATACTGTTATTTATATTACGCCAATAAATCAAAATAATATAAAATCTTATCCCTATTATAAACCCATACACCTAAAACCGTCTATTTTAAAATTATGATGCGTATGCTGATGCGTATTATTACACATTGTAAAACATTGAAGATTTGTTACGATTGCGTACGGATCGTTACGTACAACGGCAATAATAGTTCATTATTATATAAACACAAATGCAATAATTTATTCTTCAAAGCACTTTAATTCGTTAAAATTTAAATAGCGTTAATACTCACATATCAAGATCAAAATGGTATTAATTTGAGAAATTATAAACAGGTGCAACAGAGAGTAATATTTTTTCGCAGTTTAGAGGTAATCGTGTTAACTAAGTCAGCAACAATGTATAAGAATGCGGCCCTCGACACACGAGTGCTCGTGCTTTCTCGTGCAGTGTTAGGGATTAAGTGCCCTGTTATCTTAACATTCCGCTGCACTATTCCTATCACCCTATCAGATTCTTAGTTGATAGCCTATTTCACAATCTCACCCCGCTACTTTATGGTTTAAGTTATATACAATTTAATATTCTCCTACATAAAAATATTTTTTCCGAGATAGTCTCACTTTTTGCTGAGACATTACCCTCTTAACATGAATTTTTTATGTTAATATATGAGATATAATTTTTAACAAATCAGGGTCTTGTAATAAGACTCAGTATGAGGGGACACATTTATTGGGGGTCTTATCAGATAGCTCCCTAACTTTGTCTTATTATATTCATATCTAGTGGTAATATAACTGACTGATAAGCCCCTTGTTGATTCTATGATAAATAATTGTTAACTTTTTAATAAATTATGTTTAACATTTCAATAAATAATTGTTAGCATTTCGATAAATAATTGTTAGAATTTTGATAAATAATTGTTAACATTTCGATAAACAATTGTTAACATTTTGATAAATAATTGTTACCATTTCGATAAATAATTGTTAACATTTCAATAAACAATTGTTAACATTTTGATAAATAATTGTTACCATTTCGATAAATAATTGTTAACATTTTGATCAATAATTGTTAACATTACCTGCTTTTTAATGCTATGCTCAATTACTACATATTTATATATAGAACTTAAAAAAAGAATTTTTGGACTCCTATATGTGATGCGTTCAGGTCATCCAAATTGTGATTTGTATTTGTATGTTGGTTTTAACTCTGGCTATGTTTGTCTGACTTTGGGGGATGCGAGGCAATCATTGGCGTCAGTGTGTCCAGTTTTGTTTTTTGGTGCCGTTTCTTTTCTTTGGGCTGTGCATTTATGATGCGTCTTTTTGTTCTGAATGCTGTTTCTTAAATGAGTGCTCTTTGGTTTAATTCCCTGTCCTATTTATTCTTATCTTAAATTTTGTGATCAATGAATCTTAAATGACCTTAAAACATTCTTTATTCATAACTGAAAAATCTGCATTTGTTAAAAATATTAAAATGGGACAAAAAGTTTGAATTTTACATCTTTAAAATAGATGAATTCATTAACGGGTTCGAGTTAAAGCGCTGTTGTTCATTTATGTTAGAAGTGTTTGCATGTGTTTAAAACCTCGTAAATCACTATAGATTGTCAAAATTGTAAATTCAATTGCGATTATCACGTTTGAATACCATTTTTTGGTTACTCAGTTTCTCATGCATATTGTGGTTGAATTTAATTGGAAACTGCACGGAAATTGATAGTTTGCACATTATTTCCAAGTTTACTGCTAGCAACACCTACTTTTCTATGATACGGGAAATTAACGTTTTCAGTTTTTTGGAACTTTTCATTTATGATTTCATTACGGAACTTTGCAGGGTGCTAGTTTCTGTGTTGCTAATGGTGTTAGAACATTATTTTCTGTATCTTTTTCATGGTTTTGTTTCTGCTATAACTTGAAGTACCTGTCATGCATTTCTAGTTAAATTTAAAAAAAGTTTCTCCACAGGATCCTTCGGTTCATGTTGCTGCAACTACATGTAAAAGTACCACGTAAACAGCAAATGAATATTTAATTAATAAATAATTCCATCCTAGACGTTGTAATTGTCTCAACTTGTTATTTGTTTTACATGTGCAGACATAAGCTCAGCAACTTTTAAGAAACTATTTTAACTATGATCGTCCAATTAGAAATGACCATTACAAAAAATATAATTATTGTCCATTTAGCAATGACCATTTTAATTGTTGTCCAATTGCAATGCACTTGAAATTTTCAATGTCCATTTCAATTTACTTATTATCCAAAATCCATTAATATGTTAAATGCAGTTGCTATAATTAGACTCAAATAATTAGATTAGACTAACATATTTAATTAAGTTGGGCTAAACTCAACACTCTGAGTTTCCTGCAGGTGGATTTGGGAGGCTCATATATGAACATATTTCGGGATTTTATCATGACATTTTGAGGGCTTTATTATATTTCTGAACATCCTGCAGGCTTAATCATTGAAAGAAATATTCATTGTGTAATAACTAATAACTCGGGCACATCCATGTTGCGGCACTATAAGATATGACTCTGGGTTTGCCTTGGTGTCGTAAAATCGGCTATCCGTCTTTGTTGTTAAAGCTATGATGGCATACTGTGTTTTATTGTGATATCATTTCGTTTGAAATTTATGAACTGTGATATTTATGTCTTTATGAATTATTGCTGATTTATACCTTTCCGTGCATATAATATCTTTATTTTATTTTGCGGTATAACGCCACATACCACAACATACCCGCCACCCTGGTGGGGTCATTAATTCTTTCTGTGTTTTATATCATATGCTGTAAGTACTCATCTGAGAAAAAGAAAAGCCGTCCAATTACGATATTAGATTCAGTTTACGGCTACCTTTATGAAATTGAATCGTAAACTTTGTTTGATTGTTGCAGCCATATGCAAACGTAATGCTTCTGATGTTGCGGCATAAAATATAATCTACGAATCTCTAATATATCATATCTTCATTTTATCAAATGGAAAAGGATTGCACAAACTCTCCTATTTTTGTCTTATTTTTTGGTTGATGATCTTTCATATGAATACAATATCAGTATAACAATACCATGTGACTTTGGACTACAAACACAAGTAGACATTTTCTTCACTTCATAGAAACCAGTAAAGTAATAAAGTATAACTCCAACGCGATATTCTGCAATGTCAATATAAACAGAAAACACTGATCATTGCATTGATTTAGGGAGAGCGGAAGTGTATTTTACCTGCTCACTTCTATTCACCAAGTAAGTTAAAATAACGGTAAAGCTTGGCCACATTGACATGACCCCGACCGATTAGCATAATTTAACAGTCGATATATTGTCTACCTTAACAACACCGAGTGTATGTTTTCATAATCAGGGAGTATCACGGAGACGCTCGAGATGTAATACAAACGCAAATCTGAAATACCGATATTGCACGATTTGCTTGCGGAAATTGATATATTCAAACCTTGTAATATATTCTTGCATAAAGGTCAGGCTCAGGTCAAAATAGCCAAGCTATACACATTCAAAAGATAATCCCTTTTCCAATATCCTTATGTTGTCATACCTGCTTTGCCTGTTTACTTTAAGTGACACAGGTCCCAATACCGCGTTAGAGTTATATTTACGGTTATGTTTGTTATGAACTGAAAAAAAATTCTTCTTGGGTTTGTAGTCCAAAGTCAGGTGGTATTGCTACACTCAGGATAGTGCACAATATACCACACAAGTTTGGGTCATTAAAAGAGGGGTCGTTAATGTTAAACATTAATTGCATTGCCGTATGTTTGGTACATTTATTTCATCACAAATTTTATATCATATAACCAAACAATTATTTTGTATAATTGAGTTCGAAATTTATGCGTTTGGCTCGAAGTACTAGCAGCTGAACTCCGATCGCTAGATGTGTGTTAAACATGGTTTTCTTCACAATTTTCGCGTGATTTACGACTAGTAGTAAAATATGTATGAAGCGCAATAAAGTATAAAAGTATAAAAGCCAGTCACTTCAGTACAAGATTTCTGTGCAATATAATGTATAATTATGTACGGAAAGAAAGGGCAGTTTTTTTTGGCGAATACTTGAATACTTACTCACACTTACAGTTTACTATAAGGTATGAAGTGGTCATGTTGGGGCTGAGTTTAAGATGTTCGGCAAACACATGGTAGTCAGGTGTTGGAGTTGCTAGTTAGGAATAAAACGTATCATATAATGTTCTTACAGCCACTGAATGCAGTCCAATGGCTCGGTGCAAAACTATGGTAACTACATCATTTTATTGCGGCATATGTACCGTAGTTTTGCACTGAGCCCTTGAGTCCAATGTTTTTATTCTGTTGTTTTGAATGACTCTTTGTGTTTTATGCTAAGTGTTGAACATGGCGGCATTTCTTTGTTGTGTAATAAAAGCGCCGAGGGATAAGGACGACGGGACGTCACTATAAGCACATATTGTGTAGCTCACAGACAGTGCCTCTGTGAAATACTTATAGCATGTGCAAAAACACAGTAAAAACGGAAACATTCAAGTGGGGGAGTTTTGTTGTTCAAAGGGAGACAAATCATTAAAACAATTCAAAGGTAGCCAAATCATGAAGGCACCATGCACCAACTTGCACAGTTTCATGTTAATAAATTCTATGGTCTAATTATAACTCTGATGTTGCTGAATTTGCACAAATTTGAACCGCGCCTCTTATGTATGAAGTTCCTAGTCTAACTATATCATTTTAGCGCTAGTACTTTATAAGTTAAACAAATCCTAACAATTTTGGCAAAATATATTTTTATACCCCTGAATCGATACTTATGGACTTTAACCTAGGAAAAGGCCAATTTTTTTATAATCCTTATGGATGGACTGTTTCATATTACGTCAATAAAAAGAAAAGATGGATAAGGCTTTCACGGGGACATAAGTGTTTATTTAACGCACTCTTGTTTTATTTAAAAACAAAAACATCATTTTTCTTAAAAAGTTTTAAAAAATGGAGTCAGGATGCACATTAGGGCAATTTGACCTCAATTAACTATTTTGTAAATTGATAAGGTTTTTCTGTTTTTGTTTCGATGTTACATCTGCCGAAACTAGAATTTATATAAACCTGAGACATTTGTTGTAATCAGGCCTTGTGGACACCTATGGCAGATGTAAAGTGTCCTGTACCGCAATATCACACTGACTTGTTAAAGATAAATTAACAACGGCTTTTTAATGGCCTTTTAATTGACAACCTGTGATGACCTAAAACATTTATTGTTGTTCCTATCTGTTCTGTGGGTTGTATGGGTTGTCATTATCATTTGGGTCAGCCAGGGTCAGTTTAAGAGAGTCCGAGAGCCCATGGACAGCTGGGAGCAGCTGCAAATGATGCTAATTAGTGAATTCACTGTATAATGAGTATCAATTGATAGTGATAAAATGGTCAGCTATTGTGTCTGGAGCCTCTTTTATGAAGGAACAAGTGTTTTATTGCATATTGAGATTAAACAGGTCCTGAAGGCTGAGAAAGGGTCAAGGGGTCATAATAAAGGGTTCTGTCTGCTTAATTGTGAATTAGAATTTCTTCTCATATAATTTCTGCCCATAAAGGTAATTTTCTGTGGTAAAATGATCATCAATAATGTTCGTCCAATGACAGTTGCTTTTATTTATAGCTTCAAGTTAACTGACCAATCAGAGGAGATGTTACATTTGCTAAGCTAATTTCATTGGCTGATTTTATCACTATTGACATGAGGTAAATTTGTGTGCTTTAAATTTACATTATGTTGTGTCACAACTCATTTTGAATCGACTTCATTGTTTAAGCAGTCTATAACAGCTCTTAATAATGCTCATCAATGAATTCAAAATGAAAATGAAAGCAATTAGCTCTAAAATGATGCAAGATAAAGTTTATTGTTATACAACTTAATGGGCCATTAGTTGGTCCATTAATGGTCCCTAGGCCACTACTGTTGCCGGGTACCTTCTGTTGCATGTCTGATTTAGGGGTCCCACACCATTAAAAAATGTGTGCATATATAATAGTACCAACATTTGTGTTTGTTATCATTACCTAATTTATGAAGCATAGGCTTTCAGTAGGGCAATTAGTCAGAGCCTATTATGGATTCATATATGACTTAAATATTAGTGATAATAGGCTCATGGTCCATTACATTTTGGTGAAAGCCTCTGAGAATGCTGTAGTTAAAACTTGCACCGAGAACTCATGTGAGGCAAATATTAAGAGCAGTATTAAAATATTGTTAAAATCAGACAGACTTGTCGTTATAATGATTAATGTCTTTTTCTGCATATTTGATTGACAAATTTGAAGACTTTGCTTAATCTTAAAGTAATATTTTGAGTAGAGCACAAAAGGCTAAAAAAAAGAACACACTTAACAGAACTATGACAGGCAACAAGTACAGTTAGGCCACAATCATTGACATACACAAAATTAAGAATGAATTGGCATCAACACAAACAGCAAACAGTTAAATAAATGCACACTAAACCAGAAGTCAGAAATACCATGGGATGTGAAAATATTGTAAGAATGATATGAACACTTTAGAGAGAAAATTTGTTACAATTAAATAAGCGGAAATAATGTCCTATAACTGCATTTCCATGTTTACGATCATCATTTTAGTATACTGCCGCATATTTTTGACAAAAATAAGAATGTGAGGATATTGCACAAAAATTTGCATCCATTAAGGGGAGGTAATCTAATGCAGATGGTATTGGCATGTCACATGTCCGCTGTCAGCAAATTTTGCTTCTTTTACAGTGGTGTGTCTTATAGTGTCTAGTATCCAGTAACTATTTTGTACGTTTCTTTCACATGTTTTTTGTTATTCGAGAATCTATTTTATTGTATATCACAGTAGCAGTGTAATAGTTTTATTGTTCGCTGCATATTTGTTTAATTAAGGAACTATTTCTTGTCTTGCCATGAAATGTTTGGTATGTAGGAATACAAGTTACAGTGCATTGACAAATGTATTCATACCCCGTTACGATTCCATTATCCGTATTGTCAAATGCATTACGATGAACTATATATTCATGTCGCTGTTGTTTACTATGCTATATTTATTTTATTTTTTGCAATTGTTTGCAATTTTTATTGCTGTCTGCAGGAAATCTGACTCTAGTGTTCACCCCAGGGAACTACTTTTTATTGCTCTCAAGGAACTACTTTTAATTAGGCAATTTACTGGGACTATTTTTATTGCCCATGATGATACTTGAAAACTCATTTAAATCTGTCTAGTTAAAAGTTTAAAGTATTTATTACATAATCGAGAAATCTGAAGGATATTTGTGGCATTATCACAATGCCGTCTGTCTCGGGTCCTTGGGAATTCCTGTTGCATTCTGGGAAATTCTGTTGCATTGTGGGTAGCTTAACGTGTCATGTGACATTATTGTACTACATTTAATACATATGCTCACCACTAGATCATATTTCTATGTCATTAAGCTCTTGAGTTAATGTTTGAGTTAAGTTTCAGTTTTAATTGAATTTAAGTCGAGACTAGATGATATGCGATAATGAACGCGTTTAGTCTGATAATGAACGTGTTTAGTACTGCTGTGGTTATAATTCATAACTGAAAGATTTGTTTAAATAATGCCATTAAAATATATGTTACATTTTATTGTTATCAGTATCGGCATCCTGTTAACCGTATTCATCAATCTGATACATACATTAATCTGTTAACTTAACCCTTTACTCCATGGAGATGTACTTTGACACATCTACAATAACCCGGAACATTTTCATACAGGATACAATATTCCAACATGTTTATGTTGATTTAAGCATGGTTTGAAATTGCATTGTCGGCCTGTGGCGGCCATGATGATCGAATAAATAATATTACTGTGTGGCAATGGTACAGGGTTGTTTACATCTTGAATCAAAGTGCTGATAGTGCTGAAAGAAAAGGGTTTGTTCCTGTAGTCAATTATATTTCCAGTCACAAAGCCTATGGCACTCTTGTGGAATTACACTTACCAAGACGAGAGTGCTAACGCACCCTGTTAAAAAATACACATATATAAACAGTTTAATGTCTTTTAATGACTTCACCAGCCTAATAGGAATATGTGACTGCTGTGACAACAATGCTATGGGATGATATTCCATTACTAATAGACAGTAAAATATAATATCCTATTAATTAAATGTGTTAATTAATCAACATACTTAATTAGATGAAAATGAATGTAATCAATTAATAAAATAATTGAAACAAACCTGAATAATAATAGCAATGCTGTGCATAAATTGACATAATCGCATTACATATCACAATCACGGTGGCAACCCAGCAGCATGCCCCCTTCTTGCCAATGGGAACCCAGAGGCATTATGTAGTTTACTGTTTATATTGTGTTTTTTTCATTATTTCACAAATCTTTCCAAGATTATAATGATCTAATGAAAAAATGTTAATCAGGGGTTTTTATGGTCGTCTTGTAACATAAGAACTGCTTTATTGCAATCACATCAGCATGAATACATCATCAAACTCTGTGGGTATGCAACATTATACAAGCAAGCAATGGTACTTGTGCTGAAAGATAATAACAAATAGTACAGGGAAGACAGCACACAACAGAAACAGCAGAGCACAAAAAGCATGAAAGAAACAATGTACACATGATTGCAGCAACTTAATTAATATATTCATAGATGATCAAGTTAAGTCTTGTCATTGCCCCTCCATTCCAGCATGCAGTGGAATTAACTTGTTGACTCTGAGATATGCCATCTTTTTACCAGTGTTACCCTTTCAATTCCAACATACATTGCAATTTGTATGTCAACATAAAAATGTGACAATGCAACATCCAACAATATTTAAGAAAACATCATGGGTGATTTCTTTGAATTTGCTCATCTTGGCATTTAAAATGTGATGTTGAATATCTTTGCTTGTTATCCAAAGATACTGTTGTGTTGGCATATTGTTTGTTGTAAAAAACACAAGTACAAGAAGAGGTTTTAATGATGGAAGATTAAATGATCAAATCTTTAGGGAAACAATCAAAGAAGGCATCCAGAAAATCTTCTTACAATGTATTTATACTAAACCTCCTGGCATTCACTGTTGCTTGGTATAAAACTGGATATAAAATCCATCTTTACAACAAAGGAATTGGCTGTAAAGTTGCCACCTCTTACCATACTGAATGGTACCCAGAATGAGGGCAATATTGTTCATTGCATGTTTCAAGTAAAAAAGATAATTGCCAACAAATTGGACGGGGAGTTGCAAGACAGCTTGCTATGCATGCACACACTCAACAGAAGTTGGAGTTATATCATAGTTAGCATTAGTCTGCACTCAGTTTATGCAAGGCAGCACTGACAACAGAAGCCAGTCTGATATTTTTCAGGCTTGTGCCTGATTTCAGGTTTTTGAATCCTGAAATTTTATTATTTGTCTATATTGAAAAGTGGAGTTTCAGGCTAAGAAACCAGAATTTTCAGGCTTGGTATTAATAGCTAATAAACAGCCCTGAGAAGCAGCAGAGCACAGTTGGAATTAAGTTGCAATCACTTCAGAGCTGAGGTGTTCTTGTTGTTTTCAAATAGGATTCCCAGAGCAAATATTGTTTCCATGCATTGGAAATTAAAACATATATTTCTTTGTGTATTTTCAGGATTCGTACGGAGAGTATGGGAGGTGCCTGGTGTCCCAAACCATTGATTAATGCTGACTCGTATGAATACCTTCAAATTGACCTCGGCAAGCTGTGTGTCGTCACTATGGTAGAGATTCAGGGAAGATTCGGCAATGGACAAGTAAGTTTTTTCTTTGATTATATTATTTTGTCTGCCTTTATAAATTGCAGGGGTTAATCTACGAAGGCATTATAAAGGCACAATACTGACAAAGAGTCTATGAAGCACACACCCCACACCAAAGCTCAGTTCACATTTCTATTGTTAAAATTCAGCTGATGACATTTCAAAGGGCCATAACTTTTCCAATTCTCTGAATGTTTCTAGTGCAGGTAATCTTGATTTCTAGATTATTCCAGAACTGGGGAACCCCTGAAATGAACTGTTGATGGTGTCTGTGAAGAATTTAAAAGTTCTTTGAACTTATTTAGGTTAAGCAAACAAAAGGCTTTCTATATCTGAGAAACAGCATTCCACATTGTATACATTACTGGAATATTCTCTATACTTACCAAAGGTCCTTAAATCATATAAAGGGTCTAATTAAATCCATTCCCTGTCAAGGATTGTAAGGGCTGGTTCTCCTGGAAGGGGCATTGGGGGACATGATTTATTCTTCATGGCTCTTCCTGGATTGAGGCTAAAGTAACGGAAGATAAGTTTATGGGGTTGGTAGATAAATTTATGGGGTCCATATCCAATGGCTTTATGCTGATGGATACGTCAAGGTTTGGTGATGTATGAAATGCCCTAATACTTTATATGAGTAGTACCACATATACATTCATTACCCCTTGGGGGTTTTCGTACAAATTCTTTAAATCTGTGAGTGAAAGAAATGAGAAAAATGTGAACAAGACATCATCTAGGCGTGAGTATTAATAACTATCCATTATGTCTTACTTATGGAAAGTGAGCAAAGTGAACTTAAAGCCTCTCTAGGTGTTAACGTTGCTAAAACATAATTTAACACCTATCTTTGGAATATTTTGTATCAATTAAGTCAGTATCTACTTACAAATATGTTAGATACTGGGTTTATTTATGGGGTACGGGACCCGGTGTTTGCCTATTAAATAATGAACGCTCCCTTTGAAATTGGCCACAACTGCCAGTTACTTATCTAGTTTATGAGCGAGGTGTCATCAGGAGAGATTTCGCAGAAACAGAGAGAAACACTGAAGGTGATTATCCAAAATTTGGATATTCATCATAGATATTGTACAGAGATATTAACATGATCCTTACCTACATTCACGAGCAATGGATGTGCAATATTGGTCCTTTTGGTGTATTATTGGTCTTTTCCGTGCCTTATTGGTCCTTTCCCTGCATTATTGGTCCTTTAGGTGTATTATTGGTCCTTTCCGTGCATTATTGGTCCTTTTGGTGTATTATTGGTCCTTTCCGTGCATTATTGGTCCTTTAGGTGTATTATTGGTCCTTTCCGTGCATTATTGGTCCTTTTGGTGTATTATTGGTCCTTTCCGTGCATTATTGGTCCTTTCCCTGCATTATTGGTCCTTTCCTTGCAATATTGCTCCTTTCCGTGCAATTTTGCTCCTTTCCAGGGATTTCATTTGCTTTGCTTTGTTAGTGATGACAACTGTTTCATTATTACTGGTAGTATTTTATTGACACAAATTGGCATCTGGTCATGTTATGCCTATTTTGATGAAAATCGGAACTTGTCATGTTGATCATATTTAAGTTGAAACTGCTTGTATTACGGTAAGTAAAGAGTAAATTTCAGACAGTTTTTTTCTTGTTTTCTCAAAGTATCGATTTTGTACTTTGATAAGACCTTCTCATTCTAAGGCAGTGAACTGTAAATCTATACATACAGCAGGTTTGTGTTCCAATTACTGGTGAGTTATGTCTGGTAGGAAACATGAGCCACAGTACATCTAAATGGAATCATGTATCATTAAAGTCCAAGATAATGAATCCATTTAACAAACAGTTTTCTCTGATTTTCTGTATAATTGAATGTGGCAAATCCTGTTGGTGTGGAAACAAAATCTGATTGTAACACAATTTAAGTAAAATTCTAATAATAATGTTTTTTTAGGCCGCTACCCATTTTCAACAAGAGGGGACTATTAAGGTTTGCCTTCTGTCTGCCAGTCAAGAAAATCTGGATCCTTGTCATATTAAACTCTTTTTCAAGCTAGGTTTATGAAACTTTGCATGTGGATAGGGACCATCAGCAGATTTTTTTTTATTTGGATAAAAGTTGTGGTTGCCATGGCAACAGAAACATTGACAACCTGAAACCAGGTACAGGACTTCTGTATTGCATGCAATTTCTAATTACTTGTTATGTATATATATATTTCAGGGCCAAGAATTCACTGAGTATTTTCTGCTGGAATTCCAACGTGAGGATGGTGGTGAATGGAATCGATTCCGTGACAAAAAAGGCAACGAGGTAAAGAACACACTAACATATAACTACTCTGCTATTGCTTGCAGAGAAAGTGGTGACCCCCTCATATCTGACTGATGCCAATTTTAAAATGTTTCACTCCCATACATTTTTTATTTCAATTTTGAAATGAAGGTTTAGTATTTTTAAAGATATCATATATTTCTTTCAAACAATATCTAAATTCTAGGTAAAAATGTTTAACTTCCTTTGTAACAAAAGTTGACTCTATTTTCGGATGATCTTGAACTGGGTAATATGCAATGCATTAGAACTGCGTACTATGCACATAATATCAAATCCCTACTTGCATTGTCGCTAGTATATATTAATAAGAGCTCTTGATAAATTATGAAATAACATTTTACACTGAAGAGGCCGACATTATAGCCACATATTTTCAGTATAATCACACATACAGTGATTCTTCCTCTACATATCTACATTATTTTAAGTATTCAATCAAAAACGATGTACCGAAAAAAAAACATAATGAGAAAATTATCATTCATTTCCACTTAATTATTTATCCAATTAGCCAAAAAATTGTTAATTTACCCCAAAAAATTGTTAATTTATCAAGATGATATTAGAATATATCATTATTTAAGTGCAATATGTATTAAGTATACAAACTCATTATTCTTTAGATAATTTCCCCCTGGTGATAAATTACTCTCACTTATAATTGATAAGTAATGAATTCTACTAAATACAGTAAATACACCTGCTGTTTACACAAAATTTATGGTCCAAGGGAGAGTACTCAATCATGATTTTCTGACTAAAATATTGATTTGATGAGTTAGCTCCCTTGTTTGTTCTTCGTTAATCAGTGACGGTAAAAAATCCATGTTTATCATGGAAGAATCAGGAAAGAATCTGTGAAGAATCTGTGAAGATTTTGTGAAATCAGAAAGCATCAGTTACATAATTAGGATAGTGAAATCTCTAGAGAAATAAAACAATAGAAAATTGGCACCAAAATTGAAGACAATGTTTATTTTTGCGATATTGTGTGATATTTCGCTAATCAGTTACATCGCATGTGCGAGAACACGAGCAGCTTCAAGATGAATGTAGTTTGTCTCGGGTGTGATTAGGATAAATTCCAAACTCAAGTAGCGCCTGTAATGCACTTCTCTAAAGTATATCTAAATTATCTTACGTAACCAATTACCACGTCTCGTGCAGTTAAAGAATCCGTTCATTTTACCGATTTGTTTATTTTGTATTTCGTTTGTAAGTTTCGTTGTAATGTAAATACATATCTTAACAAGAAACTGGGAATTGAAACCATCCATCGTTCATTTTGCTGATTTGTTTATTTTGTTGTAACTTTCGTTGTTATGTAACGACATATCTTCATTCTTAACAAGAAACAGGGAATTGAAAAACATCCATCTTCCCTTTGGCACGTCGTGTATCGTCATATTAGGAACACAGTGGAAAATAACAATGTAGTCTAGATTAGCACAGCATTCCGTCTACGTAGAATAATTGCATTGGTCTTAAAACAAAAGTTTCTAATTAGCAGTTTCTGTGGAAACCCTAGTTACTGTCTCTCAGTCTCATTACTCTTTACTCCATAGATATCTGCTATATATTTCAGGTATTTTTATAAGGGGATGGAAGAGCTATAATTCTGGGAATGGTATACAAACAAATTAAATATTTATAAACTTAAACAAAACTAGGTGCATCTTACTGATCAGGCTTTATTAGGTTAATCATTCATGTTACTTCTTGGGAATTTTTTATATTAGAAAAAAAATTTAAAGCACTTTTGACTTAAAATTTGTATTTTTCGGGGTTTGTAATTTATGTTACTTAGTAGGAATCATTTTTATCGGGAATCACTTATATCGGGAATCACTTATTTCAAAGCATTAACTGTATGTTAAGATAGGCATCAAAATGATTGTATGTCTCGATGAATCAGTTGGAAACCTATCGAATACTGATTCTATGAAGTCAATGGCCATTTATTCCTGGGTATTCCTGGGTATCACAAGTATCGTTATGATAACGGATAGACTAAGTATTTGTTTCTATAATACCATTTATCCTTAAGTGATGACTTTAACTGTCAAAACTATTCGCATTTAATATATCAGAATTTTACAATTTCACTCGACTCCTATGCTTTAGTATTATCAAATCAAGGCGATTTATCAACGAGTTTAATCTATATTAGACACCTACGTGGCTGATAAAAGCTCTTTGGTTAACCACGAATCCTTCCTTCTGAAGTCCAGTTTTATTTTGACTGATAATAGTTATTGGCAAAAAATGAGTTATGGTATGTAAGCCTAGCTGATAGCAAAATAATCAGTGGATTATTTAGGCGCCAATTCTTTAAGCCTTGTCTTTCAAACTGTCAGTTAAAGGATATCGGCCACTTTTTTAACCCCTCAGGAAGTGTAAAGTTGAAGTCCAACTTACAAGTCATGAACCCATCAATTGTCATGTTTGTTGATTAAAATAGATCCTACCTATTGTGAGCTAGCCTGTAATTCTCTAGTTTCCTGACATATTTACCTATTGTGAGCTAGCCTGATATGCTCAGGTTTCGGACATATTTGTTTTAATAGCTTATAGCCATCCAGTACTTTGATTACTAAAAAAACTCTTCGGTTGAGAAGATCATGTTTTGTCTATAATCAACCCAAAGGAACTAAAAACTAACAGAAAGTGGATAAATATACACAAAAGTAGTTGCAATAAATGTATTGCAATAAAAGACTAACCACATGGCCAAAAGAACTCTTCAATTGAAGGAAATAAAATGAGAAGATTAATTACATCCAATCAGAGAGCAGGCATTCTAATACATCTTGATGCTGTTGTTTGTTATTGTAAAAGACTTCTGCAGAAGAAGATAATGTAACCACTGGAGTCTTTATCAGTTATTTCTGAAACATTTCTGAAACATTTCTACCCCACCTGAATAATAAAGTATTTATTTTATTGTTTCTAATGCGGTATTTTTCCCTCTGATGCAGCAAATCTGTGTACACTGTACTGCCAAACCAATATGTTTATTTATGATTTCCAAGTGCAGGGAGTGGTTGGAAGGGAGAATGTTTTTCCTAATGTACTATTCAGTGTACTCTTGCCATAAAATAACCATATTTTCGTGGGCTTTAAATTTCATGGATTTTAGTAAAATGCCATTTTGTGGGGTAATATAAATTTGTGGAGGTTTGTATGGAAATATGGAATGGGAAATGCTTGTTATGTATTTGGGCGATCAACAATTCATTGGAATCAGATTTTTTGGTAAGTCGAGTTCTACCACCAAATACAAAAAATAAATCACCACAAACAATAATGGATCTATGTACGGTATTTATAAGCATTTAGTTGCTTCGGATTTAAAACCTCGATAGCATATTTCATTGCATAATGTGATAAATTCATTATATTTTATAATTGAATACTTTATCATTGATACATCTTGCGTAAACATGTTTTTGGCGCTTTTGGTTGCAGTTTAGCAGTTTATTCATTATTTTTTGTAATTAATTTTTTTTATCATTGATCAATCTATTTTAAAGACTTTTTGGCATTTATGGTACTACTATGCCAGTGTTTCAATTCCGTTGGGTGGATTTTAATGTACCCATACCGTAATGTCATAGCAACTAGAAAATGTGAAAACTAGTTATCTTTGCATTAAAGTTATATTGTTAGTTTAATCAGCAGATAGGTAACATTAAACGTGTGAAAATAGGATTATAGACATAAATCTTGTATGTACTACGATAAGTTCGCATAAAACGGAAATTAACGACCATTAATATAGAATGAATGAAACTTGAAACTTAATTAGATTTTCAAGCACGTGTTAGAAGTTGGTGCGCATATATTCAGTGCTCAGCTTGAGGGGGCTACTGATATGTCTTAGGTCTTGTTTAGTTTTCTCAGTTAAGAAAAATAATTCCGAATTCAAAACCACAAAAAAGATTGACAAATTAATGAAAAACGGGTATTTATTACAAAATCTTAGAAACTCTCTGAGCTGAAGAAATTATCCAAGTGAAGAGAAATTTGAGTGATGTTTGAGAAAAAGATATGTTTTTTTGAAGTTTTTGAAGTAAAACGAAAAAATGAAAAAATATTATGGCACAGTATGCCCTGACATTCTCATGTCGAGAGCAGGGTACCGATGTTGATTGGAAACTGGCAAGGCATGGTTCCCGGTCGCAGGATAACTATATTTAAAACATTATCAAGTTGTTACGTCTGCTGATCTTTGCTAAATACCTCCATGCTTAAAGATCTTTGCTGTGATTATGTCAATCAATGTAAAAAGTTAGAATATGACGTGATTTGATTTATCGCTGCTAGCTGCCTCTGTATTTCTATGTTGATAGATGAAATCCTGACTCTCTACCCTGGCTATATATTAACCAACATTACATTTATCTTTCTCAAAACATTCTACAGAAAAGTTTTTCTTTTTTCTGTCATTTTAAGGGTCAAACAAATGTAGTCCTACTTTCTTTGATTTGTCAGCATTTTAAACCTAACTTACAATAAATCAGTTTTTAGCTTTTCAGTATGTTCAGATAAATTATGTTCCCTCATTTCTACATTTTAAGGGTTAAAAGAACTTATGGTGCCCTTTATCAGCATTTCAACTAATTCCAACAGTATATTTATTATCCCTTTTTCAGTATTTTGAAGTCTATGCTTATTGTTTTTCTATTCATCATTTTAAGGGTATCCATATTTTCTGCTTTCAGCATTTTAAGATTATTGTTATTTTGTATTTTCGTCATTTTAAGGTCAATATTATTTTCTATTTTCAGCGATTTAAGGGTAACGAGAACACATACCTGACTGAGATGAGACAAGTATCGCCACCGATCATTGCACGTAAAATACGTTTCATACCATTCAGTAGTCAGCTACGCACCGTGTGTATGAGGGTAGAGATCTATGGCTGTGAATGGACAGGTAATATAACCTCATATTGTGCTAACTGGCCTGCCCCAATTACCCGAAACATCTTATATTTGAGATAAATCTCATCTCAAATATATTGAATTATTGCCCTGTGTGTTTGGATAACTTCCATGGGATTAAAAAACAACAAATTGTATTATATTCTTTGTTTATTCCAGTAATTTTTAAAGAGTTCTAACTTCTGATTTATTAGAAATTTAGACACAGATTTTGACAAAATCTCAATTTGAGATGAGATTTCTGCTTGTGAAATGTTTCGAGAGATCAGGGACAATCATCCCATGAGTTGAAATCAAGAATTTTTGCTAAGAATTCTATTATATCCACCTAGTAAAATCCCCACAAGAATAAAATCATAGAAAGGCAGTAAATAAAATTTGCATATGGCATAAAAATGTGCAATATTTTTTACTCTAATTGAAATTTAACTGCTAAAGCAGCTGTTTCCTATTTAAAAAATGTTTCTATGCATATTATTAAAAAAAAAAAAAAAAAAAAAAAACGAGGAACAAGCCTATCTCATTTCCTTTCATTAAATATTTTGGCATAATTATTTTATTTTGCTTATATTGCATATATTAGAACAATATGGATTTGTAATGAGAAACGTGGTCTGAATAGATTCCATTATATACTATATACCACTGATCGTTACAAGGGTGTAACCATGTGGCGCATAAAAGAAATTTAGTAAATAATTTTCAAGTTTAATTGCGTATTTTTGTGAGAACTTCGTTCAGTTCTGTTCCGACTGACATGTGATCATTTTACAGTATTGCGCAATAATGGGGCAATAAAGTGCACATTACATAAGCACTGAAAGATTTGTTTGGTTTTAATTGGTACCCGATGTGAGAAAATTCTTGGAATCGAAATTTGTAAAATATGCGAAGAAAAAGACATAGAAGCCGAAATCCACTCTCCAGACTAAATATAATTCTTACATCTTTGTTTTGTTTATATATTCAGCTGATTATATCCCTACTTGTTTATACTTATTGATACCAGGTACAGATTCTGGAAACATTTTGTTTGTTTTATAACAAGAACTTTAGAAATTCCTCAAGTGGCCTATCAGCATTTTTTTTCAAAAAAGAAAGGCAACTCTGCAAGTACTGTGAAAATCAGTATTTACGGAGTTACTCCCCTTTTCATAATTCAGACAAAACGGGTTTACTGTTGTTGTTTAAGAAAAAAAAAGTTATTTTTATAAATCTTTAGTTGTTTATCTACTGTCATACATTTATTATAAGTTTGAATATTATATAAATATACAAATGTATGTTAAAAATGTATAATAAAATGAGTACTTCAGAGTAATTTTAAGATAAGTTTAAAAAAGAAAAAGGAAATATTTTACCAGCATTTTGTTCCTTTTACAGATGGTGTAGTGATGTATAATATTCGACAAGGTGATAGACGAGGTACTGAGTTGGAGTTCCTAGATTTCACGTACGACGGTATGAGACAGGAGACGTTCCTATTGGACGGATTAGGTCAGCTGACTGATGGCGAGATTGGAGATTATAACTTTAGACTAGATAATGAAGAACTCGGAATTAAAGGGTAAGTTGTGTAGTGTATTAATTAAAATAGTCTTGACACTCCCTCCAAGTCATTGGATCATTCATAGCCTTTTTAGCTGGGATACTTTGACTGTTGGGAGTCAAACCAACACTATGATATAATAATTATAATAATGACTTTATTTACATAGTCAGGCGTTTTGCCCAGTCTTCCCTTCGAGCCTCTGTGTGACACAATCACCAAGCAATATGAAGAGTGAGTGTATTTGATAATACAAGTCATCAATAAAGTGATGGTCAAGTTAAAGTCCCAGCTATGACCAGATAACCTTACATGATTATGCTTACATTAGATTGATAAGTATTACTTGACTCAAATTCAAATAAGAAGGTTTTTTTCAATCTGTATGGACATCATTTTGACATTTATTGAAAAAATGGCATTTTTCAGAAATCTTAATTCCTATGTTGCAATGTCTGACATGTTGTACACTGAATAAAACATTGACATGTTGGCTTTCCAATGGACCATTATATGAAGATATCGATTCTGATCGGCATTTTTAGCTCACCTGTCACAAAGTGACAGAGTGAGCTTTTGTGATCACTCTTCGTCCGTCGTCCGTCCGTCCGTCTGTCAACAATTGGGTTGTGTCCTCTCTAGCGGTCACAATTTTGGCCTAATCTTTATGAAACTTGGTCACAATGATCATCTTAACAAAATCTAGGTCAAGTTCGATATTGGGTCATCTGAGGTCAAAAATTAGGCTACTAGGTCAAGTAATAGAAAAACCTTGTTTTTCATTCTATCAAAGGGAGTGTACTCTGTAATTATACTGGTTGTGATCATGTAAGAGTTGTCTCTCTTACTATATTTTAGTTGTAGAACTACGAAATGTGTACTTGTTAGCAGCTTTGAGGCTTTAATTTAAATTAAATGCAGAATGTGGATATTAGGGTTATCATCGTTTACAGTGATTGTATGTTTACAAACTATTAAACAATTATTAAGCTGTAATTATAGTCTTATGCAACCTTACTAATCGTTTTACATAGACTTATATAGGGAAAACATATAAAAATCTTCTTCTCTAAAACTACAATGCCTAGAGCTTTGATATTTGGTATGTAGCATCATCTAGTGGTCCCCTACCAAGATTGTTCAAATTATGGCTCTGGGGTCAAAATTGGCCCCGCCCCGGGGGTCACCGTTTTACATAGACTTATATAGGGAAAACATATAAAAATCTTCTCCTCTGAAACTACAATGCCTACAGCATTGATATTTGGTATGTAGCATCATCTAGTGGTCCCCTACCAAGATTGCTCAAATTATGGCCCTGGGGTCAAAATTGGCCCCGGCCCGGGGGTCACCGTTTTACATAGACTTATATAGGGAAAACATATAAAAATCTTCTTCTCTAAAACTACAATGCCTACAGCTTTGATATTTGGTATGTAGCATCATCTAGTGGTCCCCTACCAAGATTGTTCATATTATGCCCCTGGGGTCAAAAATTGGCCCCGCCCCGGGGGTCACCGTTTTACATAGACTTATATAGGGAAAACATATAAAAATCTTCTACTCTAAAACTACAATGCCTAGAGCTTTGATATTTGGTATGTAGCATCATCTAGTGGTCCCCTACCAAGATTGTTCATATTATGCCCCTTAGGTCAAAATTGGCCCCGCCCCGGGGGTTACCGTTTTACATAGACTTATATAGGGAAAACATATAAAAATCTTCTTCTCTAAAACTACAATGCCTAGAGCTTTGATATTTGGTATGTAGCATCATCTAGTGGTCCCCTACAAAGATTGTTCATATTATGCCCCTGAGGTCAAAATGGCCCCGCCCCGGGGGTCACCGTTTTACATAGACTTATATAGGGAAAACATAAAAAAATCTTCTTCTCTATAACTACAATGCCTAGAGCTTCGATATATGGTATGTAGCACCATCTAGTGGTCCCCTACCAAGATTGTTCAAATTATGCCCCTGAGGTCAAAATTGACCCCGCCCCGGGGGTCACCAGTTTCTATATTTACGCTCTACCTTTGTTAGTCTAAATTGTGCAGGGCTTCATTTATAATCAGGTGAGCGATATAGGGCCATCATGGCCCTCTTGTTTTGTAATGGGGTTAGATATTATGATACAGCCTGTACATTCCTTTCATTTGCCAAATGTTTATTCATTGATGTTATTTTATTTATAGATACGAGTGGGTTGGATGGAGAAATGATTCCCAGGATTCATTGGGGCCGCTCATCATCACGTTCAAGTTTGATCAGGTCCGGAACTTCTCTAAAGTCTTAATCAACTGTAACAACTATTTCACCAAGGATGTTCGAGTGTTCAAGATGGCGTTGATCTACTTCAGCGTGGGTGGGAACCTGTACCAGAATCAACCAATCAAATACGAGTATATGAGAGACGACGTGGTCCTATATTCCCGACCTGTCATGATTAAGTTAAACAATAACGTCGGGAAATATGTCCGTCTGCAACTTTACTTTGATGCTAAATGGATCATGATAAGTGAAGTCCAGTTTGTATCAGGTATGTATGGTCAAAGGGAGACAACTCTGTTTGAAAAAACTTTTTAACAAAGGGAGGCAACTGTGTTAGTGTGCAACTTTTATAACAAGAAAATAAACTCTTAAAAGGGAGGATACTCATGTGAATGGAATATTTATTACAATGGGAAACATTTTTGTAGGACTCTAGCTTATTTATACAAGTAACATTAATATCTTAATTGGAAGCATGTCATTTTCTTAATATAAACAAGTTTCTGAAAAAATTGCTTTCTTTTCGTGTGTAATTTTTTAAATGAATTTATTTGAATCTTGAACCGTCATTCAAAATTTCTGAAGTATTTTAAATAATTTCTGAAATACCTGAACATTCATGTATACAAAATTATTATATATTTTTCCACAGAGCCAGCAACGGGTAACTACACGGAGGAAGTTCCACCACCAACGTTGAAACCTCCAATATTTCATCCTAAACCTCTCAGCACGTCGTATCCTGAACATGAGATCGATCTCGGTCGGGATAAATCTGGTATACGATTTGGTGAGTTCAACTTTTTGTTACAAACTATTACTGACTAAATTAAGTATCTGCTTATGATTAAAGAAGTACATATGTCAGTCTTGCAGGCAACCTCATAATGTTAACCCTTGCTCCCATACAATTGTCATTATTCTAAATAAGAAGAGTTAGAATAGACAGAGTGCATGCACATCTGTGCAGCTTTAAATATCAAGAGTGATCTCTTTTGTTTAGGTACCTTTTAAATTCACTTGAGTGATTTGATTGCCTCCCTCCATTGTTGTTGGAAAATAACATTTAATGAATGGGGGAATATGAATTGATTCATCTATTGAGTAAAGGGATAACCTAGCTATTAACTATGATGTTATCATTTGCTGCCTAATCTGGCGACCCGGGTTCAAATCCGGGTAGAGGCACAGCAGGAAGCTGACTGGTCAATAAAGGGTATGCTCGAATCAACAATATTATTTAATGAAATGTCATGTTTTCAATCTTCTAGGTGACCCCGATGCCCCAGAGGAGGAGCCAGAGAAAACTCCAAATCAACAGAAGCCTGGTACTGACATCATCGGCATTATCATCGGTTCCCTGGCGGCACTTATCACCATTCTCATCGCCATCGTAATCTTCATCATCTTCCGTCATCGTATCAAGAAAAAGAATAACAATCGTCGTATGAAGGCGGCGATGACGGACAATCATAACACGATATCGGTAAACTTGTCGGATCTTCGAACGATGCCCAACGGGAAAGTTTTGAATGGGAATCTCTACAACGGGGTACCTGCCACGGACATGGACTCTGACCGTGAATGTTGTAGTGGTTAGTATCATAATTACAACAAATTTACTATTCTAAGAAGATGAAACTTGCAAATAAGTTACTTATTGTAAAAGAATAATTTAGTATTTGACATAATATTTAAATTTTAAGTTTATATTACTCCCATAACTTATTGTAGCTTATGCACTCTGCCAGTGAATTTGTATATTGAAGATGTGCAATATATTTCCTAAGTTGATTAAAATATTGTGCAATATCATATTTTAAGTTACCATTTATTGCAATCAGACTTTCCAAAATTTCTTTAAAAATGTTGGATTTTCCAATTGACATTTAAATTGTCTGACTGTAAAAGTAGTCAAGAATTGATCTCTTGTTCGACCAGAGCAGAGATGAGTAAATTGATTCAAGTTGAAATTTAAAAAAAAAAATTCAATTTTTAAGTTGAAAATCAGATCTGTTAAATTAAAAATATTTTGGGAAGTCTGAATTACAATAATGCACTATATATTTTGTTATTTTATGCACCAGCTGACGTTTTTCAGTTTGCTTATGTAAGAAATGCATATTCGTATTTTATAAATAATTTGCAATAAAAATGTTCCGAATTGGATACAAAATATTCTAACTGGTTGACTGATGCAACAACGAAGAATTGAACAAACTTCTCTCGGGTGTCACCATTGCCCAGGGTGGTGTTCTGTCAAACATCCAGGCAGTTCTCCCATAAGAAGTCAAATGTTGCCAAGTGAAGGGCATACCAATTATTATTGAGTGAAATGATAATTCTGAGATCGTTTTGTTAAAAACTGTGGTACTTTTTGAAAACAAAAAAAATGGTCATTTTGTGTACAATCCATGTTAAACCACTTTACAGATCATAGCAAGCCAAATGGTTTATACCGTGAACCCAAAGATTCGGTCATTGTCAATCGTGGGAGCCTGGCCCCTAATTTGACCGATCTGACAGAGTTCCCTCTTCCAGGTACAAATACAGATAGCATGAGCTTGATTCTTCCAATATATATTTATACTCTCTCGCTTGTGTTACCTCCCCTTGCTTGTTATAACATAAACAACATTTATAATCCAAATATTACAGGGTTTTGGTTTGGCACCGTTGATATATAATCCAACTATGGAAGTGTGCTTTATATTGGATTGGTTATTACATAATTATATTTATAACACTTTGTTTCACTCATATACTTATTTTAAACATATACTCAATGATTCAGTATTTTTATAACCCATCAATGTACAGGCTTGGGTCATTAACTCTCTACTCCAAGGTTTTTTCCTGGAGTGTGGAACACAAATTATTTTCCACATAGGCACATTTTAAACAACTAGACTAAGAGATGTAATAATACAGGGAGTAACATTTTGATGACCAGTTTGTACAAATTCATGTAGTCTGGCTTTGACTGCAACTAAAGCAGCAACCACTTGTTGCATTATGGATGCATTTGCCCATTACTCTTCACATCCGAAAGTCTTTATGTCTATGGAGTAATGGGTCACATTTATAACAACTTACATTGCATATATCTCATGATTATATTCTGTATAAAGGTGTGCATTTTAGTCTTTATATTTTGCTAGTCTGTAGACATTAACTTTGTTATGCCTTGCTCTGAGTATGCCTTGTTCCATTCTACCAGACTTGTGTTTGATTGCTTAGCCTAGACTATACAAATATTCCTGCATTATCAATTGGGCTTATCTATCAATGCATGTGGGCTGAATCAGTTGAAGTCATCTTGCTACTCCATTATCTGGCTTCTGGGTTACTTTTATTTCAACTTTCAACTTTTTTACTCTGTGAAGCAAAGGGAGTTTACTCTGTGAAGCAAAGGGAGACAATTTTCTAAAATATCAAATAGCTTCTAGAGTTGTTTCCCTTGAAACAAAATAACTTACACATGTAGTGTCTTTTTGACATTCTAAGATGCAAATACAATCCAGAATGATTAATATAAATCATAATAATTTACTTGTTTTGCAATCAATGGATAAATGGAAAACACCAGTTTATATCTTAATGTACATTATAAATTGATGTGGTCATAGTTGACCATTTTGTGAAGGATGGATTCAGAATAATTGAAAAAGTTGGAAAATATAGACAAGTAAGAAGAAATTGGGATGTTACATATAATATTCATATTGCTACTAACTCTGTGTGTGTTATAATATGTATATATTAACCAATGTGTCATAATTATAATTTTAAAAATCTGTCTTTACTTTTGGTGAAACTACTATTTCGGTTTATGACAATTCTTTAGCTTACATCTGCTTTTTAGCTCACCTGACCACAAAGTGGTCATGGTGAGGTTTTGTCATACCGAGATGTCCGTCATCCGTCGTGCGGCGTGCGTCGTGCGGCGTGCGTCGTGCGTCCGTCAACAATTTCTTCAAACGACTTCTCCTCCTAAACCGCTTGGCCAAATTTGATAAAACTTAACAGGAATGTTCCTTGGGTGGACCTCTACCAAAGTTGTTAAAAAAATTCCGGTCTGTTGCATAACTAGGTCACACAGGCTAAAAATAGATTTTCAAAAAGGAAACTTTAAAAATCTTCTTCTCTGAAACCGTAAGGCCTAGAGCTTTCATATTTGGTATGTAGCACCACCTTGGGGTCCTCTACAAAGATTGTTCAAATTATGTCCCTGGGGTCAAAATTGGCCCCGCCCCGGGGGCCCTTAGTTTTACATAGAGTTATATAGGGGAAACCTTAAAAAATCTTCTTCTCCGAAACCGCTTGGCCCAGGGCTTTCATATTTGGTATGTAGACTCAGCTAGAGGTCCTCTACTAAGATTGTTCAAATTATGTCCCTGGGGTCAAAATTGGCCCCGCCCCGGGGGCCCTTAGTTTTACATAGAGTTATATAGGGGAAACCTTTAAAAATCTTCTTCTCCGAAACCACTTGGCCCAGGGCTTTTATATTTGGTATGTAGACTCAGCTAGAGGTCCTCTACAAAGATTGTTCAAATTATGCCCCTGGGGTCAAAATTGGCCCGCCCCGGGGGCCCTTAGTTTTACATAGAGTTATATAGAGAAAACCTTAAAAAATCTTCTTCTCCAAAATTGCTTGGCCCAGGGCTTTCATATTTGGTATGTAGACTCAGCTAGAGGTTCTCTACAAAGATTGTTCAAATTATGTCCCTGGGGTCAAAATTGGCCCCGCCCCGGGGGCCCTTAGTTTTACATAGAGTTATATAGAGAAAACCTTAAAAAATCTTCTTCTCCAAAATTGCTTGGCCCAGGGCTTTCATATTTGGTATGTAGACTCAACTAGAGGTCCTCTACAAAGATTGTTCAAATTATTCCCCTCGGGTCAAAATTGGCTCCACCCTGGGGGTCACCATTTTACTTAGACTTATATAGGGAAAACATATAAAAATCTTCTTGTCTAAAACTACAATGCCTAAGAGCTTTGATATTTGATATGTAGCATCATCTAGTGGTCCCCTACCAAGATTGTGCAAATTATGCCCCTGGGGTCAAAATTGGCCCAGCCCCGGGGGTCACCGTTTTACATAGACTTATATAGGGAAAACATATAAAAATCTTCTTGTCTCAAACTACACTGCATAGAGCTTTGATATTTGGTATGTAGCATCATCTAGTGGTCCTCTACCAAAATTTTTCAAATTATGCCCCTGGGGTCAAAATTAGCCCAGCCCCGGGGGTCACTGTTTTTCATAGACTTATATTGGGAAAACATATAAAAATCTTTTGTCTAAAACTACACTGCATAGAGCTTTGATATTTGGTATGTAGCATCATCTAGTGGTCCTCTACCAAGATTTTTCAAATTATGCCCCTGGGGTCAAAATTGGCCCCACTCGGGGGTCACCATTTTACATAGACTTATATAGGGAAAACATATTAATATCTTCTTGCCTAAAACTACACTGCCTAGAGTTTTGATATTTGGTATGTAGCATCATCTTGTGGTTTTCTACCAAGATGTTCAAATTATTCCTTTGGGTGAAAAGTGTGCAGGGTTTATAATCAGGTGAGCGATATTGGGCCATCATGGCCCTCTTGTATTCTTATCTTTTTATTGACTTCTACAGTTTTGATATTATCTGTGAAAATATTATTACATTGAAGTTATTAAATTAATAATAATGATAACTTCTTTTAAAAGGGGCTTTGTAAAATAGCATGTTCAGTCTTCCCTGCAAACCTCATTATTTTATGTGAAATTATCAAACCTGTGTTAAAAAATATAATTGGCATCACGATTGGGCTGTGTTCAAAATCTACTACTAAGTATATGGACTGATGAGTCACATTTATCAACTCACAATCTCTAACAATATTTCCCTGTTTTGATGTTACTTCTCACCAATGTACTGAACTATGTATTTCAGATGGTCAAGATTACGCCGTTCCAGACGTGACCAAGTCAGCATTAATGGTAACCTTCCCTCAGTCACGACAGAATACTATCTCACAATCTAATAATCTCGACAAACCACCTCCGCAATATGATGCATTATATGCAGCTTCTGACATCATCAATTCCACCGTACCAAATATACCTTCTTTACAGGTGAGTACTGAAAAGTTTCTGGAGTTCGGTTTTTCTTAAATTAAAGTTTTCTGGAATTAAAAGTTTCTTGAATTAGACTTTAAAGTTGGGTTCAAAATTTGCCATATGTCAATTATATCCTTGGGAGTCTGAACTCAAAATTTGCATCACAGAACAGAAAAAAACTTTTCTTAGTTTATTACAATAAAGTTTAGGGATCTTAAAACGTCAGATTTATCTAGATTTCTGACTCTGACTTCAGGAAAAACTCAATTTGAGATGAGATTTGTACTTGGGATGCTTCAGGAGATCAGGCCAGATTATTGCTGGTTTGCCCGATTTTGGAACACTTGTCATATTTAGCCTCTAAGTATTTGTATTTACATGATATAATTCTATAATATGCGTATTTAATCCACAGGGCGTGAGTGGTAACAATGTGTACGCTGTCCCGAATGCTGAACTGTTGTTGAGTATTGATGTGACAGTCAACGAGTTTCCACGAGAACATTTACGATTCCTTGAAGTCTTAGGGGAAGGACAATTTGGAGAGGTATGTAAAACAATAATAATGTCTCAAACAACTAAAATAATTGTGAATCAACCAGCACAGACCAATAAACGTGGCTCATGAATCCTCATCCCTGCTTACCCTCCATTTTTCATGTTTCCCTGATCTTTTTTTTCAGTATGACTATAAAAATATCACAATACAAGTAGAAACAAAAAATATATATATAAAGTAAGGGAGGCAATCATGTATGAGATTTGCAATATTCAATTTATAGGAGTTGTTTCCCTTGCATATGAATTTTATTTAGAGTAACCATGCTGTATTTCTTCCCTACAACTTACAAGATATTAACAGTAATGTGTGGTATGAATCATAAATGAGTCAGTTAGTATCAAAATAAACAAAACCAGATTTTAAAACAAAAATAATTTTGAAATTGATTATTTTTAGTTAAAACTCAATATTTTGTCGGACATATTGTTTGTATTACACTTTGCTGATGTCATACAGGAAGTGGGGTGTGATGATTGCTCAGATAACCGTGGCAACACAAGATGTTATGTTTCATTGAATTTCAGTATAAAATACCGTAAAATCATTAAATTTTGTAAAAATTGTGGATATGAAATTTCATGAAATTCTTTCAAATTACAATTTTGTTAGTAAGTTATTTGCATATATTATGTGATCTTTAACAGCTAAAAATATTGTGGAGATTGGATGATCAACAATGATTCAATAAATGAACTCTAACAAACTTTATCTGTTTCCTGAAAGCATGATATTGAATTTTACTCTTGAGTGTAAATTTAAGATTTTTGTAAGTGCTTTGATAAAGCCTTGTACCCTGACCACCCTCCACTTTGACATACCGTTTCCCATAGAAACCTCGGCTAGCAGACTGTGAACATACTAGACATAGGAGAGTTCCTGAAGATTTTCTGTAGATATCTCTCAAAGCCTGTACTGACTGTACAGTGCTATACACATGGTACTTGTACTAGGCATACACTCCATGTAAAAATGTAAAAACTACAAACATAATTCACAGACATTACAAACAATGCACAAAAACATGGTATAGAATCTGATGTGTTTATCATATAAAAGATTTGTGTAGGAAGCTGCTTGTAGACATAGCTCCATTGTTATGCCAGTTACATCACAACTGTAATAATTTCCCCTGTTGTCTTGGAGATAAACAAGTTGAAGAATAATAGATATTAGAGGTATTAAGTTTCCATTTCTAATCTACCTCCAAAATATATGACAATGGTTTTCTTTTCAATATATTAAAATCCAAAATTTTACAATTCCTAATTTTTTTTTCTCAAACTTATCAGTTTGACTAGTTACCTCTCCATAGCAACATCTTAGCAACATCTTAGCAACAACTTCTCTTAACTACAACCTCTCTTTACAAAAACATTGCTTAACAACAACAACCTCTCTTAACATTAAGAACAACCTCTCTTAACAAGCTCTTAACATTAAGAACAACCTCTCTTAACAAAATTATCTTTCCAACCATCTCTGAAACAGCTACCTTTCTTAAACAACAACCTCTATTGATTTTTCAGGTACATTTATGTGAAGCTGTAAATATGAGTAATGTTGTTGATGAAGAATTTAACATAAATAGAACAATCAGTCGACCGTGTCTTGTTGCCGTGAAGATCCTAAGGAAAAATGCCGAGGAGAGAGCAAGGTATGTTCTTCTGTTCTTCTGAATTATGAAGAATTTTACATAAATGGAACAATCATGGCACCTTCACTGGCACCTATGTTAAATATATTTGTTAACTAGTTTCACATGTTCTCACATTTTGAAGCTTTGCGTAAAGTTTGTGAAGAAATTTGTCACCTAAGGTGTTGCTACATCATCTCTACCTCCGTGATAACACAGTGGTAGAACTTCCGCTTTGACCGCTAGAGGTCCTAGGTTTGATCCCAGGCCAAGTCATACCCAAGACAAAATAAAAACGGCACCAGAAATTCGCTTGCTAGACACTCAGCATTTAACAGAAACTGGCTTCTCTTCTTTCATACCCTTATGGTGATGAATAACGTCAGGAATGAGGTGTCGAGAGTGATTAATTAATGTTGGAAAAACTTGTTTGTCATTGATCTTAAAGAAATTAGTATAAACTTAACGCTTTCTTTGTTTTTCTATTACAGGAAAGATTTTCTAAAGGAGATAAAGATTATGTCACAGTTGAAGGACCCGAATATTGTACGAGTGCTTGGTGTATGTACCGGCGAGGAACCACTTTGTATGATCGTAGAATATATGAAGTATGGAGACTTGAACCAGTTCCTTCTTGAACACGTACTAGAAACACCCTCGGCTCAGGCCATCAATGCGAAAATACTCAGGTTGGTAAAACTTCCTATTTCAGGCCATTAAAAATATTTTTTTAAACCTGATATCCAGTTTTGTTTGGGCTAGCAATCAGTATAAAGAAATTAGAATATTTTCAACCATAATCAAAAGATCAATCTTTCAAAATGATTTCATAGATATTTTTGTGCCTAAGTATCAAATTGGTGCATTCTAAGTATCACAGTTTCACTGGTCCAACAGAAAAAAAGCATAATATTTGTAAAGAAAACAGCTACTGAGCCTTCAAGACTTTCCCTAGTCCTTTGTGGTTTTGGACCTATGTTAGTGTCAAGCCGTGCTTAAAAACATGAAAATTGTCGATACTATGATTAGAGTAACTCCACTTTAATAGGAGTATCTGGTAGATATGTCTACATCTATAAAAGTTTGAGCGCTTTAAAACAAGGTATGAATTTTATGTTACAGTTATGGATGTTAAAGTTTACAAAATATTACAAATGTGTTTACTAAACATGAAGCTTTGACAATATTATGTTTTTTTATGTTACAGTTATGGATGTTTGATCTACATGGCGTCACAGATTGCATCAGGAATGAAATACCTGGAATCATTAAACATGGTCCATCGTGATCTTGCCACACGTAACTGTTTGGTTGGTACCAACTTTACCATTAAGATATCAGACTTTGGTATGAGTCGTAGTTTATACAGTGCAGATTATTACCGGATTGAAGGTCGAGCCGTTCTACCAATCAGATGGATGGCATGGGAGTCGATTCTTTTGGTAAGTGTTGTCATAAAAATTGCATCTCATGTGATAAATTTTTCAAATAATTCACTAACAATTGACATTACGCCAAATGTCGATCAATATTCTTTAAATCAATTTAAACAGTAAATTATAATCGCATGGTCCACAGGATTAACTTTCACCAAGCAGCCTTTGACAAACAATCAGGTGGAGGGATTTCTGCTCTGGTGTAATGTCAATTAGCATCAATTTTCATTACAACCATATAGATACAACCTCTGGAGCTGCAGATATAATATTGAGGTTGATCATTGAAATGGATGAAAAATTGATTTACACCCAAATAAACATTACAGGTCCATCAAATATGATATTATCAATTTTAGGGCAAGTTTACGACAAAATCTGATGTGTGGTCTTTCGGAGTTACGTTATGGGAGATTCTAACATTCGCTCGGGATCAGCCGTACGATAATCTTAACGACGACCAGGTGATCGCTAACGCCGGACATTTCTATAGAAACGACGGACAACAGATCTTACTTCCTCAACCCATAGTTTGTCCCCGAGAAATCTACGATATGATCGTTGAGTGCTGGAATCGAGCCGATTGTGAACGACCAACATTCAAAGACATCAATATGTTCCTGTTACGGAAAAACATGGGATACAACCCCAAAGACGAAAAAATGAACCAAATCAAGATTCCAGTGTGTTAACGAAAACGACGAAACTATGATTAGTGTTTACCTGGATTATAAATTATGAATACATAGAATGGTTGAAAATCATGTTAAACTTCATCACAGTCATCTAGTGTCAAACATTCGCAGTTTGTTTGTGTACAAAATGTTGCCATTAGTTTCAAAACAGATGTCATGTCTTTTGATTAAAAAGATGGCGCCCTGAACAAAATGGCTTCCTTGTGAAAAAGTGCTGTGTCATTCAATCATTCAGTATTTGCATACATTGTGCTAGATGCTTGTGTTTTCGTAACAAAAGTGATTTTGAAAATTCATATTCATTTCTTGATATGAAATGATACAAAATGGATGATGCCATAAGCTATAAAACGAGGCAGTTTGTGAAAGCTGCGCTCTCCATTGATTGGTTACCTTTGAATATTTGGTTCAATCAGTGATTTGAGGTGTTCGATTCTTTCAGAATTTCGTGCAATCTATATACCGCCATGTGATACTGACACTTAAACAGTATTTTGTTGTTCAAATGTGACGACGTGATAAACAATGTCATTTCAATGATATGATCAATTTAGGGTGTCCACTGAAGACATGTGACAAGCATGCAGTGACAAAACCCTTGCTAGGTGTATTGTGCTCCATGTATACAGTGTGTATGGACAACAAGCGAACTTGATGTATGAACTTGTGCTCCATCACATGCAGTGGCCGTGTCGCGCTCCTGGGGAGTAAAAGGACATATCATATCACTTGTATGACGCCGTGCGTCACATTAAGGATGTAAAAGACTTAATCACCGATACAATTGACTCAAATAGAATTGACTGAGTCAATTAAAAACTCGAGTCAATTCAATACTTGAGTCAATTCAACAATATGTGTGAAATGTGAAAAAGTATAAAACAGTATGGATAAAGGACCACAACTGAATGAATGTATATATACATGTATGTGCTTAGCTTTGAATATGTACGGGATATGAAATATCCATACTTGATTCTTTATCTTATTTATGGGAAAAAAGCGATTCTTTGCTTGTGTGCTTATTGAAAACAAATATAGCTTACGGATTATAGTTCGCAATTCTGTTTTTTATTTGGATTTAAAACTTGTGATTTCGTACAGATTTCGTGCAGATTTACACGTAGAAATGTTGGATTATGCTACGTGTATTGGTTTGTATGGAATTGGAATTTTTTTGTTCAACTTACAAAAAAGCTGTGAAAAGCTTGGGAAGATATTTGTGAAACTCATGAAAACTACAAAAAAACCTTTACAGATCCTTCTGTTTGTGCCATATAATGGTGTCTGATACTTATGTCGTTAATTTTTTATGTGCTTACAACATGGAAACGTACACAACTCTGAGATGTTTACAAGTAGATACTCAACATGCTGTAGAAAAACACTGTATACTTCACGTTTAGTATGAAATGTTTTGTAGAGAAAATTAGTCAAACTTGTCTTTGACAGTCAGGCCCCGATCTCCGGAAACATCTCAATCTGAGTCCAATCTCATCTCAAATATTGCCATGTGTCTTTGAGATAACTTTCATTGGATGTTGGATTCAACATTGGCATCACAAAAAGAAAATATTGTGTTGACTGATTACTGTAAAATATAGTTTGATTGAACTTGAGGTTTTTCTCAAATTCAGAATCTGGTTTCAGCAAAATCTCAAATGATATGAGAATTCTACTTGAGATGCTTCGGGAGATTGGCACCAGACTATCACATTGCTTGTATACGATATGTAACCTAGTATTGTGATCATTGAAATCCAGTCTGTATGGTATCAGATATTTAAAACTCAAATATTATTAGTCTTTCAGACTTGCTTCACAGTTTAAGTGTAAAAAACCTCAACCATACTGTTAAAAATCAGAGTAGTTCTGAACCTACACCATACCCTACAAGATGCTCAGATTGTATATTTTGGTCTGTTTTATGTACAAATTGCATACAAACCAAAGAACTATCATCATAAGATATACCAGACAATGTTTATATAGTTGTGTACAGGGTGTCACTTCATGGTAATTGTTTTTTATTGCCAAGATTTTTTTCTCTCAGAATCCTAGATGTACGTCAATCACTCCAGGGGGGCTATTGTTGCTCGAGTGATAACAATCCTAAAGCATGTCATTATGACTTGATATTATTATAACTAGACGTCTGTTTGCCATTTTGATATAAAACTGCGTGTTCGGTGCTTATGTAAGTATTATGATAATTGACGGTTAAATTCTTCCGACTCCTCAAGATTTTATGATTTTTTCCGGATTTTTCTCAAGTATTATACGTCACTTCAGGCTTATTGACATGTATTGTTTTGTACAACATACTTATGTAACGACCGTGTCATTACAGTATCACAGTTATAAACTGAAGGGTTGTCTGACTACATTATCATTTCTTCAGGAATAAAAACATTATCCCATGGAACACAATATATTTGTAAAACATACAGAACTAAAAACAAGACAAACTCCAATGAATTTTTTTCCCAACGTTTTTCGACTTTTATAAGTCTTCTTCAGGGAACAAATGACATTATGACGTAATATATTAGCAAAACATGCATACATAACTTAATATTAGCAAGAAACTAGTTCGCTTGGACATTTTATGCAAACAATAGTTTGGATCCCATGCCCTAAAAATTTCTGATACCTTTAAAACCATAACCCCGGTATATTATGGACACCAATAATAATATACCCTTTCATATGCCACCAACTGTCAAGTAAGTAAGTAATGCCTTTATTTAACAAGGCCGACACATTCGGTTTCCCAATCTTTCATGTGGGCCTAGACACTTGAGAACTATAAATTTTTGGCCAATAAAATATTTTTTCTTAAAAATCTACCTAGATGTACCATATTTATAAATAAGGTGCTCAGTGTCATAAGAAAAATATTGTTGTTTAAGCCTCTTTCAAAGTTACTCTCAATACAGACACATTATAGGGCCCAGACTATCTAGATTTACCTGTAGTTACGTGCAACTGATTACATAATAATGAGGTATACCATGTTTTACCGCCTTTTTTACCCACCTATTTCTTACACCTATTATCTAAGTCTAACACCCTGTGTTCCATGAGAAAAAATTAATTTATTGATTGACGAGGAGTGATCACATAGAAAATGTTGAGCGTGTCAAGGTTTCTGTGTTTACTGACATCACTTGGCTTCGGTAGGAAAGAACTTACTTATTTTACAGAAATTTTAAAATTGCCAAAAAAATTAAATATGAATGCTCACGATTGTATATGCCTCCGTAGCTCAGTGGTTATTGCCTGGCGACCCAGGTTCAAATCTGTATGGAGCGCATAGATGCCTGCCATATTTCAGCCAAAAGCTGACTGGCAAATACAAGCTATGCTCACGATTGTTACTAACTTTACAGTACAAGTAGGTCTATCAGTTAGGGGTGAAAGCGTTGCTCATGCAGACATTGAAAACAAGCAAAACAAGCAGTTGTTGATGATTTATAATCTTGCTGTGGCTGAGAACTAAGTGTTGAGATGTTCGTATGTCAAGATATGCAGTTTCCTTGGCGATATGTTTTTATTTCTGGTAGACTTGTAGGAATATGTATAATTAATCGTTATGACAACCCACAACTTTCATCAACAAATTCTACCAGACAGTAAAATTGTAATGCAGATAAAATACAAGAGTAAAAGAGTTCAACAGCATTGTTTTACAGCAAAATATTTTCTGGATTTTTTTAGTGAGCATGTTATGGTTTATAATAATGTTAAAATGTGAATCACTCAGAGTTTGCTGCAATTATATTATTGTCTATCATGCCATATGTATTACATCGAATCCGAGTCGCATTCATAATAGAAACTTCGATTTAACTTTTATTTAATAGTCAAACTGATTTTCATCTTTCTATTTTTATGTATGGTTCAAATTCAAAATGCTCTGCTTACCAAAAGTCTATCTTTTATATTAATTTTGTTATTCATAGTTGAAGCATTTTTTAAGGAAGACATGTTTTCCGTTTTTCGTGAACATACACTGCGCAAGCCTTTCTAGAATGTCGGAATATTGTAATTGTAAAAACTCTGGATGAAGGATTCTGACACTGACATATATGCTAACTGCCAGCCCCTATAGATATGAGGTCCCTACTTGTCCCCTAATTGCCAATTATTTGTGAACTGTTTAAAATAAGTATAGACATTTGATACTGGTAAAAAGCACATTTTATTATTGTGTTCTTGGGATTATATATGTTGGATATTTTTATTATTATTGTAAACTGTACAGTAATGAGTCACTATATGGTAAGGCCACAGTTAATTTATTTTTAGGTTTATGGGAATTTTTTATAATAATATGAGGGCTCAGTGCGAAACTATTGTATTTATTTCTATGAATCAATGTAGTTACCATAGTTTTGCTTAGTGTCAAAAAGCTCTTTGGATGAAGAAGGGGTCAGAAAAAATAACAAAGCCAAAATGTCCCAGGGGTACTCACCCCTAGTGCTGTGTGTCAGACATATGGACCCCTTAACTGTAATATTGACAAGAGTAAAACGAAATAAAACATTGTAAAAACAATTTTTTTAATCTTGTGAGCCTAAAAATAAAAAAACTGGCCGTAATTAGATTTTCATTTTTCGTCTGTCATCAATTGTGTGTATATGTTTATATTTTGTGCATAATATGTTCATTCCACAAATCAATTCTTGGTTGTCATGGCAACCGTTGGTTGTATATATTTGTTTCAAAAAAACTTTGTACATATATTTATATATGAAAACCATGTTGAATATTGGTAGTGAGTTGTCACATACACGGTTTTTCATTAGTTGTAATTTTTTTGTGTTTTTGATGTGGTGCTCTTTATATGGTACCCCTCGCTGTAGGGCAGTACCCTCTCTATAAAATGGTACCCCTCTCTTTAGACTGGTACCCCTCTATAGGATACTGCCAAGCGTTAAATATTGGAGATATTTGCTTAGCTTTGCGGGAATTCTTCTCATATAACTTGGGTTCTAATCCCATCCAACCGGGTGAGGGTTTATATACGTTTTTTAAGGCTCTATCACAAAATTACTACTGGTCAAAGTCATATCTTTTCTCGTTTCTTTAAAAATATCATGTTCGGTTACATTTCTTTTGAGTGCAAAAATCCAATCATGCATTACCTTCTCTGGTATAAATTTTTTATGTTTATATCAAGATAGAAAAAGATTTAGTAAATTGACATCAAAATAAAAAAAATAACATATGGATAGCGTGACTTGTAATGACTGCTTATATCAAAATTTTGCTATTATTTATTATTGTGGCTTACAGTATAGGTTCTTTCAAACATAACGTTTGTAATGTTTGTTGTGATTGGTTCATTTATTTGTGTGCTCGCCTGTGATTGGTCGCATACTATTTAAATATCAAAATTTGTCAAGTCTATTTTTCCATTATTCATGCTTTTGTACATGAATTTGTATTTCCTTCTATACTTGCTTCCGTGTAACGATTAACTTACATTATAATGATTATGCCGTAAGAGTGTCTCTTATTGCCTGTAAACAACTTGCTTTACATGAAACAGTATATCATATATGCCAAGGGAAGTCATTATGTGGTTCTTATTATCACAAGTGAAGCTACTCTATGGTTGTTGTAATGCCAAGGGAAGTCACTCTATGGTCGTTGTAATGCCAAGGGATGTCACTCTAAGATGGCTATAATGTCAAGGAAACAGCAATGTCAAGGGAAGCTACTCTAAGATTGGTGCACTGCCAAGGGGAGTCACTCTATGGTTGTTATAATATCAAGGGTTGCTGCTCTAAGAATACTGGAATGCCAAGGGAAAGCAGCTTAGGTTGCTGTAAATTAATGATAGGGGAAGTAACTGTATGGTTATTTTCTTGTCAATGAATGTTATTCTAAAGTATTGTTCACTATTGATGTAGTGATTATTTTCTCGATATTTTTGTGTCAATAATTATCTCTAGTCAGATTATTATGTGTATGAGTGCTCTTTAAATTGGAGTTAGAAAGTTAACATGCCGTTTCAGGGACATTGTTAATATCAGCTGTTGTGTATTGTGTCTGTACATTTTCTGTAGGTGTTAAGTACCATGCCCCACTGTGGATGCTAAGTATCATGCCTGTGGGTGTAAAGTATCATGCCTGACTGTGGATGTTAAGTACCATATTCAGATTTTTCTAAGCATGTACATTTAATGGGGGATTCATATATTAATATCTTAATTAGTTTGAAAACTATGTCAATTCTTGGTTTGAGTCTGTTTTATTAAGGATCTAAAATCAAAAATTAGATTTTGACCAGTTTATATCATGAAATTCATCAGTCTTTTGCACAGGTAACCCTAATCGATTGTTTGATAATTTTACTTATTTATAGATGTTTCCCGATGCAGGTCCCTATGGGTCCTCTTCATCAGAATCTTCCCTGCAACAAGGAATAAAAAGAACTTTTTCAACAATGCAGTTACTGTGGTCTTTTGTACATGCTGTAAGGTCTTGGAGTATAATATTTGTTTTTCTAGTGATGTAATTGCATAATATGAATAAAGCAGTGTTTAGACTGAATAAAGCAGTGTTTAGACTCGGCACCTACTATTAGTATCACACACTTAGCCTAGATTGTCCCTGGACGTATTGTTTGGTATGGTCATGTGTATGTTTTGTTATAGTGCTAATGTCTATGTAAATGATACAAACACAATATTTTAATAAAAATGTTGATCCAAGTTATTACTGTTGTTGTTATATTTTGTACCCCAGCATCTACATATACAGGTGGCATATAGTTATTATGCCCCTCCCCCTCTATCTTTGATGAGGGGGTATATTGCTTTGCTCATGTCTGTCAGTCGGTCAGTCTGTTGGTAGACCAAAAGGTTTCCATTCCATAACTCAAGAACGCTTTGCCATAGGTTCTTCGAACTTTACATGGAGTTTGGTCATCGACAGTAGATGTTGACCTTATTGGGCTGCCATGACAAAATACATTTTTACAAACAGCTCTTGTTGTCCTGTGTGACCCAATAAAAGTGTTAAAACTTTCAAGTTTTTTGAGTCTATAGATGCATTGCTTTCTTAATTGTCATACTTATTTATCATCATAAACGCATCACATTATCAAAGCCATGTAACATTGTCAAACATTTCAACATAGTTATGGTCTTGAATGACTGAGCTATTTCTTATGGACAAGTCTTCAATCGGGGCATAAGCATCTACTGAAGTCAGTCATGTTCAGAAGAGTTTAACACAGTTGCTGAACAATATTTCAGTTGTCTGCTGCAGCTGATTCACCCAACACCAGGGCCGGTATTTATAAAGCATCTTCAGTGAAAACTTAAATATTATGACTTAAGTTAAAATATTGAGCTGCCCATATTTCTCAAGAAACGAAAAATAGCCAATGTTTTCTATATGATTACTGTAGCTCTTTACATAATGCTTCTAAACAATGTAAATAATTGTTAGTATCAGTGTTCTTGTTTAGATGATACACTTAAGGAAAATTTGAAATTTTAAGAAAATTCTAAGTTTTCACTAAGATGCTTTATAAATACCGGCCCAGTACTTACTTGTAGCTTTTGCAGGGAATCAGCAACCAGGAAGCAACTGTTTTGGTCTTGTCTGCATAATATTGGTGTCCTATTCAAACAATCCTTATTTAAGACAAAAACAAGAAAGGCCGGAAAGGCTACACTATGAGACAGGTGAGCCACCCAGTTCTACTTTCTGACCACTTGGTGTAATGTTCAAAGAATTTTAAGAAACTTCAAAATTCATAAAAAACTGCTCAAACCCAAAATACACAATTTGAAACAATTAATTGATAAAATATGGAATTTATAGGTTACATTCCTGTATTTTCAACTTCCAAATCAACCTTGAAATCTTGAATGTAACCTTGCATACCAATAAGAGAATTCTAAAAAGTCCGAACAAAGGTTACCCTGAATTACCCTGATATCTCCAGTCCTGGTATTGTTTTACTGAGATAAGGTTTTATGAAAGTAATCCAATCCTGGTGAGATTTTCATTTCTCTGATAAGTTTATTGCTATGGTAACCTTACCCGGTGCTCTTCAATGTTGGAGGTATTAAAAGTATGTATCAATAAATACTTAAGATGCCATCAAAATTTAGAAAGTTTCCCTCTTCAAAGTCATTAAAATTTTAATAAAAAATGATATGAGGAAATTGGACAGGGCAGAAAGCACTCAACTCAACCAGCTGAGAACAGAAATACCATCAGCACAACATAACAAATATATATGGAGCAATGCCCACACATAACCCCAACGATATAAATTCAAATAATCAAAAGCCAAAGTCCCCTTTGTAAAAGAGCAGGATAACGCAGTTTCACAAAGAAATAACAAAAAATCGTGATGCCAAGTGACCAAAAGAAATTGAAGAAGTTTTCATTTATAATGTGCATGGCGGTTGATACACCTAGCTGGTACCCTAAACAGTACTCACTTTCCCTTCCACAAGGCGCCATGAATGTGCTCAAGCATAAAAAAGATAATAGAAGTCTATTGTTGGCTATTCACCATTCGACACTATCTTGAAAGCTCAGCCATTAAATATATTGCAATACATATAAAGACGTCACCTAGGTGATCAAAATGCATCCGGTAATGTAATATAATAAGGGTGCATATAATAATATTCACTATCTGGTTGATACGAATAAATATCTTATGTATTTGATCTTTAATTACCGGCAAAATGTACATTAATTACCAACAAGACGATTCATCTGGATCCCTGGATTGCATTCTTTTCGTAAACAAACATTGCAAAAATTGTTATCACATAAAAGTTGCCAAGTAATTAATTATACATAGAACTATGTGGGAAAAGCATTCAAGGTTTTGATGTTGATTTCGTTCATAGATACATAAGTATTACTTAGAATTCCATGATTCTGTCGTCTTTTAAACGTAATAGACTTTTATAATGAAACTGTTGGCATTATTCCTTGGTACGCGTAATAGAGAATATACTATAAAATCATTAATTTTCGTGGGGGATTAAATTTCCTGGATTTCGTGGTTTACCTCAACCACAAACTTTAATCCCAACAAACATTAATTTTAACCCTTGTTTTATTACCTGAAATGCACAATCCACAAATTCAAGTCCCAACGAAATTGTCTTTTTTACCAAAACCACGAAATTTCGTCCCAACAAAATTAAATGATTTTACAGTACTCATGTTGGTGTAATATTGATCTACTAGTATGATGTTGCTTGGTTCATAATGTCTCTATCATATATTGAGAGTAATTCAGTTTTTAATGAGTTCAACCACCGCTTATATGTAAGGAATTGGCAAAATACAGAAAAAATATGCATGTATAGCAGTTGAATAGTGCCCATTCTCAGCTAAAGCGTCAACATACCTCGCGAACATCAGTTTATTAAAGAATAAGATGCCTACGTTGTTTTTTAACTTTTCTGTGGACAAACTTTTACTTACCGACTTAGCCAATAAGTCACACGGTATGTCCAACCTGTTTCATTGACTGAGGTGATAGATAGCAATCATGTACATTAACAGAAACATTGTTTTAGATAAGTTTTAGAATTCTCACAAATGAAGTGTTGATAACAATTACAATAATTATCATCAAGTGAAAATATATTTCTTTGAAATATCCGACATGTAGTTACAATGTTAATCGAAAGTGTAACTAGTGCGCAGGTGAACTACTTGTTCCAAATGATGATATTTCACAACATTTCTTTTGAAGTTTCAAAATATCCGGTGTAAGATAAAAGATTCTAACAGCGTATGAATATGTAAGAAGATAGATCACATTTACTTTTCGTCAACAATAACAGACATGTGTTGATTTGAATCAATTCTTTTTTATTGGATTGTTGCAAAAAAACCGAAATGAGGTCAGACGTAATCGCTGGAATCTAAAATGTTTTTGTTATGAAAAGTAATTTGAAGACATTGTGTTTGATGTATCTGAATGTTAACTAGTTAACATTTTTCGTATTGTTATTTGTGTGGTTGAATGAGAAAAAATGTTCGAGTCTGGAAAAAATAAATTATTTGTGATTTTTTTTTAAAAGACAAAATATGGGTCCTTTAGCTAAATAAATAGGCACAGGTGTACATGTATGTATTGAAATAATGACTTGTTACATACTCAATATAAGAAAATAGTATTTTTACAAGAGAATATATCGCTGGCTTAGATTGAGAAGATTGTAACTACTACCAAGTCTGCATCATAAGACGCTTCTTGCCAGCTTATTTTCATAACATCAGAACTTGTCATGTTGACCAAAATGAAGTTGTAATTCAAGCTTGTTTTTCAGCTTCTTTTCTCAAAATATTGATTTTGTACTTACAACCTTCTCATCCTAAGCCAGCCATTTGTTTTTTTGGGGGTTCAAATTAAAATACATGATTTACATATATTATAGTGATATTAGCATTTAACTAATTTGATTTTTTTTACCAGTATTCATTTAAAAACATTATAAAGCATCTTAAGTGAAAACTTAGAATTTTCTTAAAATCTCAATTTTTTCTTAAGTGTATCAGCTAAACAGGAAAACTAATATTAACAATTATTTACATTGTTTAGAAGCATTATGTATAGAGCTAAAGTAATCATATAGAAAACATGGGCTATTTTGCGTTTCTTGAGAAATATGGGCAGCTCAATATTTTAACTTAAGTCAAAATATTTAAGTTTTCACTTAAGATGCTTTAAAAAATACCGGCCTTGGTCTTATAGTAGTTTAACTGTACATTTACAAATTTCTCATTGTTAAAGGTGTTAATATAGGTATACAAAATTTGGGTATTGACTATAAAATACAAGTAACATTTGCCCAGAGGCACAAATAATTATGTTATTGAACATATATATGATATATTTTGAACACAAATATGATATATTCTGTAATAACTGTCACATTTTTTCATCTTTTTACACAAAACTTTAAAATAACCGACAAATAATAATTAACACAGCTTTTATTAAAATCTCAATGTATTCAATTGATTGTCGGATTTATTAAACAAGAAAGTACATAAACTTTATCATCATATGCATTTATAGGAAGTCCATTTCTAGTAATTAAGCAGTTGTATGTATATGCGCAATTGTAGTATTTTATTATGTACAAAGGGAAGTAACACTTCCAATTGGGATTATCTTCCCAGCTTTTTTCAAAATGGAGTACTCCCCTTGATATTAAGGGGGAAGTCACTCTAACGACTTGAATTAAGTCGACCAAAGTAACTTCCCCTGATTTTAAAGGGGAAGTCACTCTTACGGGCTTGAATTAAGTCGAACACAGTTACTTCCCCTGATTTCAAGGGAAGGAACTCTTACCGACTTAAATTGAGTTGAACACAGTTACTTCCCCTGATTTCAAAGGGAAGTCACTCTAACCGACTTAATTTAAGTCGAGCACAGTTACCTCCCCTGATTTTAAGGGGAAGTCACTCTTATTGACTTAAATTAAGTCGACCAAAGTTACTTCCCCTGATTTCAAAGGGAAGGAACTCTTACCGACTTAAATTAAGTCGACCAAAGTTACTTCCCCTGATTTCAAAGGGAAGTCACTCTAACCGACTTAAATTAAGTCAAACACAGTTACTTCCCCTGATGTTAAGGGGAAGTCACTCTTACCGACTTAAATTAAGTCGACCAAAGTTACTTCCCCTGATTTCAAAGGGAAGGAACTCTTACCGACTTAAATTAAGTCGAACACAGTTACTTCCCCTGATTTTAAGGGGAAGTTACTCTTACCGACTTAAATTAAGTCGACCAAAGTTACTTCCCCTGATTTCAAAGGGAAGGAACTCTTACCGACTTGAATTAAGTCGAACACAGTTACTTCCCCTGATTTTAAGGGGAAGTTACTCTTACCGACTTAAATTAAGTCGACCAAAGTTACTTCCCCTGATTTCAAAGGGAAGGAACTCTTACCGACTTAAATTAAGTCGCCTAAAGTTACTTCCCCTGATTTTAAGGGGAAGTCACTCTAACCGACTTATATTAAGTCAAACACAGTTACTTCCCCTGATTTCAAAGGGAAGTCACTCTAACCGACTTAAATTAAGTCAAACACAGTTACTTCCCCTGATTTCAAAGGGAAGTCACTCTTACCGACTTAAATTAAGTCGAACACAGTAACTTCCCCTGATTTCAAAGGGAAGTCACTCTAACTGACTTAAATTAAGTCAAACACAGTTACTTCCCCTGATTTTAAGGGGAAGTCACTCTTACCGACTTAAATTAAGTCGACCAAAGTTACTTCCCCTGATTTCAAAGGGAAGGAACTCTTACCGACTCGAATTAAGTCGAACACAGTTACTTCCCCTGATTTTAAGGGGAAGTTACTCTTAACTACTTAAATTAAGTCGACCAAAGTTACTTCCCCTGATTTCAAAGGGAAGGAACTCTTACCGACTTGAATTAAGTAGAACACAGTTACTTCCCCTGATTTTAAGGGGAAGTTACTTTTACCGACTTAAATTAAGTCGACCAAAGTTACTTCCCCTGATTTCAAAGGGAAGGAACTCTTACCGACTTAAATTAAGTCGCCTAAAGTTACTTCCCCTGATTTTAAGGGGAAGTCACTCTAACCGACTTATATTAAGTCAAACACAGTTACTTCCCCTGATTTCAAAGGGAAGTCACTCTAACCGACTTAAATTAAGTCAAACACAGTTACTTCCCCTGATTTCAAAGGGAAGTCACTCTAACCGACTTATATTAAGTCAAACACAGTTACTTCCCCTGATTTCAAAGGGAAGTCACTCTAACCGACTTAAATTAAGTCAAACACAGTTACTTCCCCTGATTTCAAAGGGAAGGAACTCTTACCGACTCGAATTATGTCGAACACAGTTACTTCCCCTGATTTTAAGGGGAAGTTACTCTTACCGACTTAAATTAAGTCGACAAAAGTTACTTCCCCTGATTTCAAAGGGAAGGAACTCTTACCGACTTGAATTAAGTCGAACACAGTTACTTCCCCTGATTTTAAGGGGAAGTCACTCTTACCGACTTAAATTAAGTCGACAAAAGTTACTTCCCCTGATTTCAAAGGGAAGGAACTCTTACCGACTTGAATTAAGTCGAACACAGTTACTTCCCCTGATTTTAAGGGGAAGTCACTCTTACCGACTTAAATTAGGTCGACCAAAGTTACTTCCCCTGATTTCAGAGGGAAGGAACTCTTACCGACTCGAATTAAGTCGAACACAGTTACTTCCCCTGATTTTAAGGGGAAGTTACTCTTACCAACTTAAATTAAGTCGACCAAAGTTACTTCCACTGATTTCAAAGGGAAGGAACTCTTACCGACTTAAATTAAGTCGCCTAAAGTTACTTCCCCTGATTTTAAGGGAAGTCACTCTAACCGACTTATATTAAGTCAAACACAGTTACTTCCCCTGATTTCAAAGGGAAGTCACTCTAACCAACTTAAATTAAGTCAAACACAGTTACTTCCCCTGATTTCAAAGGGAAGTCACTCTAACCGACTTAAATTAAGTCAAACACAGTTACTTCCCCTGATTTCAAAGGGAAGTCACTCTAACCGACTTAAATTAAGTCAAACACAGTTACTTCCCTTGATTTCAAAGGGAAGTCACTCTAACCGACTTAAATTAAGTCAAACACAGTTACTTCCCCTGATTTTAAATGGAAGTCACTCTTACCGACTTAAATTAAGTTGAACACAGTTACTTCCCCTGATTTCAAAGGGAAGTCACTCTAACCGACTTAAATTAAGTCAAACACAGTTACTTCCCCTGATTTTAAGGGGAAGTCACTCTTACCGACTTAAATTAAGTCGACCAAAGTTACTTCCCCTGATTTCAAAGGGAAGGAACTCTTACAGACTCGAATTAAGTCGAACACAGTTACTTCCCCTGATTTTAAGGGGAAGTTACTCTTACCGACTTAAATTAAGTCGACCGAAGTTACTTCCCCTGATTTCAAAGGGAAGGAACTCTTACCGACTTGAAATAAGTCTAACACAGTTACTTCCCCTGATTTTAAGGGTTAGTCACTCTTACCGACTTAAATTAAGTCGACCAAAGTTACTTCCCCTGATTTCAAAGGGAAGGAACTCTTACCGACTTTAATTAAGTTGCCTAAAGTTACTTCCCCTGATTTCACCCTTACCGACTTAATTTAAGTCCCCTTCAAAAACAAGTCACTCTTACCGACTAAAATAAAAACAAGCACAGTTACTTCCCCAGATTTTTAAAGGGAAGGAACTCTTACGGACTATAATTATGTCGAACACTGTTGCTTCCCTAATTTACCAAGGGAAGTAACTGTGCACTTAGGAGTTCTCTCCCCTGATTTTATGGGCAAATCTGTTTTAAGTCGGATACAGTTGCTTCCCCTGATTTTTCAAGTAACTCTGCCCTTCAGAGTTATCTCCCCTAAATTATATTCTCACTGACTTATATGCCAGCATGCAGCATGCCTACATGTTCCTCCTCTTGCAGCTTTTTGCTGTATCAACAGGAAGTAATAATACAATTATAAAAATTGTTCTTTTAAATGTTTTGATTATGGATTCTTTAGAGAGTTGGACTCATTTTTAGAGCCAAGGTCGATGGAGGGCACTGTTATGTTGCTTGATTTCGCGGTTTGGGGCATGGTGTATGGTCTAGTCACAGCAACGCCTCTTTTGGTCACATTGGGTCATACATACATACATTTACATATCTTAAAGTCCGAAATTTAAAAAAATCTCCTAGCAGACAGCCACTTGTCTACCTCTATACATACTGTTAAACAAGATATTGTAGTACTGTTTCTGCACAACTATAAACTTGACTAGACTCTCTTTTACTGTTGTGGCTTGCCCAGTATGCTGGGTGAGTAACTATTATAGTTAGGTCACTGTGTTAGGTGTTTGTAATCAAATCACAATAACGCCTCTTTTGGTTTTGTCACTTGGAGTCACCGTCTACACTCATTAAATCTTATAAGTACACAAACACAGTACATAGCATTACGTGCAAAAATTCGGTCGGTCGACATGCCGAATGGTTTTCCAACAATAACTCCAAAACGGGTGGACCTAGGATTCTACAATTTTAAGTGGAGATGATTCATCCTCCACAGACGACCCGACATAATTTCATGGTCGTTTGGACCAAAGGTCAAACTCACCATTGCCTTTGAACACACAACAATCATTGGTCCATACCGTAAGAAATATAGGATCTTAGATCGTTAAACTTTACAGAGAGGTTGCTAATCATCAGATGTAGGTTTCTACTAATTTTGAGGTCGATAGGTCAAAGGTCAAGGTCGTGGTGACCTTAGCTACATTATGCTATTTACTGTTATGAGACGTGCATGTTTCACAACTGTTATCGTAATTCTTCCGGTTTTGTGTTTTCCTGATGTGGGTATTGATGGACAATGTGTATGTAACATTTTGAAACTTCGTGCGAAAATCATTTGTTTTGCACATGCATTTTGCATAATTTGAAAATGCACGTTTCACTGCTCGCAGCGGGCAAATTACAATCATCGAATTATCAGATATTGCTGCTATACTACTCGCATGAAGACATGCAAAAAATGTACATGATATCATGTATAATAAAAAAGATATACGCATTACATGTTTTTGTACTTATAACATTTAACAAGTGTAAGGCATATGCCATATATGTGTGAAAACTAGTTATCCGGCTTGGGTAACTAGGTCAAAACTTCGTTAAACTACATGTAGGTAATCCAACTCTTTTTCAGCGGGGACTTGGGTAAAGTTCCAACACAAGTCGCTGCAACTGTGGCCTCATTTGGTCACTTGGGGTCACCTTTTTTCGCATACCTTTGTGAAACTAGGTTATTCAGCTCTTTTACAGCGGGGATTAGTTTTGTTATGTATAGGCATTGTTTTATGTATTTGTGTTGTGTTATGTTGTTTATGTTTTTTGTGCTCAGCTGGTTAAGATGAGTGCTGCATTCATGTCCGATTTTCTCATATCTTATTGCTATTAGAGACAAGATGATTACATATTTATACATAAATACCTTTGCTAAAATTTCATCATAACAGAACTATGTACCTATATACATACTGTAAATGTTAGGTGCTCTACCAACTGAGCTACCCAGGCTGATGAACGTACAAGTATATGTAATTGTATCAGTCAAATACTGGTCCTGTGACATAAACGAGATATTGTAGCACTGTTTCTGCATAACTATATATACTTGACTATACTCTCCCTCTCCTTTAACGGTTATGGCTAGCCCAGTTTGCTAGGGGAGTAACTATTATAGTTAGGTCACCGAACATGGTGTTTGTAAACTAGGTCAAGTCTCAGTTATAAAATGCCTTGTTTGGTTGCTTGTGTCACCATTATGGCATGCATTTGTGAAACTAGGTTGTCCTGCAGCCGGGACTTGGGGAACTAGGTCGCAACTTAGCTTAGCTTCTACGAGGGAGACCCAAAACAGATGTAGGTGGAGAGCAGCTGTGGAAGCCTTGTACACTGAAGAGTGCAAAGAGGACTACGGTAATGTAAGGTTAGCTGCATTTCATTCAGTCACTTGTGATCACCTTTTTTGTTTGTTATTTCCTTGTGAATTTGGGTGTCGGCATTGCTCATTTGTGTTATGATGTTACTGGTTTCTGTGCTTGGTTGGTTAAGTTGAGCGCTGCCTCCCTGTCCGAAATTTCCCATTTCTTTTTTATCATTGCAACACTGCCTGACTTAAGATTTGAACTGAAACCCAGTTGGGCAGATAAGTAATTGTCGGTTCCTTAGCCAAGGGAGTGTATCATACCATGAGTTTGCCATCTATCCTGACCAGTGCCATACGAAAGTAAAATACATCAGGGTGGAAAAATACAATGTTGGTGTCAGCTACCTTGGTGATAGTCCAATGCTCAACCATCTTCAGAAGCTTTACAGGTTGTATTTCAAATTCTTCCGCATCCAGTGGTATATAGTAATACACAACAAACACACACAAGGTATGGTTTCATGTTTTGTTTTATTTTGAGTAGTTTCATAAATAATGATCAAATGCAATTATTCTCCAATATTTAGCGACTTGCATACAAATATATGACTTGACCATATACAAGAAAGGGGAGGTTACCTGAACAGTTGAATATTACCACAGGTAACAGTTTTGTTGAAAACGAAAAAAAAAAGAAAAACATTTTTTTCGAAAATTTACATTTTTCTTTCAAAAATATAAATTTTCAAAAAAATGTTTTTCTTTCATTTTCAACGATATTGTTACCTGTGAATATAACAGCGTCGCATACAACCCCCATTTTCTCGCATACAGCAGTCATATTCGCATATTGTCTCCAAATAGTCACACACGTATAATATAACAATATATTAATGAACACAAATATCTATGATACGGTACTTTGTTCTGATATAGAAAACCTAAATCATCAACATGAAGATATGGAATATGTGGACAACATTTAAATAAGTATGAAATCAAAGTTCAAAATGTTTGCAAACACATTATAAAAACACAAAATATTCCATTTGCCTAACAAACAAAGCAAACCCAGTTTATGTCATATTGAACAGAGATTTTGGTGTGATTGAATAAGCACTAAAGTACAAAGGCTGTCGTTTAAAACAGCGCTATCCAATGCTTTATATCAATTTATGTATATTTAATTTCCTTCGCAACGGAACATTTACAAGCAAAGAATTTGAATAATTTCACATTATGTCACCTGGAAGAAATCAAAACTTTGATATAAAAATAAATCTTCATTCTGCTCAGTCATAAATTCCTCCAATAGATTTTGAAATTCAGCCAAAATATCCATTAAAACAATAGATATCAGGAAATTTGATAAATCTATTTCAAGAAACACTGAAATCACGCAGATCACTTGAAAACACTAAAATACTGTTGTTGTTTTATAAATATATGAAATGGAGATATTGTTAATATTATAGAATAAAGCAGATCTATATAAAAAGTGAAGTTAATACTTTCATTCTTTTGCTTATACATACCCTAGAAGAGTCAAATTTCATTTCAAAACTCGCCAACACTCGTAAAATATTAAAAGTTAACAGAGTGTGTTTAATTCATTTACCAGTACTTCAATTAGTGCATTAAAATTAAAGCCAAACAATTTCAGAAAATGACCGAACTGATGTTTTGATTAGCAGGTAACAGTATGTTTATGAGAAACACAAGATGGACAGAACACGCAAACAAACAACGGGTGATTGTGTTTCACATAACCGAAAAAAAATGTAAAACAATTTAAACAATTTTATATCAAAATGAAACACAGCATGATACTATATACCTGAACGCAAGTTTTGCAAGATTTTATGACGAACAAATAAATGAAGACAACATGATTTTTATTACAAACAGTTTGAGAATATTTGTTTATACAAATAGATCTGGGCGTTTTTCAAAAAAAGTGCAAATTTTGAAACAAATTTATTATCAAAAAAAATTATGCTAAATCAAATTTTCTTTAACATGATTAGAAAGAGTTATTATAAACAAACACATTCCAAGTAAGGGGAGACCTCCTGCTTCGCTAAAAATGTAAATATAATTGCTTGAATTTTTCAAAAAACATCATTTTCCATCCTGTTACCACACCAATATTTCTACATTAATTTTAATATAATAAAAATAAATATGATTTGATTGTTGCAAATCATCAAATGTATTATATTTGTTGTATATATGCAGAAATAATTAAGTTATTTAATACAAAAACACCATTTTACATGAGAATACACCTTCACTCATTGCGCATGTATGTAATAATTACACTATTTAACTGTTTAATGTAAGCAATTTAATATTAAAACAAAATTTTCAGTGAAATACTGTTGCATATGCCAACTGGGTGAACATTTAATTAAGGAGTTCCATATAAAATAATACACAAAGTTGAAAACTTTAGAAATCTGATGGTAACAGGACGGAAAAACGGTAACAGGATGGACAAATTTGGTAACAGGATGGAAAATGTGGTAAAAGGATGGAAAGCACCTTCATTTGTCAGCCCTGTCAGTCAAATATAACATCCACAAAAAAGTCATTCAAGGAGGATTTCATTATTAGAGATATTCACTGATACTCTGTAATCATTCAATTTGACAAAAGAAGTAATTATACATTATGACATACAATTAAGATGGATTGTTACCTTAAGTATGGCCGTAATTTCTATTTCAAGAAGCTCTGCCTCCTTAAGTATTGGGAGCAAAGTACATTAAAAAATATTTTTTGTTATGTAAGATATTCTTTTTTAAATGACATTTAAAAATCTGTAAGGTATTAAGCAATTCGGAATTTATGATCAATATATCCATTATTTTTCCATCCTGTTACCAAAATTGAAGTAACAGGATGGAACAAAAAAGCATGGTAACAGGATGGAAAATTTTATTGTAATTCTTCCTATGAATAATAATTATCCCTCTAAAGAGTCATAATTAAGGTGAAAATAAGATTTCCCAATGTTTTTTAAATGTATGTCTGAGTTTTAATGTCATTATGTTGAATTTATAAGCAATGGAGCATGGTAACAGGATGGACAATTAAGCTTTACCATCAAATATGATTGTATGATTTTTATAAAAAACACTATTTTTCTTAATAAAACATAATATTCCCTTTCCCCATTCTCTTTGTTAAGGAGACTTCTATCAAGTAATTATAACTGGATTATACCTAGGAATAAATACTTTGATGTATTCCTGTTTTACCAGTAAGGTAACAGGATGGAACAAAAGTGAGGGACACACTTGTTCACATAAAAAAACACTGGTTTTATTCCAGACCAATCAGAAAAATTGACTATCCTCTACTGCAAAGTACAAAATCTTTATATTTAGCTTAAATTAGCATGATAAATTCATATAATAAAAGAGATTTTGAAGGAACAACATCACTCTGAACTGCTTGGGACAGCCCATTTTCAGGGAGTTAGATTCTTAATCGCAAAAATTTGAAGGATATAAGCAGTTTATATAGACATTTGCAGGGTTTGGTAGATAGAAATATGTTCAATCTTGTACATGACAACTGTTGGATTCAGTTGAGAGCTATATACACTATTTTATGAGTCAATAAATGTCTGGGACAACAATTTGCACTTTTTTTGAAAAACGCCCATCTACATAACAGTGTATACATGCAGACTGTCCAACTCTGTGTCACAAAAAAAGGGCTAATGTTGGGGCAATAGTTTCTAAAAACTTGCCTCATAAATCGGAACTTTTTTGACAACCGAAAATATGTTTTGGGGCTGAAATAAGGATTTTGTCATCTTTGACATATTTGAAAGAGCAGAACTGTAACACTACCTTAAAATGTGTTAATGTGCATTCACATATACTACAGAAATTATAAAATAAGAACTAAGTTAACTTGAAATTGGGATTGTTTCATAGTTTGAATGAAATTGGGTAAAAGGAAGTAAGGAGTCGGAATATAGGGTGTTTGCTGTACATCAGACAGTCTGCATAGTAAAAACATGCACACACACAAAACACACATACATATTTAATATAGTCCACCATATACAAAACATGATGATATTTGAAACAAACAGTGATGATTTATGTACCATGAATATGATATTTATACTTGTGTTTATGACTAGCTTTGTAACAATAATCACAGGTAACTGTATCGTTGAAAACGAAAAAAAAAACGAAAACATTTTTTTTTTTGAAAGTTTATATTTCAAAAAAAAATTTTGTTCTTTTTTCATTTTCAACGATACAGTTCCTGTGACAATAATAAGAAGTTAATTAAAAAAACTTCCAACAGTCAAAAAATGGTTTCAAACATAATGTCAGTTGAAATTTTGGTTTTCAACATCTTCAAGCCAAAAAGGTAGGTCACTCTGTCTAATAGTTTAAAACATGTACGAAATACTGCAATATATATATCTGTTCTATGGCGTCTTGTATGAGCTAAATATTCATATCAATATGATAAAACTTTTAACACATAAAGCATTGATATAGCAGGGTCTTCAATAACAGCAGGCTGCAGACCAAATTGACTGCTTAAAAACCATTTGCGACCGGCTGAAAATGTGAAATTTATACACCGTTTGAAGAAAATAGTTGCATTAAGGACCTTATCAGGCCTGTTAATGAAGCATTTAGGCCTGCTAGGTTAAAACTTATTGAGAACCCTGTCTAGTATCTAACCTATATTGATTCTAATCAAAGTTAAAGCCTGCATTTTTCTTTCCATAGAAAAATTCAATTGTTAAAAAAGTCCTTTATTGTATACTATCAAACCTTAGTCGCTATTTAATCACACAACCCAAAATGATCAAAGACTTAATGGTTGGTGATCTAGTCATATTATTGGTGTTAGACTGGCATATTAATACTACAATCGAAAACTGACCGGAGAAAAATATTGCAATAATCATGAAACGCATGTCACATGACATTTATAACTATATACATAGCATTCACTAGAAATTATGTGTAATTTGCAAATATATACAGATTAATTTATGTACAAGCAAATCCGTCCATGAATAAAACTCACTTATGTACAAATATATCAATAAAATGATTTGTTCATTAAATGCCAAGTGTTTTTTTAAAAAACCTAAATCTACCAACTCTGAATCAAGCTGTTCCGTAGAATACACATTCTCCCTTGTAAATGGCTCTCCCATTTATTGTCATCACTTTAAGACGCCATAGGAAGCATCTCATTTTGAAATATCTCAATTATCAATCTTTAAAGCCGACACTGTCTGTCTACAAGTCGATCACAACAGTTTTTTTTATCTGAACACACAATTCGTAAATCCCTTCAAGATATTCCATTCAACTGGAACACGCTATGAAAACGTAACTTGGAATAAAACAGCCAGAGTTTGATCACTAGAAACACACCACACGGAGCGGCGTGATCACTAGAAACACACCACACAGAGCGGCATGATGCCATACAGTTAACATTGTCGTAACCTATCTGTGTTAGTACAAACAAAAGCTCTGTGATCCGGCCATTGTCTATCTACGGTAAGTACAAACAAAAGCTCTGCAATCCGGCCATTGTCTATCTACGGTAAGTACAAACAAAAGCTCTGTGATCCGGCCATTGTCTATCTACGGTAAGTACAAACAAAAGCTCTGTGATCCGGCCATTGTCTATCTACGGTAAGTACAAACAAAAGCTCTGTGATCCGGCCATTGTCTATCTACGGTAAGTACAAACAAAAGCTCTGTGATCCGGCCATTGTCTATCTACGGTAAGTACAAACAAAAGCTCTGTGATCCGGCTATTGTCTATCTACGGTAAGTACAAACAAAAGCTCTGTGATCCGGCCATTGTCTATCTACGGTAAGTACAAACAAAAGCTCTGTGATCCGGCCATTGTCTATCTACGGTAAGTACAAACAAAAGCTCTGTGATCCGGCTATTGTCTATCACTCAACAATCCGATACCTGACTCCTCCTCTTTAGTTCCAATAAAGCAGGTACATTTATCAAAGAATTCTCAATGTTACCGACTTTTTGTAAACTATCTAAAACAGCCGCTACGTTTTCCGGCGTCATATGTCCGACAACATTTGCTGCATCGTCGGATAGTCAGCAAATGGGTACTTTAATTTGGTTCATTTTCTCATCTTTGGGGTTGTATCCCATATTTTTACGTTGAAGAAACATCTGGATTTCACGGAAACTCGGTCGCTCACTCTCGACACGATTCCAACATTCTAGCATCAGATCGTAAATCTCCTTCGGGCAATTACAGGGTTGCTGTAGATAGAGTTGCTTATTGTCATTACGATAATAATGTCCCGCGTTTTCAATCACTTGTTCATCGTTCATCGTATCGTACGGCGGATCACGTGCAAATGTTAATATTTCCCACAATGTCACACCCAATGACCAAACATCACTCTTTGTCGTGAATTTTCCCTAAAAAAAAGAATAAAAAAATACTTAATTTTAATACCAGCTACACTAAAAAAATATTGTAATTTTTTTTTTGGACAGAACAAAGAGTTTATTCAGGTTAAGCATATATATACAGCTCGCCACAATGCAAACATAGCTGGACATAAGCCTCAACTCAACAATTACACTGTTGAGCTGTTACAGAATTAAAGTAGAGTATAAATGCGTAATTGATCACTAAAGAAGAAAATGAAAAAGAAGCGCATCACTCACTGTTCACATTTCAAACACGAAAATATTTACAAAATCAATAAGTTTAATAGAACCGGATAATTTAACTTAGATACGTTAGTATTAAGCTTTATTTCCATAGCAACGCTAAAATGTCACTTACCAATAGAATTGACTCCCATGCCATCCATCTGATTGGTAGAACAGCTCGACCTTCAATGCGGTAATAATCTGCACTGTATAAACTACGACTCATACCAAAGTCTGATATCTTAATGGTAAAGTTGGTACCAACCAAACAGTTACGTGTGGCAAGATCACGATGGACCATGTTTAATGATTCCAGGTATTTCATTCCTGATGCAATCTGTGACGCCATGTAGATCAAACATCCATAACTGGAATAATCATAACATTGTCAATTTTCATGTTTTCAAAGTGCTCAAACATTTATAAATGTCTTTTAACGAAATCACTTTCTAACTTTCCACCAGTTCCTATAGTTGCATATAAACCCTAAATATGAGCCTTACAGCACCAGTAATTTTTAAAAGAAAACAAATATACAATCAATTAAAAGTTTTCTCCAGGCTTCATATTTGTCTATGTCTAGCCTTAAAAGGGCAACACACATATTTGCTCTTGTTATAATATAAACTATCCATAGTATGAAACAATCTACTTTTGAAAACACAAAATGTCCGAACACTCACAAAAGTATTAGTTGATTGCAGTCAAAGAAAATGATGTTAACTCGAAAGGATATTTCTCAGACAGGAGGAAATAGGTGTATAAATAACTTAGAAATTTAAAAGGAAGTGGAATGATAATATACACATACCTTAAAGTTTTAGCATTGGAAGCTTCAGCCATCGGTGACTCAGGTACATGGTCTAACAAGAACTGGTTCAAGTCTCCATATTTCATATACTCTACGATCATACAGAGCGGCTCCTCACGTATACAGACACCTAATACCCGTACTATATTTGGATCCTTTAACTGTGACATAATCTTTATCTCCTTCTGAAAATCTGACCTGAAAAATGATAGAAAATAAACAGTTAAAATTTGATCTTAAAGAAACACCCACCATAGAAGTACATAGTCATATACTGACATCATTTTCATGGGGACAAATCACTTACTTAGAATGAGAAGTAATAAAATTTAATACAAAATCGATATTTTGAGAAAACAAGAAAAAATTGTTCAAAAATTACCCTTTACTCATATTAAAACGAGCTGTTCCAACTTCAGTTTGGTCAACATGACAAGTTCTGATTTTCATGAAAATAGGCTCATAAGAAGCGCCTTTTGATGCAGACTTTGATGCAGATTCCCAATATGTATCAAGTCACATAAGGTCGTAAGTAGTACATTGTAGTTACAACCTTCATGGGACAAAATTAATGTTTTAAGACGCTCTTTGTTTCAAGTCAGTATACAGCGTTCATATGTCAAACTTCTTATTTGAAATCTGACCTTCTTGTTTTGAGTCTGAACTTCTAATTTGAAATCTTGACAGATTTACAGAACCTATATAGATATGATCCACTAACCTCGCCCTATCGTCAGCATCCTTGCGTAACATTTTCACGGCGACGAGAACAGGTCGGTTCAGGTTTCGGTTCATGGTATAATCCTCCTGCAGGAATTCAGCAACATCAACAGCCTCACATAAATGTACCTGAAGCAACAATATACATTTTAGCATTTCAAATAAGAAATACAGCTTGTTAAGTTAAACCATCATGCTTTTATAGAAACTATGAAAATTTTATAGAATAATACAGGGTCCTATACTGAGGCATAATACCCAGTCTTAGGAAGCAAAAATGAAATGAGGAGATTGGACAGGGAAGGCAGCACTCAACTTAACCAGCTGAGCGCAAATAACAGAAACTACAAGCCTGTTTTAGATGCCACTAGGACACATGTATGCCTTTACCAACATTCTGTACCAAACATTGTTCAATTCTTAACATTGAGTCTTAGTAATGCAACTTCAAATTACCATAACTTTAGTTGATACTTATGACACATATTATATAACATTGCCAGACATTCTTTCTAGCATTGTTTTCGGAAATACTTGATTGAACTTTAGGCCATGATGTCATCAATTGACTTAATTGCATGTTTCTGTGTTGTTACAGAATTGACAATAATGTGAGTGTATTCCTATTATTTGTCACAATATCAGGACACTAGAGGTATTTCCGGTGCACTAACTGCAAAGATCTCAAAAACATCCAGAAAATCGACAGAAAAATAAAAATCCCAGCAGGCTATGACAAAATTACCAACAAACTCATTACAACTTCTAAAACAGACTGGTTTTATATTTCTGTACGGAGACAAGTAAATTATTCCAATCCCCAAGAAATGCTACAAATACATATATAATTGATCCGAAACCAGTCTATACCAGCAGTTTTTTGCAAACAGCGAATGAAACTATTTTTTGTAATTGAATAGTTTGCAATAGTTTCTAGTAACAAGTTACCAAGTTGTTTTTAATTTAAATGTAGCCCAAAGATTATTAATAAGAAACAAGTTCTCAACACTTCCTTGTAGCCAAAAGATTATTAAGTAACAAAAAGGAGGAAACATGAATATTTGATTATAAAATGCGCAATTAATTACACGAGAATTACATACAATAGGTTTGCATTTAAACTACTCATGTGGAATTTGTTTACAATATAGCCTATGGAAGACATTTGAAAGCAATAAATCGCACCTTCTCAAATACACTAAATCTTTAGGGCCCATTTTGTTGGAGAGTAATCAAATCATAGCAAACCAATCACATACACGTGGGTATAACACCTTGGCAGAAAACATAATGTAGGAGATATACTGAACCTGAAGAACAGGGGAAATAATTTGTTGTAAGACAATGCACCAGTCAATATTATGCCCAACCCGGGTGGGGGGTGGGGATACAGGGGTAATAAGACTGACAAATTTTCCTAACTGGCCTTAATTTGACAACCTGGTCGACTCCTAGTCCTGGGGAAGAGACTCGGAAGTTACTGCCTGAGTATGTGTCCCAACCCTGGGGATTTAGACAGTAAGGATTGTGTCAAGGGTGGGGATTAAAAGACCTCAACAAATATAAATGTCTACTCCCCCTGAGTCTACAACCCTGGATTTAGTTATTACCTAGCGAATCATCAGTGAATTCATGGAACATAAAAAGTTGTGCTAGTTGTCTGTTAGACTGGTACTCAGACTGAGATCATCAAGTCACCGAAACAGAGCCAGACTGTGAGGGCCAAACTGCCTCACAAATCACAGCATCAGTGACATATAATCTACCAGATATTAATTGGCCGTCACCACAATAAAGTTGTACCACAATAAAGTCGGGGAGAGTGTTTAGATTCATGATGATATTTTGTACTGACAATATAGATGTGGAAGTAGATTATATCATTATTTTGTCATAGTTTATATTATATTAGAGTAATAGATAACGTTATACACCAATTTGACATCAATTTAATACAATTCATCATCGAAAATGACTGTACTCTGATATTTAGATGTATAATAAAATTCACCTAATTTGCATAATTTATGCGATTTTTAGATGAACTCACAAAAACGTAAACAACAATGTTATTCGGTAACGGGATATTAGCTTTCATGATCAGTAACTGAAACTGCAAGGTAGGGTGATCTTAACCACAAAATTGTTCTTTTTTACCACTAAATTTTAATTTTATTACTTTTTTAGGTATCATACCACTAAATTTTGTTTTATGATTTTTAAGGTATTATTTCTTTTTATACAAGGGTTAAAGAGAACCCATATGCATATCATTATTTCAGTCATACAGTAGGTCCCTACACAGTTCAGATATGAGAATATTTTGTACTTGTGTTAACCTCGCTTTTCAATATTATCCGTGACTGTGTGTGATGGATTTTTACCCAAATGTTCAGCTAAATCAAACCAGTTTACTGGGAAATAAATAATTTTGTAATTTTTTGCAAAACAATTTCAAATCTTGACATGCCTATGGGTACTGCCAATACATGTTTCGGCTGAAGTATAATATATGTTAACTGAAGGCTTAGATTATCTACAAAACTTACCTCTCCGAACTGTCCTTCACCGAGAACCTCAACAAATCTCAAATTTTCTCTCGGGAATTCAACAATTGACAGATCTATACTAAGTAATAATTCTGCATTAGGGATTGAATACACGCTGCTCCCAGTGGCACCCTGAAATTAAAACACAGTACAGTAAAATACAGATCGGTTAAGTTTTTTCACATAGGAATATTTTCTATTTGTTGCCTTAAACACAAAGTGGCAGGTAAATAACAGTCAAATAGAAAACATGAGAAAGTCTGACATCACCAAAATCTGTCCAAATTGGCAATGTAATTAGTTTTAAGTTCTTAGACATAAATCACATTCAGTAGAACATAGGTAATGCTATATGGTCATCCATACCTCAGTTCATGAGTATTGTACCTTTTGCAGACATTATTTGTTAAGATTGTACCTACCAGAATGTTTTAATTAAGAAAATCTGAATAGAAGTCTTTCGACAAAATAAGCAAATTTCCGACCTACCTATCCTATCCCAAGTCTGAATGACATGGGTGGTAGGAGGGAAAAATACTTTAATGTTATAATTAAGCAAGTACCTGTAGACTTGGAATGTTTAGCCCCTGTAATGATACGACATCTGAGGCTGCATATAATGCATCATATGTTGGTGGTAGAATATCCAGCTGATTTAAGGGCTGTCCTCGTACCGGGGCCTGAGGTGGGTAGATCGGAGGAAGGGCCACTTTAAGGGCCGACTTCGTCACATCTGGGACAGCATAATCTCTGGAATCTGAAATGAATCAAAGGAAAATATTGAGTTAAACAGAATATATATATAAATACTAGAAGAGTGAAATAATTGCAACTTAAACTAACAGTGAGACAAGCAGTGAGAGTGATTGATTAATAAAAATACTTCTTTTGATAAAGAAGAATATTCTGACAAAAGATCCATCCTTTCTGGCAAAACAATTTTATGTAGATTTTCTCCCCTACCATGATTCACACTCCTTCCCTCTCATACACTTCTATCTTTTACCAAGCTTCACTCAACATTTCTTTCCTCTACCACTCATCCTCTTGTTCTGTCACCTCATCTATTCATCCCATCTCTCCAATCCCCTCTTTTACATTACCCTGAGTCTCTCCACAATCCTGGCCAAACCCCTATAATCCTTCTTCAGCTTTCTCATTGCCCTCTGACACCTTTGCTCTCTCATCCACCTTTCATTTTCCCATCCTCACCCTTCACATACCCTGGTTCACCCTGCATCCGTTCTCCCTTCAGTACACAAACACAAATCTATCTCCTAATTCAATATTCCCTGCCAAACCCTTATAAACACCAGCACACCCATCCTTCCCCCTAAACAATCCTGCAATCTCTATTTCAATATTCCCCGCCATATAATCCTTCTTCAGCCGTCTCATTGCCCTCGTTCTTGTTGACACATTTCTAAATGATTATCAAATAATTGCAGACAAAAATTGACCAAATATCAGCAAACCATTCCAAAGGGAAAGCCAGGCTGACAGCACGTAAGAGCCGCAGACAAATTACTTCAAACAAACAGGACAAGATATTGACAGGAAGTAAGTATGTAAACTCTACATGGATTAGATAAGATCGATGTACTGTCAACTATAAATCTATCTAATTGATTCTTTTATGTACGTAAAACAATTATTCACTCATAGTTTAAAATTGTTGAATGACAGTAACGTGATAGGCAGATCAACTAGGACTGTTAGTTTGACAACGCTAATTCTTCGGGTTTTGTAAATGAAATAAATCTAGAATTCCAGACAGCAAGTCAGCCCAACAAACTGAAAGTCTGCATTCCTTATGTAATAATGTAGTTGGTTGATTATCAACTGAAAATAACAATTCTGTAATTAAAATTGGACTACAGTATGTAAATATATATGAAATCACATTTTGTGTTTTTAAGTCGCTGTGGATAATAAATGAAATTTTAAATTCGTGAAAATCAAAAGCTTGAATTCTGGATGAGTGCTGTATATTTGTACAGAGATATAATGGAGCCAATTTAAAACCAGGACTATCATATGCAGTCAACCAATTTAAACAAACAAGAGGCCTTCAACCACATTGTTTCCATACTTAAATCAGTATATATTAGTAAAATTCCATCAAAACTGATTAAATTGACCATAACGGTAACTGCAATTTCTGAAGCTATCTTTATTTTGTCAGAAATCATGGCTCTTTCAGGATATGTAAATCCGAAATTCCGGATTTATCCAGAAAATTGACACCCCTGCAAAGTGCAACAACCCATGGTCTACTTGATATCATTATATTTTTAATATACAGATTTCTGGATACATTGTAGTTTATTTATCAGTGTAGTACTTAAAACATTCATTTCCTTCACTGCGGTCACGGCAACCAATGTTCTTTTCTTATATCATCAATTTCACATTTTATGTACCAAACATACAAAGGAAGTATTGTATTGTCTGATTATTTCACTGATTTACCTCTGTCGAACACACAGCTTGCCAATGCAAAAACTGCAATTTTCAATTCTCGAATCTAGATATGAAACCTATATCACCTAGGCTAGCATGCGGCTGCACGAAATGTTCCGTGATTAAGAGAGATAAGAAAATTGCAAAGTAAATTAAATGCACTGAAATAGATATGAGCTTAACGAGTTTTGTAAAGACATTAAGAAAAATAGAAAAAATAAAATCTGGTGAGGTTTGTAACAGACCTACTGTGATAGAAAAAAAATTTAACGAGGATATTTCATTAAAAAAAATCTCGTAGAAATAATTCCAAACTCGTCCTGCGGCATTTTCTATTATTTCGTTCCTGCATTCTCACTGCCATTTATTCCCCAGACGTATTATCAGAAGATAAATGGAATTTTCCCCGACAATGAACTTCTCCGTGGTAGATGAAATTCACTATCGGGGTAAATTATAACTACTGTTAAGTCGCTGTCACCATGCATCCAACATGCAGAGAGCTTAATGAATGAAATTAGGCCAAAAAATGTTGGGTTCATTCTGATATAAGAAATAGAAATTTGATATTTTTAGAAATTTGATATTTTGTTCAAGATTTTATTGATTCCTAGAAAATAAATTCAGCTCCCTCTAGCTCCATTTCTTTGTTGCACAAACCCTTTTTCGTATCCTGATTTGACTATCAAGCAATTACAAAAGTTTTTATGGGCTGCTTGAAAAAGAAAAGGGGTTTCAGGGGATGATAATGTAGGATTTAATTGACTATATTCTCAGATGCAAAATGTTGAAATATTAATATTTTGTCATTTCGATAAAAAATTGGGAGTTTTCCCTATACAATGATAAGATGTAGAATTCATTGGTTGGCAAAAATATAGATACAAAAAATGTGCCCATCCTCATTATTATCGCTTAAAACTATAAATGTTCAGAAATAAAACATACAATGACATTAATGCAATACAATGTAACTATTATGAAGTACAAATCTACATGACACAAAAAGAGTTGATATTCACAAGCTTCAGACAAAGTCACACCTGAAAGTTCACTCATTACAAAGCATACCATTTTTGTAATTAAAGAGAAAGAGCAACAAAAAACCTTCCAATATTTAATTAGCCTTAAGATGAATTTTAAGCCGAAAACATAAAAGTAATTTAGAGCGACTATGAACAATGGTCTGTTTACGCACATCCTGGTTTGAAATGAAACACGCAAATAAAAACAGATAGTTTCCTTGTTGAAATAATTCATTAAACAAAGATTTTTTTTGTGGAAATAGTTCATTAAACAGAGATTTTCTTTTTTTGTTGAAATAATTCATTTCCATGAAAACGTAATGTAGATCTATATCAGGAAGAAGAAGAAAGAACAAATTGTTCAAAAAAATAATTAAAGAGAATTGTGCACTTAAAATGATTAAAGAACATTGTGTGACTGTCATGATGTCATCATATGGAATTTAAATACCCAGATATTTGGGAAATAAGTTACTAATTGTACTGTGAAACAGGTTTTTTCAAATATTGTTTTAATTTTTTTAATAGAACTGTGCACTTAAAAATGATAGAGACCATTTTGTGACTGCCATGATGTCATCCTACAGAATTTATATAATCAGATATTTCGGATATAAGTTATTAATTGTACTGCGGAACAGGTTTTTTCAAATATTATTTTAAATCCCACAGGTAAAATATATATCAGTCATATGGGAACCACCAGGGGATAACGTCACAGCACGGGATCGAACCCAAACCTCTCATAGACTCAAAGCGGTTGAACACAAGACTATTGAGGCAAGTGGCCTCCTTTCATTAAATAACCAATAACATAGGTGAAGATTTCATAAAATTGCTGTAAAATAATTATTCACAAAGTAACAATTGACATGAACAACCCCTGGTCTCAATTATGGCAGATCAAAGTCTAACAAAATGTTCCAAACATACTGATCACATGGTAATTAAGGGCATTAAAGCAAAACATTAACGCACATAATAACAGGATCCCATAAATGAACTGCCGTTATTGACAAACAAGTCATAGATATATTTGGCTCATAAAAAAGGGGATATATTTTTATATCTTTTCAGCATGTGGACTTATATACAGACATTCCCACTCGAAATTTATGCAACAAATGTAATAATATACACATTGAATACCACATCAAGTTCTACAGCTGGGGTTCTAAGATCGTTAGACAGGGCCCCGGAATTCTAGAGAAAACTAGAGATCATTTCACACACAAACCTGTGCTGGGTTCACGTCTTATCGGTTCTCGTGTTCTAGAGCTTGAGTCTTGCTGAATCTCACCAAATATTTGAGTGACTGACAGCGATAATCTCAGAATTACTCTTTGATAACCATCAACATAATTTTTGTATTCATATACATAAGTAAATTTAATCAAGATGAATAAACATTCTAATGAAAATTGACATAAATCTGAGTATGTATTAGAAGCAGTTAAAGAAATATCTGCCAGTGCCTGATTTCCAAGAAAATGTTTTCAAAATTACAGTACCCGGTACTAAAATAATGAAATTCTGAAGGGACATTCAATGAGTACATTTTCTGAGGGTTATTTATTCAGTAAGTTGCTCTGGAGCATGTTTCCAAGACAAATTCTGTTGTAATGATGTTATGAATTTGGAAGGGCAGTTCATAAAATATTAGTTGCTTTGAAAGAATTTTTGAGACAAATTCTACAGTACAATTTGACAGGGTAAGTCATTAAAGTAAGCAAGTTGTTTTGATAAAAATGTTATTGTCTTGACAAATTCAGCAATAAAGATGTTATAGTAGTAAAACTGTCTTACATTACATAATTAGAAGGGTTGTTCATTGAATAACTAAAAAATGCAATCATCGTTTTGACAAGTTTTCAAATAAAATTCTGTAGTGAATTTGCAGTTAAATTAAGGAGGATAGTTCATTGAGTAAGCTGAAGTATTATATTATATATCATTACAGCATGTAGCAATTTATTATGAGAATTGTGCATCACAATATGTTACAAATTAAGACGTCTTCACTCCCATACTTATGATATAACTTTTCCCATAATCCCCTGGTAATTACCAATAGAACATATTTTCTACGAGAACTACACCTACAATAAAAAGATGCCGCTAGCGTCATAAACGTGGTTACTTAGTTAATATCAGTTTATCGCCCAGACAATAATGTATTCATCGGGTTGTACAACATTTATAACAATAATCATATAAAGTGGGAAAATATGACGGTTACTTTCATAAACTACAGGTGGAAATTATTCCTTGTTATAACTAAACTGATGAAGATTGTAATTTTATCATCACCAAAAAGACTGCCAATGTAGCATAGATATTAATTACATCATAACAAAAAAGACAGCCAAAGAAATACCAAAGTGGCATAGATATTCATTATGCTATAACTGAAAAGACGGCCAAAGAAATACCAAAGGCATAGATATTTGTTATGTTATAACATAAAGAGACAGTCAAAGAAACACTAGCTGTTTCCATGCCAATAAATTCATCATAGAGCCAATGACTTGACTCAGTGTGTTGTAAAACCTTTGCTGATCCACCTGTTCAGGTTTCACACAGTCCAGTAAGTATTTTACATGCTCTTTACCTCTCTGACTCAACTAAACACTTGCAACCTCCATGTGCATGCTTTAGGCTAAGCTGCCATCCTATTGGTCTCTTATCCTGCCCCCCCCCACCTCTCATACCCTCACATTGACTCCCACTCTCTCTATTATTTGGACAACTGCTGTCAATAGCTCTCTCCATTTAACCTAGTGACACTCCTTTCCCCTATCTTACACTTTCTCTCCCCCCTGATTCCCTCTATTACTCCCGTCTCCCCCATGATTTGAATGGTGCACACGTTGTAACTACTTCCTTACTGCAAACTGAGTTAAAACTTCAATCAACCCATCTACTGCAAATTCATTAATATTTGTGGGGGGCTAAATTTTGTGGATTCTAAGCCCCCAAAAACATTAGTAATTCTATAGTATCCTAACTAAGTGGATAATGTGACCTTGAAATTAAGTCCCCCACTAAATGGTCTTTTCCACAAAAACCACAAAATACTGTCCCATTGAAATTAAATGATTTTACAGTACAACCACATACAGCTAGCACTATATATTACATTATCATATCTGCAAAACATACAAGTCATAACATAAAACAACAATAACAACAAAAACACCATCTTTCACTTGGATGCCACTACCGAACAATAACAATACTATAGATAACATTCTTGGCAACATTATACCCAGAACATCGGGCATATTCCTCTGATAATCATAAATATACCATGCGCCATTAGAACTTGAGCAATATATATAACGCAACATAACAACACATGCAAAATATAAAACATAAAGCTATCTGGCACATCTAAAAATAGATTATCTAAAAATAGATTATCTCATAATAATTCTAATTTATATATAGAACCAAAAGATCAAATTTAAGGTCAAGGTCATTCCAAGCCTAAATTATAAGTTTCTAAAAATAGACACATGGAACTTAAAAGGTCAATTTAAGGTCAAGGTTATCCCTTTTAAAATAAAGTTTCTAAAATTAAATACATGGAATAAAAAGGTAAAGGGCATTCATGCATTTTTGAAATAGAAAAATTATTCTTTTTATTTTCATACGAAAATAAAGCAATTGGATAATAAAAAGAAATTTAATATTGAAGGTCAAGGCGATAACATTTCTGGAATAGTTTAAAATTATGACTAGACTGGTTCATGAAGACATCATTGCTGGACCGGTTCATGATGTCATCATTTTAGGAATATGGTTTACACAATAGATGGGACACAGTCTATCTAGCATGCATGAGTTTCATACAGATCTATTAATAAATGTATCAAAGCATACTTTGAACACAATTAGGCAGGCAAGGTCAAGCAAGGTCAGGCAAGGTTAAGCTTTGAATCAAACACTGATAAGTAAAGTTACTTCAGTAAAGGATAATCATTTTAATCGAGCTTAAGTCGTTTTACGAGCTTAGCCTTTATTTGCTTTCTGCTGAAATATGGCAGGCATCATATATACGAGGGTTGTCCCAGTAAATCGTGTACTTTGCTAATAATTTTCTTATTTGGTGTCACATGATTATGATTTTTTGTAATTACCTTTATGAATTCATTGTTGATCTAAATCAAGTGGAAAAACTAAACAGATATGTGTATGCCGCATATTAACAGTGATTAACCAACCCCATGTACGCGAATGCGGCGCAACCCATAAAACGCGCCGTGATTCATTCAATGTATGTTCAATAAAGTTGTAATTCTCATATTTTCAATAATTTATTGTGCATAATTTTTACTTCGGTATTAAGCACTGTCTGTTTAATATCATCACAGTAAAGTTCAAATCAATTTCATTATTTGTGCGAGAAATACGCATGTTTGAATAGCCACACTAAAAATTAAAACGTGCAATAATTGTGACGTCAGCAGCGGAAACACCCGTAGAATCATAGTACACTTTATATTTTTGGTTGCTATGCCGTCTACAAATAGTTTAAGACTCTCACCTGATACTAGAGGATATAAAGTAATGTTTCTAGAACACGTCTGCATGAATGACTATGAATATTTTATTAAGTTTGGGACATCAACGGGTTGTATTTCACCCTTATCAAATGTGCCATGCACCACAGGGCTTTCATTCTTCTCCCAGTAGAAGGGATATGTTCGAGCTGTTTTTTATCCCACCATGAGAGTTGGTTGTTTCGATCAGACAGGTTTTCTATAGTGCATTCGATTGTGATTGGTTCGCAAATGCGTATCAGAAAAAAGTTTAATGCCATCGTAAGCAATTGAATACAAGGAACATGAGCTTAAGATATAGAGAAAAATGGTTCCGCGGTATGACGTTCTTACTTCGACGTCACTGTGCGCCGCACTTGCATACCATGTCTATTAGTAATGTAAACGGGCAATTTATTTCTTGATATATTTTCATGAAATTTCGGATACCTTTTAAGAACATATTCATTAATCAACAGTGAAAAATTGAAACAGATGTTTTAGATACTTTTTGTGTAATGAGCAAAGTACACGATTTACTGGGACAACCCTCGTATATGAGCCTCCATCCGGATTTGAACCCTGATCACCAGACTAAAAATCATAGTTAAGGCTTACTCAAGCAGCATTCAGGAACCTTTAGCAGTAATGTGAAACAGTTTTAGATCTTTTAGAAAAATCAATGAAAAATAAGTGTAGTCAAGTCAAAAATAAGCAAATAAGCGATCAATACACTCGAAAATAGCTATATATGTATCTAAGAACCATGCTCGCAGAACCGTGTATCGGAAATATCAGCATTTGATCCCTTAATTTTGGCAAAGTTGTTTCAATAGTTGATATCCGGAACTCTGTGCAATGTGGTTTTCCCCTTAATTTACATGTAGGTACAAACAAATCTGGCCTAGTTAGAGGGGTTTTGTATTCATATGCAAAAACAACTGACACCAACTCTATTGTCCAGATATGAAAATTCATGCGTCAAAAGTGTTATAACGGTAAAACTTTATTTGTACCTACAGATTAGTGGAGATCCGGAGTAGGTCTATTGGCCAAGCTAATCGCCCCATATTGACAATTTAAGTCAAACAAATTCTAAGAATTTTATTTATTCAAAGAACTGGAAGCCCAGATGCATTAATTTCGAATAATCAAATCCTAGACAAGCAATAAAACAGAACACTCAACTTGGCATTTAAATGAGGATATTATTCCAAACACAAAATGCATCAGAATAAATTTTTTGAAGTGAGACATCAAAAACGATGAAAATCAACACAGCACTAGAATATGCAGTTGCCAGATCAAAGAGAGAAATTAAAGATAAACACTGCGATAATTAATCACATTTTTGCTTTAAAATAACTCAAAGAATTTGAAGCAGACGAAGGTAGCAAGATAAGCTTATCAGAAGAAAACATGTTCATCTTAAGTGAATAGGAAAATTGGTGAATACCGTGATATGTTTACCTATCATCAACAATTATCGATTCAGAAAATTCAGAAATTATGAGCCTCAAAGAATGTACTCTGCATGTAACCAACAGTGTGCTGGTTAATTGTTTGTAAAACATGTTTTCATTGGCTGGCCAAATTTAGGAAGTTGATGTACAATGAGCTAAGTAAGTCTTTAATATGAGTGCTGATCTATGTATCGGGCAATAGGGTTCAAATCAGAGTACTGAAAGTATTGAAAGTCTGCAATACCAAAATTAATTAGTCCCCATTAATGTTATGGAACATCAACCTATTTTTACAAGTTCTTTGATAAACAAGATGAAAACTTTTGCAATGACATGAAATACTAAATATTTGAAAAATGAGTTAAAAATAATAATTAGGCATACATTTTTGTTTGCAAAGGTCTAAGCTTGTCAAATGAGCCGTGTTTCGAGTGTAAACATGTATAGGGTATAGTGAATACGTTTTAATACATGAGGTGTCAGTCTCATAAGTCTGTATTCTCATTACATGAAATTGTCTCCCTTTAGTTCCTACCTTTTTGGAGAACTTATCTCCCTTAATTTATATTCAAAATAATCAAAGGGAGGTATTTTAGTAATAATGTAAGAAAAGGGAGACAATCACTTGCAATTTCACAGAATTGTCTTCCTTTGTTTTTACTTTTTTAAAAAAGGTGCATTTTGTAATAATGTAATGTAAGGGAGACAATTCAGCAGCGATTGTGAAGCATTTAAGGTTTATGCACACCTCAGTGATGAATACTGTCAGTATATAGGTATACATGGATTAAATAAAGCAGTGGTTGATACAAAACTTGGGCTATATGGTAAATACAATCATTATAGGGGTTAGGTAGGGGGGTATATATAAACACATCAGATATACCAACAGAATCTGTGTGTCACCATTTAAACATAGAGTCAGGCTGTAGAATAAGCACTTCTATATATGTCACATCTCCTTTGAAATATAATAAATTAAAACTGTCCTGATATTAACTTGAAACATTAACCAAATACTAATAGAAGAGCCTTGATGTTAAACTTTTGTCTCTAGAGGCAGTTGTCCAGAAATCAGACTTTTAACTTATGAATAATTGAAACTACATAAAAATAAAATTTAGCACCGTATTATGTAATGAATAAGTTTATAAATCTAATTCAAAGACTAGCAAATGCACAATGCCGTCAACTTAATTCTACATATGTAGCAACAATTTCAATTTTTTATTTTGCATCCACCCCTTAATAAATTTCAAGACAAAGTTTGGACATGTATTGTAATCACGTTGGTATTGTATTAAAACATTGACACAGATATGTTGGCATATACTAAAGCCACAATATATATAAGCCAAGATATTAAATCTAGCATCCACAACAGCAAAAAGGGCATACACAGGATGTTACCACCAAACAAGACATTAGTCTCTACCTTGCAATTCTGAATTAGTCGGCAAATCGGGCAGATTACGACCTTGAATTGAATCTTTTGGTTCTGAATATCCTTTTAATACTTTATCCCCACCGTTGCAAATATGGTTCTCCAAATCCTCTGCCGGTATCCCCTTGTACATGCTGCCATTTGACATCTTCCCCGTCAACGTCGGGTGAAACGTATTAATGTGGTTCATGTTAACAGTCACATGATCAACCACAGGCTTCATTCCGAGTCGGTTGTTGTTGTGTTTTCGTCTTCGGTACTTCACGATAATAAACAATACGATGGTGAATAGAACGACAATCAAGAAGGCAAGTGCTCCAATTATGATGCCGATATATTGCTCCTCAAATGATTTTTTCTCCTCAGTTTCATGTAAATCGTTGTTGTTATTGTTGTTTGGAAGATCCACATTGGGTACGTAATGGTCAGTATTATCACCCGCTGAAATAGAAAACAAAATTGCTTTAATTTTTCAGTCATATGTGGGTGACCCATTGGCCTTACCAGTTTTTTTTAATTAACTACATGTAATTGCACTTCAGTGAGCATTCACCAACTTTGCTACATGCTCGAGGACATGATTGTGGCAATTGCCATGGTCAAGCGTTACAAACTCAACATAGTGACACTCTGCAGATGGTCAAAAAAGCACAAATTAAATTAATATGAACTAAGGCGGTAAATATAATGCGAATTTCAAATTTTACTTTTTAGGTCATTGGCCAATTCGGCAGGGTTAAAGCAGATGGCCATGTGCTATGACTGTCTCTTGATATCGCAGATAATCCCTGATGTTCATAGAACAGGTTCACAGAAAAATCTGAAGTCTCATTCCTGTCAATAATGCACTTGGACCAATGTATTAACAAAGAAGAAAGTTGCGCCTTTGCACTCAATGTTACTCAAATTTAATATCCCCAACAATTTTTTCAGAAAGTTATTAACAATATTTCTACAATGCTCTTGTGGATATTAAAACAATCAAACCATAATGAACCAAGCTTGGACTGAAAAACGCTAAAACAATGCGTCCACTCAGTTTAAATAGGATTTCAATATTCAGAGAATACTTTGACAAGCTCTGTTGTTGTTTTTTTCATTGGGATGTGATGGAATTTTATTTTTATGTGTTTGATGTATAATTGAACGAGTTCTGCTGTGTCAACCATACACCCCTTCTCTAAAACTCAGTTTCAAACATAGACAAAATTCATCCCATGAAATCTTGAATTTTTGCATCAAATAACTTTTATTTTCAGCAGAAATGTTCTTTTTGCCTTACCTTCAAAAAAAAGAGTAGTAGAACTCTGTTCACTGACAGAATTCGAGTCCTTGACAATCAATCTCACAGTCATAATATCCAGACACTTGACAAACTAGTAAAAGAACAACTCCAATATGCTTAATCAGGCTTGCCCAGATAAAATATTGAGACATTATCAAAATAAGCAAATTTGTATTTCTTTCTAAGAAAAATAAATTATATAAATCAATTAAAGTGCACTTACGGAAATCTATAACTATTCCATTTTGATCTATGACCATTTCATTATCATGGTTGTGTTTATCATTCACACGCACTGTTGTCGTAGCAAGCGTAGTTGGAGGAGGTAACTCTTCACTGAAATTTCCAACTGCCGCTTCTGAAAATTGGATATATAAAATTACATAATGCACACACATAAATAATATTTGTAGTTAGAATAAATATGTATAAAGCAGGGGTTGACACTAACTATGAAATTTAAAAAAATTGTCCGATCGAAATAAAATGATTTTACAGCTCTCTTGGTCCATGAATTGAAGTCGATGAATTGAAGCCAATAATAAACATAGCCCAAATAAGGTCAAAACACTTCTAGGACATCTCATGGAGACTATTACACCCTACAGGGCACTGTATGATTCATGGATTGTGCATGGATACTGCCAGAAGTCAGGACATTATCAAAACGTCTTCATAAATCAAATCATTTCAAAAATCTAATTTGAATTTGAGAAGATTTGAGAACATTTTAGAATTTTATCGAGAAACATGGGATATAAAACACTGTGAAGGGAAGATTTATTCGAATACGATACCTATGCCGAATATTAAACACGTTCTGTTCTATTCTCAGAGTAGTAATACTGATTTATTCTTGTTTTCGAGCCAAAATCTGCACACTAAAGAATTTACCGACTTATATCTTGTATATCTGATCAACGATCATGCATTATTAAACATGCACATCACATAAAATACCTGACAAGCAGAAGAAAACATGTCCACGGCACCTCGAACACTAACTTACTAAAAAAAAAAAAAAAAAAAAAAAAAAAAAAAAAATGAATAATGAAGTACACAATGATAAAAAGAAAACTACTTACTTGAATCAAACTTAATTTCACTAATTAAAATCCATTTTGCGTCGAAATTTAATTCCAATTTTATGTATTTAGCGACAATGTTGTCCAGTTTCACCATAACATTTCGAGAGTACTGAACAACTGTATCCCTCATGTATATGTATTTATCCTTCATACGCGAATAATATTTCCCGCCAATACTGTAGTGAATAACTGCTGATTTAAACACACGAATATCCTTTGAATAATAATTATTGCAATTTAACATCACATGGGAAAAATTTCTAACAGTATCGAATTTAAACACAATAGTCACTGGTCCAGGATCGATTAATGTGTCGTTTTTCCAACCAACCCACTCAAATCCACGCATGCCGATTTCTTGTACATCCAGTCGGAAGTTGGTATCGCCGACTTCGCCATCCGTAAGCTGGCCCAGACCATTCTGCAGATATGTGTCGGTAACGATACCATCGTACGTAAAATCATAGAAATCCACCTCGGGACCACGTTTATCACCTTGACGCATGGAATACGATACAACGCCATCTGAAATACATGAAACAATATTTTACTATTTCATTAGCCTGCCTGAGATTGACTTATAATTATCAGTAGTAAAATAACTCATAACATAGAACATATTTGGCCCTAGAATAATTGTCAACATCGTCAATTCATAGACTTATAACCCAAATTTTCAGGTTTCATGAAGTGTTTTTCAAAGTACTTAAGCCAGTCAGACTCGACCAAAGCAGAACTTACTAGCCTAAGAAGAATTTTGATAGCCCGAACATTTAATGATTTAAAGAGTATTTTGTTCATTATGTGTGATGATTTTATTGCCTGTGTGATATTGTATGATACTGCTTATTGCAGGAAAATGAGCTACAGATTTTTTCTGGTAATATGATATGTGTTCTCCGGAATATTTGGCAAAATTTAGTAGTCCGATCTAGTTTTTACTAGCCTCGAGGATAGGGCAAGTGACTGAATTCTAAGACTGAATTGTAATTGCCATATTTGGATCCTGGATATTGTATACAGATGAAGCATTATTTGTCTGTCCACTCACCTTCCCAAGAACATCCGTAAAGTTCCACTCTCAGACAAACAGTTCTAGGTGTACCACCGGTGGGTATGAATCTGATTCTCTTGCCTATGATGGGTGGCGAAACTTGACGTAACTCAGCAGAATATGTGTTCTCATTCCCTTCAAATAACTGAAAATAGAACAACAGTTGTGTTAAATACTTAAAACAAATACTGTAGAGGGCCACACAGAAACAACGGCAGCATCATGTAAGTATTTGACATGTACTGAACATGATGGCCATTAGAATGGTACTGGCATCTAATATAGACCAACATTTCAACCATCTCTTGTAAGTAGCAACATATCATCTGTTAGAATTAAATGGATAACTCTTACAGCCTTTTTTTGCTTAATTGCAGATACCCCCTGTCAATCTATTGGTGACAATATGTGTACCCCTTGACTAGCAGCATAGGAAATATACCAATGGCATTCAAGAAAACAGGTTAATGACATACGAGAGAGACATTGATTATACAATGATGCAAATAGTTTTGTCCAGTTACTGTTGTCCAGCTTTCAAGAATGACTCAACAGTGACAACAAACAAATTCTCCAAGACAATTGAGTTAGCATTGTTCCATATCCTAGTACCAAGAGATAAGATAAACACACAATGAGTAAATGGATGGCCAATAAATCTACTAGAATATCATGACCAATCGAACAAACATGATGTTGCATATGTGACTGAAAAGCATGAACCTAAAACAAACATTCACAAACAAGCAGAAGTCATTTGCAAAGACCTTTAGATGGTCTGACATTAAAAAAACACACAACATTTTTGAAGGCTCACCATGAAGCAAATTTGTGAAATTTCACCTTATAGATAACTGTGACCTTGACCTTGATCTACTGACCTCAACAGCAAAAGTCAAGTGTACATGTAGGTCACTACCACAACAACCCAAAGCTCTCTAACAAAATTAAAGACCATATAGGTCGAAACATACATGGTTTGGTGAACTGCTTGCTGCACCCAAACATGCACTCTACAAGGCCATTAACACATCCTCAAAGATTTACCATTATTTCTCCCTGTTTATTTGGCTGCCAAAATTCAATTTCCACAATCAAACAAACACACAGAGAAGATAAGAATTTATCACCCAATAAACATGGCATACACCAATCAATTTTTTCACACCAGAAAATTTTGAAAACTCGGGGAGATAAAAACCCAAACCTGAATCCAAAAAATATTGAGATTATTTTTGACAACATTTCATTAGAGAAAAACAAACGTGGGGAATTATGACAACACATGTCTCGTTTGATTCACCGCCGCCGGTAAAAATGGCCGACATTCTCCGGTCACCGTAGAAACAATGATTCATCTATAACTACAGGAAGGGAAATCATAAGAGAAATAATAATTGCATACGAAGCTAACATGGAAATGATTCATTTAACGCTTAGAGCCGAGAAAAAGAGAAAAAATGGGGAGAAATTATTGGATATATTTTTTACCATGTCTCACAGACACACTGGGTCTCCTCAGTTCTAGTCTTATTACGAGTATTTGCCTGTAATTACATAATAATCTCAACATGAGCTCTCCGAGAATATATTGCACAATACAACTAGACAAAAACAATACGTAATTTACTTGTTTTACTCGCAAACAGCCGTGCATACACAGTGTGCAACATGCAGTATTAATTAGACTCATCTTTCAAATCTCTCTTAACTATTTGAGCTCCGTAAAGACAGCCTTGAATCTTGTTTTATAAGAAATATATAGCTTTCTTGCAGGATATATTAATTATGTACATATGTAATTAGTTAAATTTATTACAAATTAGCAGACAATGAAATATGAAATACTACAATGCACTTCATTATTATAAGAAATAATTAATGCCAAGAATATTCTGCCCCTCCTGCATCCAGATTTTAAAGCTGCCCAACTTTTATTAATTATGCTTTAAATTAATCAATAAACTATCTGAAAACTTATGAAGTACTACACACATAAAGTGAGTGTTTTTTTTTCAGGGTCTTCAGTTTCAAAACAATAATTCATTTTATCCTATTTTTAATGTTGCCAAACTTTTATTAAGTGTGCTTTAAATTTATCAAAAATCTATCAGAGAGAAAATAACTAATAAATGAACTGCAAACATCAATTACTGTTTTCCTTGGTCCTCTTGAGTTTCAAAACAAATTTAGTTCAAGCATAATTTTGGAAATCCCACACAAAAAGCATAAAATGCTTCATAATTCTTCAAAATTTTGGTGAAAAGGGTGCCAGATGTTCAAAAATATTAAATTCCTCCCAAATATCTTTTTTACATCAATTTGGATGATCATCTAACACAATTAATTCAATAATGGCCTAATTAATTGGTAATTAAGTGCACACAGACCATTATTGGTATAAAAAGCTTTGTTTAATCAATGAAAGCGACATTGCATAACAATTTAATTAATTAAAACCATTGGAAAAATGCTGTGCATTATTATTAAGCCTTTATTTGCCAGTCAGCTTTCTGCTGCAATATAGCAGGCATAGCCTATATAATAGTGCCTCCAACCGGATTTGAACCCAGGTTGCCAGATAATAAAGACCCCATGGCAAGTGCACTAACCACTGAGCTAATAAAGCATTCTCATCCACTGAACGTAAAATTACTTTGTGTTCTGCAGTAATAAGCAAACTTATCACATTTTCTTAGCAAAAAAGTGCAGGAATTGGGACTCAGTCAATTATACAATCAGTGATTATTCTACAACAATTTCTGATGTTTTGCATGAAATATTTGAGATAAGGTTACATCCAACCTCACACCCTGGAGACTGTTAGATAAGCAAGATTTCTCCTAAAAGCTTTGCTAAATCATTACTCCATCAACAATGCACATATACAAATCAGGACACCATAAACTGCAGAGGAAAACCTACTCGTACCATTTCATTTTGAAAATGCAAAAACCTATCAATAATGTTTCAGCATTGCATCCCATTAAGTCATATAATAGTACTCACAACTGTTCCAAAATAATCAATGACACAATTAAAATCTATATTGTATTTGAAAACGTAAAAAATCAGGCAATTATGTTACAGCACAGCATTGCAGCATCGCATTATGTTGAATTCACTCAAAACAGTTTCAAACATATTGGTAATCAATGAAAAACACAATTACAATCTAATCAAAATGTTAATTTTTAATCAATAATTCATTGTCATAGACACATTGTACATTAAGCGCGGAGATTAACAGAATATCTGAGGCATCATGCATCTATAAAACAAAACCTCAATATCCAATTTTTATGACTACACAGGGATTTTACCTGTACTTTAGATAATACAAAATGAATGCTTCTAAAGGTGTTTTACTATTAATTAAATCATTAATTTTCGTGGGGGATTAAATTTTGTGGATTTTATGGTTCACCTTCAACCATGAAATCAAACCCCATCAAACAATATTTTTTACCCTTGTATTTATTACCTGAAATGCAAAATCCACTAATTAACGTCTCATCAGAAGCATTTTTTTACCAAAACCACAAAATTTTGTCCATTTGAGATTAAATGATTTTACAGTACATGGAATCAGTTGATGTGAGAGGGGGGGGACTATGAAGATCTTGGATGATAAAATTGAAATAACATTAGCAAGGTGTTTGAAGTGACACTTAATATTGGCAAGAATGAAGTTGGAAATCAATAAACTCAATATTATATTCCCACTGTGAGTGTTTTATACACATAATCTGCTTCAAAATATTACATCATAATCATCAAAGTCTGAGAGGCAAACAAATTCTAAGTAATGAAATACTATTATCTATGAATTTGCAGTGGCAGGTTGATTGTTTTCATGATTTCATTATTTGTGTTAAGAGTAAGCACTATTTCAAGCATGTGCAGGTATGTTTTAAAGTTACTGCATCAGCTACCTTAATTAGGCTTTATTTGCAAGTTTATAAGGTAACTCTGAGACTGTGAATTCACAGGTTGCTCAGACTCAATTTTCCAGGTTAATAACAGACTAGGATTAAAAATTGGCAAGAACACCCAGACTCAATTTGCAAACTTAGCACGGTCACTTGACTTGATTCAGGGTCATCATGCAGCTGGCCATAAATATCAAAATAATCCGGTAAATTTTCATCACCTCCTCAAAAACAGCCATGTTATGGAATTCCAATCAGTCTGCACTCTCTTGTAAGAAGCAGATGAAATTTTGAGATACGGAAATACATTTGTATACATTTCAACTGACAACAAAAAAGTAGTTCCTTATCAGAACTAATTTTCTCCCAGCAACATACTTGTCAGAAAGTAGTTCCAATGCATAGTTCTTGCATTTTTTCCCTTCGGGATCTACATTCTGATTATCTTTCAACTCTTTAGTCCATTTTTTGTCTTTTCTGCCAACACTGATCACAAAGTTTGCAAGCATGATGAACTCCATACCAGATAACCTGTCAGCAATGTCGGAATACTTGATAAGAAAATAATCCCTCAAGTTCCTGGAACTACTTTATGCATTAAATCAAATTAGTGCCCAATTAGCAACAAAGAGTAAGATAGAACACGGTTGTGTGACTATTATTTTTGATATGAGGGGAAACTCTAGCATCAATGTCAGTCATAAACAACGTAAAGCAACCAATAAACATTCTGACTGCCTGTATCATTGCCAAAAACACAAAGGTACGGATCACACTCCACCCAACCTTAATGTCTATAACCACGTTCCTTTGTCAGCACAGAGTCACAGAGCACATCCAGGTTCTGGCATTAATTAGTTTACAGGTTCGTAACATTTATTATATAAGTCAGGATAAGACTGTTTTGAGTGTAAAGAAACTCTTTGAACTAAAATAACTTAACAATAACATCTAATTAAAGCCATGTATACAAAAACAATGATGACTTTCATAGCAATATGTGTACATGTGTGCTGAGTCCGAAGACAATAACTCAGGGGCTAGGTAAAGGCTGTTCTGATCACAAACAGGTACACAAAACTGTAAACAAAAATCTGGAACTTGGACTCAGAAATTCTCACTTGAAACTTGGAATTTTTTACTCGAAACTCAAATTCTTAACTAAAAAATCTTTACTCAAAATTTAGAAACCCTCGGAAGTCACAGCATCCCAGGATATGCTCATGACCAATTTCAAGTAAACTGTAAACTACAATATTACATGGAGCCCTCTTAAAACCGGAGATAAGGATGTAAGGGTTACCGCCTACTCAACACATGGTACCCATCGTTTCTGACAAATTTTGAAAGATTAACTTGGCATGGAAGCAGTCTGTATTCCCTAATTAAATAAATGAGTAGTCGACAGCATTACAAATTAGTCTGGTACACTCCACACCAGTACTATGGTGTATTAGCCCCAAAGTTTGGTCATTTAACCCCAGTCAAAACAAACGGAGGAAAGATCATTTTCACATCATTAAGTAAACTCAGATTATTACACAGTTTGACAATTGTTGTCTTTGAGATAAACATCTACTCAGCAAGCCTTATGAAAACATTGAGCCATGATCTGAAAAACGGTTCATAGGAAACACCTGTTGGTAACTTCGTACAAATAACACATTGCCCAATGTTGAGGTCTCCCAAACGCCATGATCAAGTAGACAAGTACTACCATACCAAGGCTCCAGGGCACTGTTTTATCAACGTACTTACGGAAATCGTAAACTTACGTTCAAATTTAAATTCAGTATAATTATTTACCAGCTGTACAGCTGGGAACAGATATTGTTTGTAAGACTTCATTAACTGGATCTTGATTAGTATTACAGCTCAAACTACCACAAATTCGTAGTTGTAATAGTATTATAAAGAATTTAAATTTGATCGTAAGTTAAAGATTTCCGTAAATGCTTTGATAAAACAGTACCCAGATGCATACCAAACACTTATATCCCAATAAATGGTGTCAGAAGAATTGAGTTCTAAACTCTAATCAACAGTATACATGTAAGTGGCAGCAAACGAACAAGTATAGCTACCTTCATAGATGCATACCAATGCTTACATCCCAATAAATTGTGCCAGAAGACACCTATGCCTTTCTAATCAACAGTATAGGTGAAAGCAATCAAACAACCTAAGCTACCACCATACCAAGTCCACAGATGTATACCAACCCTAACATCAAAGAAAGGGTGTCAGAAGCGGGCAGCAATTAAACAATTCTGCAACCAGCTACCACCTTGCCAAGTTTACACGAATACAAACACTAACATCAAAATGAATGGTGCCAGAACACTCCTACTTGCTTTCTAATCAACAGTATAGGTGAAAGCAATCAAACAACTTAGACCTACTACCATACCAAGGCTCAAGAGGCATACAAACACATGCATCACACTAAATGGTGTCAGAAGCGATCAAGTCTCCAGATGCATACCAAAGCTTATATCAAAATATATGGTGCCAGAAGACTACTATTCCTTTCTAATCAACAGCCTAGCATAAAGTAATCAAACAACTGGCTTCCCTGGAATGCGATTCAACTTCTAATAAGACAACATTTGTGTTTGTATTCTAACAACTTGGTGGCAGCAAAGTGGCCTTGAAGCTACATGAACATGTTGATTACACACCCTACACAGTGTCTAATATACTGTCTGTAACACTTACATGTGCATTGTATAAATACCAATCTAACGGCTGCCAAACTGGAAGCTGGCTTAGGGGTGGAATTCAATATTGATCTTATTTTGAGAATAAGGAAATCCAACCATATCGCCTGTTACTGACCAAGAGTTTAATACAGTGTGAGTTGTCCTATACTATTTAGTCAAGTAAGATCAATATTAAATACTACCCAGGTCTTCTATTTGATGACAGATAGCATGTTCTAACATAGGTAGAAATAATTTCCCTCTAAGTATGTTTTAACTGGGATCATACATTCAAAGTTCAAGTTGCATAACCAGAACATTCTGATTAAATTCCTGTCATGCATGTTTGCTACTGTTAACTAATTGTGCCAGATTTGTTTTGGCAAACCACATCTTGATGAATTCAGATTTTCAAGAAATTGTTCAGCCAGGCAAACTGGACTATGTTGCCTTACCAAAGCACTACTGTGTGCTTTTTTGGTAGCACTTTGCTTAGTCTATGCAACGACACAATACCAGCTAGAACTGTGCTTGCCAATAGCATACTGATTATCAGCACTTTGCTAGACGAGCGCTTTCATATGCAACAGATCACTTGGGTAGGGCTTTGCTGTGCAATAGTCTCATAGCCTGGTAGTATATAATTTTTTCACTATGTCCGCTACATAGTGCTTTTTAGACGCAAGCTGTTTCTTAACGTAGCGCTACAGAGCACTGGATAGTGCCTTGGTTAGGCGACAGGCACCTGGTTTCTGGGGTTGCGGATCAAGCCATACTAGAAAACTACATGACCTCCATTAGCAGCATGTATAGGCATCCTCATATTTACTGTACATGCAAGCTCACCTCATTTCCCAGTTTATCCTTGAATCTCGTCCATTCACCTCCATCCTCTCTTTGGAATTCTAACAGAAACTCTTCAGTATATTCTTGACCCTAAAAATAGAAAAATACATACAATTATATGACCATGTACAGAAAAATTCCCGAGCTAAGGTAATGCAGGTATACAAGTTCAAACACTTCAATAGCAAGCACACCAACAGTATTTCTAATCACAGTTTCTAAGATTCCTCTGAACAACTTTTTCATTATATCACATAGACAGGCTTTCTACTGCCCTTTCAAGAAATAGTGGGGCAAAAGTAGGGTATTTTTTGTTGAAAAAGTAGGGCAGAGTAGGAATTTCTGACCTTAAAAAGTAGGGCTAAAGTCATATCACATAGAGTGGCCATTTCATAAACCTTCCTCAGCTTATTTATTTCCATAAGAATATTGTGTTTTACTAAAATGTGTTTGTGTGAAATGGTTGACTTTAAACTGTACCATGTGCACTGGCAGACAAGTTAGTCTAAGAAGTTTACATAGGATTCAAATTGAAATACAAGCCAGAATAATGATGATCTAGCAATCTAACACAACCATAACTTTGTTGCACAAGCACACTTCGTAATATCAATTTCAGATATGGCAAAACAAATTGTTGAACATGTTCTTATCAAGTGCATCCACAAACAATTTTCATTTCGGAACATTTCGGAACATGCAGCAGACGTAAAGAACATTCAGACGATGATTTTATGATCGTGTGCACGTTACTGTAAGAATGTAAAGTGTATTGGCATGTTAGATATTGGGAAATTTGTTGATTTTATTGCTCTTGCCAAGAAGAAATGCATAAATACAGTCTTAGTTTGCATTTTATGATAGCCAAGCACCTAATAAACATTGATCAGCATCATCCATGTCTCCTAGATGCTTGACAATAATAATTTTTCAAGCATCCACCACACCAGGATGAAAGTAACCAAATTATCACAGCCATTTTTTACTAAGTTTTACTGAATAGTCGTGTTTTTTTGTGTTTGTTAAGAGACTTTTATCTAACAATGTGCGAGTACATTCAGTACAATGCGCTGGAGAATTAAGTATTTGGAACAATTCATGGAATGCTTTCAAATCCTTTGTCAGTCTGAGAGAAGAGACAGTCGGAATTATGAGACAATTCACACAGGACGATGTTACAGAGAATGTTAAAGGGATGTACCATAAGTTTTTTCTCTTTCTGAACAGGAATGTATTTTTGAACAGCAAAATTAAAGAAACAATTCAAGTACAAATGACAACCTGACATAATTATATAAATAGACCTATTTATGTTATCAATCAATAAAAAAAATTCAGTCAAAATCATTTGACAGAAACAATATTATTTATTAAGTCGTCATCATATATCACAAGGAAAAGTCTCAAAGAAGTGATAAATAGCAACATCACATATGTATGTAGAAACACCCTAAATGATTAAACATCCCCACAATTTTTCTTCAAAGATCTAAAGTTAATGACGGAAATGAAAAGTGAGCACCAGCCAAGCTGCCGAAATCGCCAATCTAATAACCAGATAAAATCCGGTTAAAAATTGTCAACTACTAGACCCAGAGAATATTCTGGTAATGTGCCTTTAATAGCATCACTATCATGTTTGAGTGTATAATTGAAAGGAAGGAATCTGAAGAAAGATGTCAGATCCAATTACTGAACTGTAACAACCACCATTGTACACAAATTTCCACGACAGTATCATCATAAAAGCCAATCCTCGGAGAAGCTATCAAGCTATATATAGAATAAGCTTTTTTTTCCATATGTTCTCAGTAAAAGAGTTCCATAGAAAATGGAATATTGTTATTTTGTTCTTTTTTGGTTCTTTTTGTTATTTTGCTTAGTTCTTGGGGGTAATTTCTGAATGTTCATATTTGGCACAATATTTCATCTGATGTCTGGAAACGCATAGATGGATCATTAGATAGACTGCATGCACAGTGTTTATATAAAATTATACTCAGGCTGCTTATCAAACTTTCCTCTTGGTTCTTGGTCTGTGAACATTATAGCATAACTGATAACAAATATCAAATCTTTTGCATGACTTTTTTGTACCAGTGATGTCTAAGGAAATTATGTTGGAGCAGCCTGGAAATATGACTACTGGTGAATGTTGCTGGTCCTCCGCCCCCCCCCCCCCCCAACTTGTAAATGTTGCTGGTTTCTGTTCTGTATCTTATACCATAAATCTTTATGTGTCGCACTTATAATGCCACCCACATCTAGCTTAGCCCAATGATATCAGCATAATGTTCTGTTCCCTTTTAATGTCACATTTGTCTTAGATAAATTACAACATTCAAATAAATGACAACAGTTGTCTTTTAATACCATTTTTATAGGAACGATGTGGCTGTGTTTTACTTTAAGATTATATTTACCCGAATATTGAATATTGAAATATTGCTTAAGGACGCAGATAGAAAATGAAAGAAGATAAATGCAAAGAAAAGTCAAATGCAAAAATCACGAGAATACAATGAAAGAGTAACTTCCAGGCAGCTCCTTATTTGCCCAACATAGACTGAAAAAATGTTTAAAAACTGTGTAGAGGAATCAAATCCAATGTTTTGTTGTGATTCTTAGTTGATAGAAGTGCAAGCAATGCTTAGAGAATTACAGAATAACTTGTTTTGCCTTTGGTGCAACAAGGTTGAATCTCTCTTTATAGTTTAAAGAGAGATACATTCACCTTGTTGAGCCAAAGGAACATTATCAGAATTTAAATCAATCTACACTACAGCATATGCAAAGCATGGTGTATATATAATTAAATGATATGAATCCGTAACAAAGTCACAAAATGAGAACTATTTCAAGAAGATGATGAACAATGCTCCAGGGAATTTTCTAATGACAGACGAAAGGAAATAAAACACAAGGGGAGGTAATTACGTGCCACTGATTTTCAGATTAATTAGTAAACAAAGACTTCAACAAAACGTGCGTAATGATGTGTTCTATGTTGGGTAACAATTTACTGAAGTGCACTCAAGTCTAGACATTGCTAGTACATGAATTAAAACATTCTCAGAAACAGTTTTATTGCCCCCTCACACATAACAGCTTAATCAAGAGCATGAAAAGAATGTTTTAATCTGGAAACTATGACAATGCGGCTTGCAGCTTCTCAGTGCATGCACACAGTATGCCATGGTGACCTCGGGATACATTAATTTCTTGTTAAAGTACAAATATTGTGTAAAGTAGTGCAGTGCAATTTGCAAGGCATACAGAGCTCTCTGTTCCACAGATACGCTTATTCATCAGAATGTTTTGGACTAGCAAAGGGTAAACATTGCCTTGTTCATCAGAAATGTCTAGCAAAGGGTAAACACTGCTTCGTTCATCAGAAAGGACACGCATAGGGTAAACACTGTCTTGTTCATCAGAAAGGTCTAGCAAAGGGTAAACACTGTCTAGTTCATCAGAAGGACTAGCAAAGGGTAAACATCGCCTTGTTCATCAGAAGTACTAGCAAAGGGTAAACATCGCCTCGTTCATCAGAAAGGACTAGCAAAGGGTAAACATGGCCTCGTTCATCAGAAAGGACTAGCAAAGGGTAAACATCGCCTTGTTCATCAGAAGGACTAGCAAAGGGTAAACATTGCCTTGTTCATCAGAAAGGACTAGCAAAGGGTAAACATGGCCTCGTTCATCAGAAAGGTCTAGCAAAGGGTAAACATCGCCTTGTTCATCAGAAGGACTAGCAAAGGGTAAAGACTGCCTTGTTCATCAGAAAGGACTAGCAAAGGGTGAACATGGCCTCGTTCATCAGAAAGGACAAGCAAAGAGTAAACATTGCCTTGTTCATCAGAAAGGACTAGCAAAGGGTAAACATTGCCTTGTTCATCAGAAAGGACTAGCAAAGGGTAAACATTGCCTTGTTCATCAGAAAGGACTAGCAAAGGGTAAACATTGACTTGGTCATCAGGTAGGACTAGCAAAGAGCAAACATTGCCTTGTTCATCAGAAAGGACTAGCAAAGGGTACACATTGACTTGGTCATCAGGTAGGACTAGCAAAGAGCAAATATTGCCTTGTTTTTTGACACTCCTTTTAACCTGTTATGGACAAGAGATGCACAGTAAGAGGCCATCCAAACTTGGTAGATTTCCGTTGCACAAATAAATCTTCAAGGGCAAACATTCCTTGTCCGAGTATTCTTTATCTTCCAGAAAAAGAAAGAAAGCTGTTAAAAACAAGACCATATTACAATGAGATCATAACAGAAGAATGAAACCTTGGTAATGAAAGAATGTGATTTTTCGAAAATATTTGCCCAAATTATTTGCGGCCATTTACTGCCTTAATTCTTTCTCCTCACCTTAACTTAACCCTGGTAATGAAAGAATGTGATTTTCCGATCAAGTTACAAAGAAAATGTGCATTCATTTGGCAAATATAAAGTTTCAATTAAATCTTATCTCGGAAACTCAGATTTACAGAATTATGCAATTACTGAGCCCAGAAGAGAATTAGACTGATAGCAGCATAGAACAAACACTGTCTGTCTATAGTGTTTATATTGTACAGAGAGTGTCAGCTATAGGGTTGCACAATGTCAGAGAAAGCTGAAAGCTGAACAGCCAAGATTCTTAACAAACAATGGTGCAATTATGATGCCAAGAAACATCAATACTGTCAGGGTGGCCACAGAAAATCAAGAATGAAATTCCCTGATTATTCTCGGATTGTTCCCTCCGTTTTGGTCCAATCTTAAAATTTCCCTGATTTCGCCCTACAGGCGTGTGCCATGTAATGTAGTTTGTGTTATTTCTGTTTTTCGAATAACCTGATTTTATTCAATGTATCAACGTATGCCTATTTGATATATTTCTGGTTGTTTAAGAAAGCAGGAGTCAAATTTAATATCAGGAAATTACATGCAGTCAACAATTTTTGACAAACAAGAGGCCTTCCCACCACATTGTTTCCATATTTGAATCAGTTTTGTATTAAGAAATTCCTTCAAAACAGATTAAATTGAGCATAACTTTGCCATTTTTCAAGATATTTTCTAGGAATGACTTTTATTTTGGTCAGACATTATGACTCTTTCAGTATACCACTCAGAAAGGTTTAGACTGTAGATGTGGAATACATATAATGAGGGGAAGATTATGAAATGTGACATACATTGTATATATATTCTGGTACGGTGCCATCACTGAATGGTATGTGGAGGAAGATATGTGACAAGCTGGGTAGTTACAATGCCATTAGAATATCTCACAAAACAATGGAGAATCCATCGCAGACAAAAATGCACATAGAAAACAACTGATAGAATGATAGAATACAGTTAGAAACCTAGAAATATATACTTGTGGTGCCAGAAACTACTTTAGCAATACCAATCTATAATATTGGCTAAATATTTCTGTATTGTAACATTACATTTATCTCAACGATATAATACTTCATCATATCATTTGTTTCTAAAATTCCATTTGGCGCCACAAGGTTGTATTGTGCCATTTGTCTATTATGGTAGATACAAACTTCTAGCATCAAAGGGAGGTAAATGTTTTCTATCACACTCAAGTCTATTACGAAGGCACACACTTCCTTTAATTTTTCAAAAACATGCCAAACATTCAGACTGCGGGGTGACTGCATGCAATCTGTTGGCATTTATAATGCTGAAAATCTATCATACGGAAAACACAAATCTTTCAGGCCAAAAACAGAACAGCCATGACTTATGGACCAAAAGGTGCCATTTTTAACACTTGACCAGGAAATTTTATCAATACCACTTTTGACCAATTTAATATGTCAGATCAGTGTGACCATCATCATAGAAAAATCACAAAATAAACGTAAATTAAAAGTATGGATGTTTCAACCACTGTTTTCTACATTTAGCGAAGACACAAAAAGCCAGCCTATTCGTTTATTTGCCAAAACCACATGCAAACATAAACAAAATTTTAACTTCTAAGAACTGCGCTTCTTGCACTATTTAGTTTGTTTATGTGTGGCTTCATCGCCTGTCAACATTTTAATAGATTTATCACTTAGCAGAACAAGGTACCAAACTTCTAACCACACAATCAAACTTCTTATTTTAAATTCAAATGGATTTTGAAGAATACAATCAATTCTTCTAAGACATCATTTCCAATGAGTACCACATACACTCTTACCTACAGATTGGAAGCTCTTCCAGGGTCCGCAATCTGGGCCACTAAGGCACTTGGTCATTTCTAAAACAGTTTTCAGACTTAAATATATAAGTTCACATTTTGAAGACACTTTTTAATGACAGAGCAGATTTTAATTGCTTATGTAATTAATTAATCATCAGATGAGAAAAATGGCTTCCATAGTATATAGACGAGTGACATCGAGCCACTCGACCAACATTTATGAAACTTTACAAGACCATTCCAGGAAGGCATACCAATGGACATCACTCAGGCACCAGCTATCAACATGTTCACAACCAGAACAGGGCGATTCAATAATTGTCTGGAATAGAACCATGGCCATGGAACATTAATATCATCAATTCCAATACACCAAATCAGAACAGCAGCGTTGTTTATGGCATTTCTTAGGTTTCTGGTGACACGTTGTTTATGGCATTTCTAGGGTTTCTGGGTACACAGCTCACCACGACTGGTGTTAGAAACTTTCTAGTAACATTGGACAAATGATTTATGCTTTCTGGCTAAGCACCCGCCAATTGATATATTTCGCAGACCGACATTTTCCTTGCACAGAATAAATCATCGGTTCTCGCTTCACTTAGCATGCAATGTCGAATCAACACTTCTGCAAACATTGCTACAATACTTACCACTACAAAATGTCTACAAAACATGAGCAATTATTCATCATATTGAGGCAGCAGCCTTGCATGGTCGACTTTTTCCCCCAACATTTCAACAGGTAAGGCCATAGTGTTATAATTGTTTACCGAGTTCCAGACAACCTTTCTGCCATCTAGACAACGCTGTAAGCCTGAGTGAAGTCAGCTGATAAACTCATGCAGCCTCATGGCTTATCATGAATGGTTAAAACATGCTTTGCATGTTGATATAAATCGATTCTGATTCTTAATTTTATGCAAGCATAGGAAAAAAGAAATGAGGAAATCAGACAGGGAAGGCAGCACTCAACTTAACCAGCCAAGCACAGTAACAGAACAGTAACATCACAACACAACTACAAAGAGCAAGTCAACTTATTGCCATTGAATTGTCTGTAATTTGGGACATCTTAAACAGTGGTAATATGCATTTATATACAGAAATAAGAAGCTCTGCTTTCTCCAAATCAACATGGCACTTCAGGGAACAATTACATGCAATAAGCACAAGCAATGTTGCTCATTGTCTCCTATTGTCTCGTACAAGGACGCAATAATGGAACATGGCACTCAGGGAACCATTACATGCAATAAGCACAGCCAAGTCATTTTTCATTGACTCCTATTGTCTCATACAAGGACGTATCATGAAACATGGCACACTTTTGGAACCATTACATACAATTAAAGCACAGCCAATGTTCCCCATTGTCTCCTATTGTCTCGTACAAGGTCGCAATAATGGAACATGGCACACTTTTGGAACCATTACATGCAATAAGCACAGCCAATGTTTCCCATTGTCTCCTATTGTCTCGTACAAGGTCGCAATAATGGAACATGGCACACTTTTGGAACCATTACATACAATTAAAGCACAGCCAATGTTCCCCATTGTCTCCTATTGTCTCGTACAAGGTCGCAATAATGGAACATGGCACACTTTTGGAACAATTACATGCAATAAGCACAAGCAATGTTGCTCATTGTCTCCTATTGTCTCGTACAAGGTCGCAATAATGGAACAAGGCACTCAGGGAACCATTACATGCAATAAGCACAGCCAAGTCATTTTTCATTGACTCCTATTGTCTCATACAAGGTCGCAATAATGGAACATGGCACACTTTTGGAACCATTACATACAATTAAAGCACAGCCAATGTTTCCCATAGTCTCCTATTGTCTCGTACAAGGTCGCAATAATGGGACATGGCACACTTTTGGAACCATTACATACAATTAAAGCACAGCCAATGTTTCCCATAGTCTCCTATTGTCTCGTACAAGGTCGCAATAATGGAACATGGCACACTTTTGGAACCATTACATACAATTAAAGCACAGCCAATGTTTCCCATAGTCTCCTATTGTCTTGTATAAGGTCGCTATCATGGGACATGGCACTGGGAACCATAATAATTCAAGGGCTCAGTGCAAAACTATGGTACAAAATGCCTCTATAAATTGATGTAGTTACCATAATGTTGTACCGAGCTCCCATATTACATGCATTAAGCACGGCCAATGTTTACCACTGACTCCTATTGTCTTGTACAAGGCTGCCATCATGGAACATGGCACTCAGGGAACCATTACACCCAATAAGCACAGCCAAGGTTTCCAATTGTCTCCTATCTGGACTATCACTGTGAACATTAAGACTATAGCTAGCATGGTATATGAATCATTTATTGATTGTTCTATAAAGACGCTGAGTAAACAATGGGGAGCCAAGAGAAATACCAAACCATGAGACAATATAACCATAACAAAATACTCGCATGATGTATTATTCACAGTAAGTCACAATGTTAAAGTGTCTTACTCCAGGAAGCTAGCAGGACTTAGGAGATACTCCGAGATAATAACCAAACTAGAATAAGACATTATACAGGATATCTAGGCAAATATTGACAAAACAACAGGCTGGATTAGTGGCTTTGTTGACAAACCTGTCCAAGTTCATAGAGCTCTCATGCTTATTAATGGAATAATGAGTAAATTATGAGCAAACTATGACAATTTAAATTTGCAACATCTGTTACCACAGGGGGGGGGGGGGCAGCAAATATTAGAGACAAGTCTGGCTTAAAACAATATAAGACATTAAACAATGCAAACATCCATTGCACAGTTGTGAAGAACATTGTCATATTAAAATGCATCATGATAACAATGCGTCATCTTGCACAGAGGTACTAATGGAACACTAAGTGCAAAGCAATTAGTTTTCAACCTACTGAATACAAAGTATAATGCTTTAGTCTGTTTCAATGGTCACTTTGTTCAAATATTGTTTCATTGCTGAAATTCAGCTGATGAAACTCAAATGACCATAACTTTGTCAGTTCTTTGAATTTCTTCACCAAATAACTTTCATTTTTTGCAGGAATTTGCTTACTCCTTCTAGTGCAGAAGTGAATAGTAAAACCCCTGATAGTAGTATGAAAGTGGAACTATATGAATGCATTAGGCAACCTGGTAAGGCAAGTTTATAATATGTTTCACTGGTTTAGCAACATCCCTCTGACAGATTTGATCAATAAATCGTGCATCATATAAGATGGAATTAAACCATTACAATACATCAGACACAATCGCAATTTTCTCATTTTCTCATCAACAAACTTGGCACATTTTTTTCTGTATTTCATAAATCTTGAACAGTTATCATCTCTAAATACCAGTATTTCTATCGCTAGGCAACCACTTAGTAAATATCTGTATATCAATCATTATAAAAATAGCAGAAAAATATCAGATTGACATGGAAAATGTTGGAAAAAATGTCAGAAAAAATAAAAACATGTTTTTTATACATTGTTCCACCCAGTCAGACGTAACCTGGTTATAAAAGAATAACTTCATTCTTTGATCAATGATGACAAACAGATAATTCCTAGAATATGTGTTCATAATTACACAATAATGAGGGAGCCAGCCTTGAGGTTAATTGCCATACATTATCTCACAAAAATCCTCGTTTAAATGCTTGATATGCAAAACTATTCTTTTTTATATACAAAGATTATTATGTTAATAAGCAACATTATGAAATAATTATCATTTTTAATAAGTTACATATCTCAAAGCAAGAACATTTCTGGTGAAGGGCATTGAACACGTTTCCTACCTGGTTTCCAGGTTGTCAATGTTTCTGTTGTAATGATAACAACAAATTTTTATTGGTCCCCATACCAGGTCTATAAACCTAGCTTGCAACTGTTTGAGTTATGGTAGGATCCAGATTTCTTAACAGAAGGACTGACACCGAAAAATATCAGATGGGTGGAGGACAAACATATAAAGTCCCCTCCGGCCCAGTTGTAAACTGGTAGGGGCCCCCAACCAGCCACAGAAAGTACTGTTCAGAAAAAGGAGCATAATAAATAGTGATATCATGAGAAAAAAACATGTTTCTCGTTACTTTTGTATCATCCCCCTATTTTCTTGACAAAACCCAACAGACAGGAAAGTTGGGAAAAGTAATAAATAGTGTTTCCCCCCCCCCCCGAACAAAAAGGTAACCCCATGATAATGATTTGCTACTTTTGTATCATCCCCCCTCTGATCTCCCTGACAAATCTCGACTAATACCAGTAAATATGTTACATCACACAGAATGTAAGCCACTCATCAATTATCTATCTTAGAACTCCACATTCTCCTGATTATAAAACTATTTCTGGATTGTTGTAAATAACATTTAATCTAGAATGTTTAACATTTAATTGTGGCAATTTCATCGACCAGCAAGCCTTTAACTGTTTGAGATACAAATGTTCTCCATCTTGAATAATGATAAGTTGGAAACAGCTTTTATTGTTTGTGTTACATCTAAATGTCAATTGTTCAATGTCTCATAACTTTTAACTTCATTTTTTCTTGTTCTTCCCAAGGTACAGGCACTCCCTCATATGCAAAGCTTGCTTCAGCAGAAAACTGACTGGCCTTATTTATACATGTTATGCTTGGCATATTCTTTATGCTTATAGCATGTTCTTTATGCTTGGCATGTTCGGTATTGTGTTGGTTATTACAGTTTTGTGAGGACAAACAACAAATTGTCGAGACAGGTAAATAATCTGGATTGTTTCCATCGAGTAAAGGGTTAAATTATAAATTAAGACATTTCCTGATCTATGTATGTGTGTTTTGATTATTTGATTAGAATCATAAATAAGAACATGTTCTTGACATATGGGAGGCACTGACTGACATTCGGATACAATTAGAACAGAACTTTGTCAGATAGTCCATAAATCACACCTTGATAAAGGTAATAAAACTTTTTTAGGCCACTTATTAGTCAGAGAATGAAATTCAACCACCAAGTAATTTTATTACAGGTCTAATAAGTTTAAACCCTCAATCCATAGACTGGCTGACGCGAATAATTCCCAAAACATTTGGCTAAGTTCTTTAAAACCAAAAACAGAAAACAATATGTCAAAATAAGCAGCACACATAATTGCCTTTAGTAATGTTTGGCATACCAGCATGGTATAACAAGCACCATTGCATTCTGGAACATTTGGTCCTCCGAAATCATGTTCAAGCAAGCACCACAGTGTTATGAAACGTTTGGTCTTCCAAGACCATGTTCTAGCAAGCACCATTGCCTTATGAAACATTTGGTCTTCCAAGACCATGTTCTAGCAAGCACCATTGCCTAATGAAACAATTGGTCCTCCCTCCAAGACCATATTCAAGGAAGCACCATTGCCTTATGAAACAATTGGTCCTCCCTCCAAGACCATGTTCTAGCAAGCACCATTGCCTAAAGAAACAATTGGTCCTCCCTCCAAGACCATATTCAAAGCAAGCACCATTGCCTAATGAAACAATTGGTCCTCCCTCCAAGACCATATTCAAGGAAGCACCATTGCCTAATGAAACAATTGGTCCTCCCTCCAAGACCATGTTCTAGCAAGCACCATTGCCTAATGAAACCATTGGTCCTCCCTCCAAGACCATATTCAAGGAAGCACCATTGCCTTATGAAACAATTGGTCCTCCCTCCAAGACCATATTCAAAGCAAGCACCATTGCCTAATGAAACAATTGGTCCTCCCTCCAAGACCATGGTCAAAGCAAGCACCATTGCCTAATGAAACAATTGGTCCTCCCTCCAAGACCATATTCAAGGAAGCACCATTGCCTAATGAAACAATTGGTCCTCCCTCCAAGACCATGTTCAAAGCAAGCACCATTGCCTTATGAAACATTTGGTGCTCCCTGCAAGACCATGTGCAAGCAAGCACCATTGCATTATGAAACATTTGGTTCTCCCTCCAAGACCAGGTTCTAGCAAGCACAATGGCTCCATGGCCAGACTTCACAAAACATTCATGCAGCCATTCCCTCACTCATCCACCCGGCCATTCCTCAACACAATACAAGCCTCCATGCCTCATTATCAAGATACCATTGGCAGCAATCATAATAAATCTTTCATAGATGAAGATCTAAACAAAATAAATCCAGGAAAACTGGAAACATTGCTCCTATACTTTCGGAACACATGAAATTTATTTGGTTTATATCTGTGTAAATAAGCTGCACTAAATCTCTCTGAAATCTATTGTGGAAAGCCAACATCTCTCCAAAATCTATGTGGAAAGCCAGCGGCAAATATTTTTAGACAAAAATGGGTTATCATGTTATTATAGAAATTTTTTTGTTAATGGAATATTTTGTATGTAACAATACACGGTGCAAATTCCTCAGAACTGACAGCTACTTGCTTGAACAGACATGGAACAAGACTTAGTGTGTGTGCCTGAAGCAGCATAAATTAAGCTCTGAGTTCAGCCTTTTGTGCTCCACTGTTTGGGTGCAGTGCTGCCTTGAGCAAGTTTACTGCAGGTTAACACAATTATTTCCAGGATATCTCTTCAAAGGTCAAATGCAGTTACAAATACAGTGTTAAACCTGAATAGAATTTTTTTTTTGCAGACTTAAGGCTTAATAACAGTAATCTACAAATATTTGAACCCCACAACCCAATATTCAAATTTCTTTGTTTCTATGACAGACCTCTGCCCAATTTGGGAATTTTGCGTCGCGGATTCTTACAAATTGGGAAAAAAATAAGCGGTCAAATGGCAAAATTTGGATTTTTTTCCTTTTAAAATATCTTAAAACCATGGATACATATCCATTTTTATTGGAGGATGGTTAGACTCCGTACCGTTCCGTACTGAACCGGAGCAGTCAATGCATAGTACAGACCGTACTGTGACCAAACAAACTCGATATACCATCCAATAGGCTACAATGGTAAATCCAAAATAAATTAGATATTTGGTACACCGTGTTATACTTAGTAATAAACATTTTTCGCTCTGGAGTAAAAAAAAAAAAAAAAAAATTGGGAATGGAATTTGAGGCCGAATTTCGGCCTCACACAATACCAAGAAAAAGGTCTGTTATGAAGTCTTGAAGTCCGATATTTTTTCATAATTTCTGGAAAATTCTGGCATCATGATAAAGCTTCAACCATTATATGAAGTTTGATCCAGGAAGATATTATTCATTTTTGCCAAAATTTTCTTCCTGTACCGAAAAATCAGAAAATTTTGTGAGGGATAAATTTTTGCTATATTTGCAAAAATTGGTTAAAAAGCAAAATTTTATTTCAAAACACTTACACACCAATTTTAAAACGATACAAACTAGTTCTTACTGAATTTTAAAATCACTAACATTTGACCAAGGAAATTAGTTATGAGCAACAAATTCACAAAATTTTGACTTCAAAATATTTTCTGATTCTACCAGTATACCAAATAGCCTCAATTAGTGTAAATTTCATGTACCAGATAACTCTATGGGGAACTCAGATTATCCAATTATATCTTATACATGTGATAGGGGAGAAGTCATTAGCCATAATTTACCAGTGATTTGTACAAATCAAAAACCGAAAAAATGTATTTTTGAGATAAATATGGTTTTTCGAGATTTTTTTTTGGAAAAATTTCTCATGAATGATGAGTGTCATGAGTAGTATATTTCATCTACTTATGGATCTAGCTCACAGTAACTCACTCCCATGTACTCCATGCACTTTTATGAGGTTTTTCTGTATATTATATGGTGTACTATCAAAGGACACATGTTTTCATGCTGTTTGGGGAAGGTGGTTCTCAGAAATTCTCAGAGCCAAAACTTTCCCCTGCTAGTAGATATTTATCTTTTTGATCTGTATATATGCAAAAAACATACATTTGTTACAGTTTTTATATAGACTGATATCCTTGAAAGTGAATGAGCAACACAAGTGAAACTAAGGCAATTCAATTCAAGGCTGGTATCCCTGTGTTACAGACCCTAAACACTGCTTTGGGCACTTAATTAAATCATGGCCTCCCCTAAACTGCTTTGGGCATGGGACTTAAATCAGGGCCTCCCTAAATACTGCTTTCGGCATGAGACAAAAATCAGGGCCTCCCTAAACACTGCTTTTGGCATGCAGGACTGAAAGCAGGGCCTCCTTAAACACTGCTTTGGGCATGCAGGACTGAAAGCAGGGCTTCCCTAAACATTGTACTGCCTTTGGACATGGGACCTCAAGTCAGAACTAAGAATCCTGATAACATTCCATAGATTGTGTACTGTATACTGCTAAGAAATGTGATGCAAGGAAACATTACCGGGTAATGATATAGCAGTGTAAATTATCTTGCCTGACTCATCGTTAAAAACAGATTATTTCTCAATTAGCCCAGTGTCGTTAGCAACACATTTCTGATAAATAAAACATCTAAAATAGATGAGTATAATGTTCAAATTAATAGAATCTTGTTATTTCATGTCAAGCGTAATTTAGTTAACAATTTAAAATGATTTTATTCAAGGGATATTTTTGACATGAAATGGCTTAATTGATTAAATTAGTAATTAAGGGCACCTTGCATACTTACTGGTTGTTTGAAACATAGATGGGACCGGTATCAGGTTCTGGGATGCACAGCAAGAGGTAGGGTACGATGTCTTTTTGCTTTAAGCTCCTACAGCTGACAGGGATTTCATAAATTATACAAACCATGCAGGAGAAGCTACTCTAATCCCTGTAGTATTTATACTGTAAATTAACACAGCAATCCTTAAATTCCTTGTTTTGAGTCATTTTAAAGGGATTTTAAAAGGGTCACTGTTTGTTTGCTTGTTTTCTTGCAATAGTTCTATATTCTAAGAACAGATGGTTCAGGGAGCCTCTCTTGTTTCAGGCATTCCTGTTAATCATCAACATGTATCAAGGCTTGCTTTCACTTAGCAGACAAAAGTGAAGATTAAAAATTAACCCATGACCCGCAATTTCCAGAGTCGTCAAAAATTGTGCAAAATAATATGTATTTCAGTTGAAGCACATTTGGTACATCCACATCTATTCCCAACAATCAAATCTTTGTCAAATCCAAGAGTCCAAATGCAGTTCAATTCATCCAAACGATAGCTGTGCAATAGGATGGTTGTTGCATTTCAGTTTAAATGTATTTGGTTCAGACTGGTGATGGAATATGTGGTACAACAGTAAAATAAGCACATAAGCAAGACTGGCAAAGTGTCAAATACAACTGTACAATGTACCCTGGATATACTTTCAAACCGGTTTTATTGATATAATCAGACCACACATTATTGACATACCTGGCCATTTCCAAATCTTCCTTGTATTTCGACCATGGTGATGACAGTTAGACGACTGAGGTCAATTTGTAGATACTCATATGTGTTCTTAGTAATTCTTGGTTTCGGACACCATGCTCCACCATTTGTCTCTGTGCGGATTCTAAAAATAGATCAAATATAATTTTATAAATAGATGAGAAAGTTAGTATGATTCTATAAATAGATGAGAAAGTTAACATAATTCTATAAATAGATGAGAAAGTTTACATGATTCTATAAATAGATGAAAAAGTCAACATGATTCTATAACTATCAAGAAATTAGATTAATTGAAAATAAATTAAAAATCGAGCAATATTTTAACAACAATTACAGTCTGTTAATGCATGCTTGAGACTGGTTGTAAACAAGCTTTTACATAGCTGCAACCAATGAGAACATCTCTTACAAACAACCGTCCAATAGACATTGAGTCATCACGGCACATGGAATAATTGAATTATAATTGAATTGTTTTAAGTCAGTCATAACCATTGATGTTCTATAATACCAAAGAAATCAGGATTTATAGGCTGTGACTTTTAACTTTAAAGTGCCAGAAAAATGGTTTGATAAAACACCATTTTACACCTCATATATAAATCTTTGAACAAACACACAACAGCTACTGTTGTTTGCCTTATAAAAGCTGCCAGTCTTGGTGTTCCCTGTTTTCATCATAGAAACAAAAAGTTAGATAGGGCAAGCAGTAAAAGTCAAATTTTAATCAAATGAACCAGTATGATATTTTTCAATTACCACACACATTCAAAAGCCTTAACACAGATCGAGTGACACAATAAAATAAACAAATCCAATAACATCTAAGATATCTTAATTTCTCTGAGAACTGCTGGCACCAGCAGAGATATAATATTTCCTACTTTTCAGTGTAAACTTTAATTGAATTACTTGAGACAAGGTCTCGGATGCAATGAATCTTTTGACTTCCAATTCTAAATAAATGTCGAAAATAATTTAAGTGAATTTACCATTCAGCAGTTTTTGCCTCCCAGGGTTTTAAAAGTTCCACTTACAGTTAAATTTCGGTGATATAGACACTAATATAATTATGCCACTGGGGTCATATTGTCTTGACACTTAATTGGCCAGCCGAAAGAATTAAACTGTTTACGATATTGGAATTTAATTGGATTGAAAAGTACATTGCCAGTTGCTAGGAACTGATGTTCCTGACCATTTCATGAGCCGGTTAGACAACAAGGGAAGCCAGTGCTTTTGTCAATTAAGGGAAATACTGAGTACATTTTGTCATTGCAAGTATGGCACAGGGAGCCAACGTGGGTCAACAAACCCAGAGAATACTTACACCACACTGAAAGTGCACTGGGTGCAACATTAAATAATTGAAAGTAAAATTAAGTATGCTTAGTGCTGAATCTAGTTCTCTTTAAATGTAACATTGTCCAAGGACCATCAAGCAATAAAATTCCTGAAAGTCTCCTAACTTGAGCTTGACTCCGAATCTATCTTGAATCTATCTGGGCTACCACAAAACAAAAGGCAGTCTTATCAAATATAGTCTGGAGGGATAAATGCCTTAAAGACCATTGAGATAAGATAAACAGAAATTTACATACAGTTGAGATGGACACATTGACAGGCTCTGTTATCACCGAACAAACAGGGGATAAAAACATATCATGAAATCAGAAAAACAATTTTATCTACTAGTTTAGAGTTTCACTTAAAAATTGTCTGAGAGACGATTGTTTGTCTCCAGTGCTTGTTTTCTGACAAGAGAGTTCTCATTATCTGCAATGGTATAAACTTAGGCTGGGTACCAATTGAATAAGAGAATGGCATGGCTGGGAACCTGCAGATTATTACGATTAGTGATATAGTATTATCATAGTTGGGGAAACTTTCCCATGGCTCTCGGCACAAAAATTCTTTCATTATATCTGCAACAGTATATGAAAGCCGGATACCGTTAGAAAATGTCATGGCTTACTGAGGGAACCGGCTGATTATTAGCGATATCATAGCTAGGAAATTTTCCCATGATTCTCGGCACAAAATGGCCCCCAATGAAATCAGATATTAGTAGATAATAGGTAGTGAAATATACAAATATTGATCCTGAGGGAGTTTGTGGAGTGACAACGTAGATGATGGGAATATAACATTGACCAGAACTGAAAACACTGAATAAATACAGAGATAAATTATAGTCTCTAAAGTTGATAATAGATGAATAATTTGTTAAAACAGTTTACTAGTCTATTTATACTGCTAAACTTTAAATAAATATCAAGAACAAAAGATTTGCATAAAATATTGATGAGAGAAACTTTTAAAGATTACATACATAATAGACGATCAATAACTATTAACATCCACCATATTGGAAACAGTTAATGCGTCATGACATTAAGGATTTGCCATTTTGTCATCTTTTTCTGGATAGACACATAATTTTTTTATTACGTCAAGCATGTAACTAATACATTGAGAGATTTATATTTACAACAGACCTATTTTCATTGAACTTAGCCATGACATAAAATCCCCGAAATTAAATGACATTCAAAAAGAATTTTCCAAAGTTTTCCATTCAAGAAATTTTTTGCCATTATACCAAAATCATGTCAGACATCGTGGATTCCACTGGTTCTATAAAACATTTTCCTAAGAACATTTAAAACAGAGGTAAGTATTTTGACATTATAAATCTTTCCTAGAATATTCTTCTAAGAACATTTAGAATAAGTAGGCAAAGTAGGTGGTTTGACATTAAAAGGTATTAAAAATTTAAGTTCCCTAAGTGAAAGTGTGGAGCTTATATTGATTAGAAATGATTTAACAATACCATATAAGGAAAATTCTCTGAACTAGAGAGAAGTCTGAAAGACCTAGTTTAATATATCGGGGCATAACATTGCATGCATAACTAATGTACCCTAAGTAATGTATCATTTATACTACACATGTGCAGTAGCAGCCTTTATGGAAATGCAGAATCTGGGTCTCCGTCAAAACTTAAAATCTTGACATTGGATGAAATCTATATTATACTTGAACTGTGACATTTTAAGAAAATCTTCACCTATGCACATTGGTGGTCTCCAGACAAAATTTTATGGAAACCATTATTGACAAAAGGAAACACTTGAATAAAACCTGAGACATGAACCTGCTGAGCTAGGTGTAAAACATCTGTCCAAGACTCAGACTAATTTGTGCAAACCAATCAAAATCAAAGAAAATATGTCCGAAACTTCAGTCAGATTTAAAATTGTCTAAATGTTCTGGCAGAGTTTTGGAGTGCTGGTATATTAAATGCAGGAGAGATTATTGATAAGATATTTCCCGATTCAATACTCCAGAGGGTTTCAGAGTAATAAGTCTACGATAGTGCAGGATTGAAACTGTTTTAGTTTCTTAGGCAGCTTGTGTGAAGAACCTGCCAAAATATTGCTAATATTGCAGAGTTGTGAAAAGTGCATGATCATTTTAGTGCATAATGCAGCATGGGAAAAGAAATTGCTAAATATTTCTTATGTGCAAGTATTGATCATTTTATTGCATTAGCAAAACAGAATTTTGAAAGTAACTGTGGCATTAAATTATCAACAATATACAGGCACAAAATTAATTGGTATGATTTCTCATGAAAAGTACATTTTATATGATTTTTTAGTAAAAGTTTTTATTTCAGCATCATCAGGACTGGTTTGGCTTTAAGTTCATACATTCTGAGTGCTTAATCACACCCATCTCGATAAAACACTGAAAACTTGCGAAGAAAACATAAAAATAGTTTGGGGAACTTAGTATCCAATTATTTTTTATAACCGCAAGCATAAACATTATCAAAATATTCTATGAGATGGTAAACGGATTTGTCCAAACATTCGTTATAATATCATTATAGAGGAGAGAGAGAGAGATAGCAAACATAAAATAACACTAGAGTAGAGGCGGCTGTGAGGAGTCTGTCTGGAGCCAGGGTGGTGATTCTGTGTATACTTGGTCAGTTATATCTGTCAGCAGTCTAAAGGTGGGAAGCCTCAGATAGATGATAAATTTATATTCCCTGGTTACAATTCATTAATTTTATTGACTCCCACTTTCTCATCAAATCTGACACTTTAGTCGAAATATGACCTATCCGAAAACTATAACACTTAGAATTGAGTAGTTACTTTTACTTTTTTTCTAAAGCCTCTTGAGTCTGACCAGGCTTGATTTGAGCACAATAAATATTTTTGTCTGGCTGGAAGATTATCTGTAACAGTTTAATTTGAGAATAATTCCTGGAATGTGAGAGAGAATACAGCTAGAGCAGGGGATATTTTTTCTGTGATTTTTGGAATTCGACACAATTATCTGGAATTTCTGAAAATATCTCTTGGCACGAAACCAAATCTTTTAGCAAATATTATATAAAAATATCTGGAGTTATTATATAAGATGTAATTTTTTGTCCAACTTATCTTGGGCATTTTTTTATTAAGGCCACAACAAATGAATTCCTAGATCAAACACAAGAGAAGAACTTTATTAATCATTTGTCATCATAAAGCCTTTCAACACTAAGCAGTTTTAGACAAATATTTTCCAGAGGGACATTAATTTATTGTACATGTGGAATTCTATCACAAAAACAGTGAAATCAAGCACAGAAACACTTAAATGGAAACATCATAACATGATATCACAATGCAAATCAGGATTTGAATATTTCTGCAGGATAGTTGAACAAAAACTTATGTTGGGGAAAAGCATTTTGTCGGGGAGGGGGGGGGGAGCATACTTTTAAACAAACAACTTTGTTATTTGAGATTGACAAGTTCTCCATGGTTCAATAGGGGGATGGGGTATCCTGGATGTTTTAGGCAAAAGAGTCACCATACGACCTATGGCTGCATATGACTTATGACCAGTCACTTTACAGTAATTACGATATTCCGCTTGAGGATCTTTACTTACAGAGGGATAAAGCAAGGAAGAATCTAAGCAATCCGGATTAATGAATAAATTCAATGAGATAAAAGACAAGTCAACTGGTCAATTGCTGATATTAAACTGACCACCAGGGAAATAAACACAGTGTTCAACAAGTGGCAAATAGCCTGAAGACTGTAGCATACTATCCCTCAGGGGAAATAAGCCCAATGGCAAGATGTCCTGATTCCTTCTGATTTCATATGTGTTCAATCTTTATAAGAGACTGTTACAGTTGGCGCGTTACATTGGGTATGTTAATGAACCCAAAAATTCTATGCAGAATTTAAGATCTAGGACATTTCGAGCATTCAGATTTGTTGTATCACATGTATCACAAACCACCAAAGTTGGGATGCTATCAACCCCCCCCCCCATTCTGGGCCAAACCAAGAAGATTTCTAGCACAGAACAAAAATATTTAGGGTGGGGGCAGTTCAGCTTTTCAGTGTGACATTTAGAACTTAATTAAGATTCTTAATGAACTGAACAAGCAATGATCAGCGGGACAATCGGGATGAATCAAGAATGGATTTAATTGATGATAATTGGTCTGGTTTGTAAAGCGACTGGGTGGTTATACTAATTGCAAACTTGTTTGGAAGGAAAATATCAACCACTAATCACCATTAACATCATGTTTCCTTCCGATGTTTCCGATGTTTCCGATGTTTCCGATGTTTCCGATGTTTCCGATCAATATGAACCCCATACATGGGGATTGGGGAACATTTGTTACGTTGCATTGATAAGACAACTGGGTTCCCCCAGATTATACTCGCTGCAACGGATTTATAGCTCTGGTAGTAGTATAGCAGTAGTCAAGGTTTCTCAGTTGGCTTTTTCATATGGGCTCTCAGAACTAGCAAACATAGTTGTTTAGGAGACATTGATGATCAAGATTTGGGTGTGTCGATTCCTCCAAAACCTGGAGTTTGGTCATCCAATTTAAAGTATTTGCAACAAATAAAATGGTTCATTGATTTGATTGATATATTAAAACAATATTACCGGTACTTAAAGAGGATAAGCATTCATAGGATTGGATCAATGAATCTACAGCTGGGTCAGCTATGAAACAGAGGTTTGGGAAATCCCTGACTGTGGAACCGATGCTGAAGGTTGCAATACATTATTCCAACATCATTGCAGACTCACTTTCCAAATGGTCATAAATTCTGCAAGTATATACTTTTCCCACAAAACATTGACCAACCCAGAAACACTTCAATATATTCATACAGACTAGGTGGCACCATATCTTTGCCTCAGCAAGTTTGCGAGAGGAATTCGCAGGAAGATTTTGTAGGGCGATAATGGCTGTCTAGGAGGAAATGGAACCATTCCGTGTTAGGCAAATGGAAAAACGGACAATACATAATCATTAAGAAAACAATAACTTACTAAGCAAAGCATAACAAGTCCCAAAGGAGAATAACACATTATTTTAATGTTCTGTGCACTCTATAATTGTCTACAGAACTAATCAAGGCTCTTGTCCTGTCTGGTAATTTTCTTTTTCCTCGATTACGGACGGTAGTTTGCAGATTTTTTAGTATGTTCCGCATAGTCAGGACTAAAGCAGACTGTGTCGTTCCCACACTTTGGAGGCTTCTATCCAGGACTCGGTAACTATTCTCCAATAATTTAAATTTGGTTAATGCCGCAATAGATAACAAGAAATTAGTTTTGTTAAGAAAAACCCACAACCCAAAATACCACTGAATCAATTAACTAACAAAAAAGTTAATTAACATTTTCAATACAATTCAATTTGGTGGTAGAATTTTAAAGTACAACAAATGCGCATGATTTATATATGTTTTAGATTATGTTTAAGCCCAGCCATGGCATCTACCAGATAAAAATACAAAGTACCACACAATTTTTTTATGAACTTGCAAATTGCAACCTAGTGCATTATAGGCTTCATAATAATTTATTAGCCCTGGCTGAGCATTGGGGTCTCTACGATGCTATTTCTTCTTCCTCCTTGCCCCCCCCCCCCCCCACTCGACTGTACATCTTCCAAAATTCCCCTTGACCTAACTCCACCTACATTTCTTCTAAGCTTCGCCCCCGAAACTCCTCCAATCCCATATAAGGAGAAAAACTGCAGTTTCGCTATACTTATCATACACAAAACTAAAATATTCTATATGACATTCTACGCTATAATCTTTCAGAGGAAATGGAAAATGCTTGGCAGAGAAATCTTTGACAAGTGATTTTAGCTTTTAAATTATTGCATCCATTACCATGACAACGGATACATTGTATATGCAGATAGGGTAGAAACAGAGGGCGAGCAATAGATCTTTATGAAGTGAATATCGATCATCGGAGCACCGGGATCAGATAGTAACAAATGTTGGCTTCTAAATATTGGAAAACTTATACAATATTGTACTGTAAAATCATCCAATGTCATTAAATTTCGTGGACGATTTAATTTCGTGAATTTTGTGGTTCACCTTTACAACGAAATTTAATCCTATCAAAATTATTATTATTTTTACCCTTGTTATTATTACCTGAAGTGCAAAATCCACGATATTGATGTCCCATCGAAATTATCTATTTTACAAAAAAAAACACAAAATTTCGTCCCATTGAAATTAAATGATTTTACAGCATCATACGAAGATTGAATTAGTATCAAGTCCTGTATGATGTATTCAAAATCTCGTTAATTTCTGATCAAGTTTATTGATTGTGAAATACTGAAAATGTGAAATCAGAAGACGTACAATTATGGTATTAATTTAATCCTTGTCGAGAATCACGTCCATGAATCAAGGTAACATCATCAATGTCAGGTAGATGCATGTAACGGTATGCAGTATGCTTCTAATGATCCTGGAGGCTCAGACAACATGCAATTTGAACTTATTCTGATTGCAGTAATGTAGCATGATGTACATACGTGTATGACTGGCTCGGCCGAAGCTCAGACATCATGAAACATTAAAGATAAATAAACAAAAATAATAATCTACCTGGCATTGTTTGGTCCTACTTCGTCGTCATTAAATGAAGAGCTTGCTGTGATCGCTGTATCCAAGATTTCTCCCGATTGCATTCCGAGGGAATTCCGACATTGTGCTAAAAATAGAAAAGAATAAAAACTTAGCATTGAGAAATTTAAGGCATGAATATTGTGACAAACTATGCTGCACTTATCAGGAACTGCTATAATTACCTTCCTTAATAAAGGGAGATTAGTATAACATTTTAACGACATTGGTACGTCGTGGCCTGGTACCACATTAGAGACCTCTAACACTTTATTTGACACTCTTGTCGCTAAAAGGCTATCGTGATGGGGTCCTTCAAAAGTGCATAGTTGAAATACCTACAAATCGATGGCTTAGAACCAGAAGGTCGTAACTACCACTTACAACCTTAAAAGACTCATACATATTTGAAATCTGCTTCACAAGGCGCATCTTATGAGCCTATTTTCATGAAAATCTGAAATTGTCATGTTGACCAAAATGAAGTTTTAAAAACGTGTTTTCCCATCGGTAAAGAGTAAATTACAGACAGTTTTCTCTTGTTTTCTCAATATATCGATTTGGTAGTTACAACGTTCTTGTGCTATGCCAGCGAAATGCATATGCAACATATTTACTGGGTAATGCAAAAAGGTCTATTAATTATCATCAAGGAACCAATATTTTTTTATCACCTCTTTAATGAAGGAACATTAATTTTTCTCCAAGCAGGTTGTCTATCGAGTGATCCACTTGGGATCATGTCAGATTCTAAGACTTGTACCAAGAGCATTGAACTTCGGGTTAACCCACATAAACATGTACTTTATTGTAAACATATGGCATACATATGTATACCTAACCTCCATCAATTGCGAAAAGGGCATATCAGCAAAAAAATTACGAGGCAAATAACCTCTTTTAGCTGCATGTCAATGGACGATATATATCTCATGCAATTTCATGCATTTTTTTTATTTGTATTCACCATACCACTGAAACGGTCTAAGTAATTTACAATATAATACAAGTATTACTTGATACCACATTATTCACAATTTGATGGTGTGAAATATAACAACAAATTTTTATGAAAGTCCTTAGAAAATCGTAAAATTTCACATAAAATCTACAGTGAACCAAAGTATAGACTCATTAAACTGCATGTTACAAACCAATCGGGGACTTAAGTTCTTATAATGTTCACACATTTCATAATGTGTCATTAAAGCATAGTATAAAACTTGCTGTATTCTAAATTTATAGTACCCGTAAAAAAAGAAAAATGAAAAAATATGAAAATGAAAAGTATGGGTACCTAGTCCCCGTAAAAAAGTAAACGAAAAAATATGAAAAATGAAAAGTATGGGTACCTAGTCCCCAAGTAAACGAAAAAATATGAAAATGAAAGGTTTGGGTTTCGGTTATTTGAACCAGATACTTGGAATTTACAGAAACACTTGACACTTCTGTCAGACATATATATATCTTTCATCATGGTAATTGTTTTATTTCTGGAATTTCAAATTTTCAAGCACTTTGAATATTTTTCTTATTTTCTCAGAACATGCAACAGAAGTGGGAGGGTACTTTGTAATTTGTAGTTATGAATCTTATGATCATTATAAGCATATGATAGTTAATAGGGTGTTGTATCAGTCAGGAAAAAAATTACGTATATCATGTAAGCCAGAGGGGGGTGGGGGATGGGGAATGAATCTCGGTTCCCACCAACATCAGAACAGCTGTATAGTGTCGTTTTCATTTGTCAGTGTTATTACATTTCTAGCTTCGTTACCGTTACCACTACCAGAACAAAACATAAAATTGTAAAGCAAACATCCGCCAATTAACTTCAAGTTAAAGCCTTTACCTACATTTTATCATCATAAACAAAAGAGTATAAAAACAGCATAACATTTAACAGTAAACGTTATATAATACTTCAAACAACTGAAAGGATAATTAGAGACAGTTGTGTTACATTTATGTACCTAAAACAAACGAAGCAATTAAATAACGAGCTACAGATCATAGACAAAATTTGCTACACAATCCCTTGACAAATGACATAGTCATAGTTTGGTTGCAGATCAGAGTACAAATTGCGCAATTTAAGTAATATCCTACTTTAGTTCACACACATTGTATGACACCACACTCCACTCCGGCTCCAATAACTGCCAACAAGACCTGTCATACCTATCAATCAGTGTTAATCAACTGGACCGAACTAAATAGATGCATATCCTCAGCTAGATAGTAGATTTCAATGTTTATACCAATTCACCTGTCCAATTGACTAATTAATAATAAATAAACTTCAAAATAGACATCATTATACATTATATTGCTACCAGGCTACCAGAATAGAGCTAGTAAGCATTAAGATAATAAATTCAAAGTTCAGAATAAAATTCATCACTATTTCATTAGATGTTCAATGCATATTCCAAATAACTGGTAACTGCATATTCTAAATATTGGGTTTGATCATAGTGGTACACAATGGACTGGTTCACAGAAAAACTTGGCAATTCTCACAATATCTTGAATTCTTCCCTGATACAGTGGTCAATCAATAATTAACTTAGCCTAGAGCTACTTATACCACATTTGTCTCTGGTCAAAAGGCCATGTGTCAGTGCGTTAATGCAATTAATGTATCTTAATTTGACCAAATTTGGAAATACAGCCTGCCATGGTAACGATTTTAAGACTTGACCTGCATAATAAGATAATACCGAATTCCAATACGAATTAACGTTACTGAAGAGAGAACCTAATTTAACTTAAAAGAACTCAAAGGAGTTAATTTGACAGCTAAGCGATTGGAACAAGAGGAAAGTGAACAGTTTCACTAATTTCGAATCAACAATTGTAAATTTCATCGACACATAAAGAGTTTAAGACCATATTACTGATAATAAAGGTGTGAAATTTCTTGTGATCAGAAAAAGTTCTAATTTATGATGAAAACATCACTTTGTCCTTAAAAACACACAAAAAAAGAAAATGTCAGAAAAAAGAAAATGTCAAGCATACAGTTATGTATTAAAAGAAAAGAAATCATCTGGGCTTTTGCTTCCTGCAGGCACTTTATAGGGCTATGGAACGTGGTCGTGTGGCATTAAGGCAAAATGAGTCAAAATGAATTTCGTGCAAAAAGGTTATCGTGAATGATTTAGTATCAAGTTCTGCTAATAGATGCGGCATTTATAATAATAGCTAGATGCTGGTACTTGCAGATGGTGGAGACTTGTATGCTGGTAGTAATTCTGTATTTGCAAATTTTGCATGTGTACAACAAAAATGATGAAAATATTTCTTGACAACAGTCTTAATAATAGGCATAATGATCCCGAAGGGAACTGAGAGAAATTTCTGAGACAATTCTCTGTCATAGATACTGAAGCCCAATTTTCTACACACATAGTTGTGAGACTCTGTCATACTATAAGTTTGGTTCGATATTAGTCGCGCCTGTGTGTCTGGCTGTCTGCTCTTCACTCCGTGGCCTCATGCCCGTAATATCGTGACGATCCCGTGTGATTGAATATAGAAACCAATACTATACACCGAAAATACAAGAAAACTATGAGTCGCAAATTCTATCAGATTTTGGAAAATTGTACTTCATATAATATGGTAAATTATTACTAAAGTTGCCCCGAAGGAGAAATATACTCCCAGGAAATATAGACAGTTAAATAAATGGGCATTGTCTTACGTAATTCTCTGGCTGTCTCAGCCTCTGTTCTATGTGCATGTCAGATAATAGACCTATAATTGCATCCATTTTTCCTTCCATTACACAGGAAAATTATACCAAGTTTATTTCCTATCCTTACTTAGGCATAAGGCCACAATATTATCATTTTTTGGTTAACAGGATTTTTTTTTTACAATTTTGCAGTTTGGAAGAAGGTAATAGAAAAATCAAAGATGCAATTTGGTGTTATGGTAACTAACTAGACGGTATGTGAGCCACCTATAAATGTTTTGGCCCTCTTGCTACATTTTCAGTCCCATCTGAGGCACAGCATATTTTTTTCCTAAAAAATTCATGTAAACCTAAAAATAAAAGAAATCGGCCTAAGGGTGGCAGATAAAGTCATAATATGCAACAATCATGGCTGATATTGTCGTCTTAATTTGTTGTAATCATACGGCAGACATCGGTCCGGAAACGGAACAGAACAGAGTCTAGATATTGAACAGTAATAATCCCAAATATGGACATTAAATATAGACAATGCCAAGAGGTGTTAGAGAACATGAACACCATTGTAACAAGAACGGGAAGGTTACAATCGAGCAGCAATTATTCCCCAGTACCAAACTACCAGACCATATTTATTGGCAATGGTTCAACATTATAGATACAATATTATATTATACATTTTTTCAAAGCTTCAGAGGAAGGCATACTGATAGGGAATTCCCACTCACTTGATAGATAAATTAGATTTTGTATTAATTATCAAAGGAAATATTTAGCCAATCATGCCGATATTTTTTTTAGATTTTTTTCCACATTTTAAAAACCGTATCAAAAGATGTTTCACACATTTGCCAAAAGATAAATATCAAAGTTGCATCATATCAACGGAAACATCAAAATATCACTCCTGAAAATTCTCAGTTAACTATTAAATCAGAAATTTGTGTAGAATACTTCCTGACAAGCTAAATGCAGCTTGAGCATCAACGGAAATCGTAAATTTTCATATTTTTCAAATTTTCGTGAAATTTCAGGTTCCATAAATTATCAATTTTGCAGAGTAAATATATTACTGGTACCAAGAGCAGATCCACTTGAGGGGGCAGCTTGGACCAATTCATAGCAAATAAATGATCATCATAACATATCCTGACCAACTTTCCCAGTGGGAGCGGGATCGTTGACCTTCATCCCAGTGGGCTTCCCGGTCATTTTTTCTATGGGGGAGGGTTATCTGACCTGACTCTTACTGTATAAAGACCTGACAAACCAGTGGAAAGATCTCTAAGACATATAGCTGGTCGGATATTCCAACTCGGAAAATGTAAAAATAATATGGGACAAATGATACTGATCACAAGGTAGACATTATTCACCCAGCACAGCAGCCCAGCAACACAATTCTCTCCACTGCTTTCCATAATCACATGAATCTCTGATCTAGTTAATGAAGTCCTGTCTATAGTTGAAGACAATGATAAATTGACTGTGTCGCTGAATTACTGCCAAATAATGCATACTGAACAGAGTAATAAATGAAAACCAGTCTAAAAAATGGACTGTGTCGCTGAATTTCTGCCAAATTATGCACACTGGAGAAAGTAATAAATGAATACCAGTCTAAAATGTCATAAAACAATGGACTGAAGAGTCAAGTTTTCATTCCACAAGAGGAGTAAAGAGATGATCACAGCAAAACGTTTGCTAAACAAAAGGCAAAGAGACAATTAACTCTGGTGAAAAGTTCTAATGACTCAATTAACTTTCAGCTCTGTCCTCATCAGCTTCGGTGAAAAACTTAGAAAAACGTGTGAGAATGGCGAAACAGTGGATTTATTTTTAGCAATGTTCAAGAATACCGCAATCATGCAGTTCTGAGGACAGATTGTTTTAAAACTAAGCCTCCGGCAGAACATGACATGCATACTTGAAAAGTTCTATGTTTTCAAATTTGTACAAGGGAACTTTACAAAGAGTCAGAAGCAAAATTAGGAAAGCTAGGAAATTATCAGTTGAATTGTAAAACAGAACAGTATTAAAACAGCAGAGTTGGTGACCACCCGAAAGACAGAATTATGACCAAACACACTTCATGACCAATTTGAAGAATCCTGTAAACTGGGGAACAACAAGAGCTCAGATACTACAATGTTATAATATCCAATTCAGATCAGTCTAACATGTTACAAGTGCATATTAAAGTATGAAAGAAATACCATCAGTATTTAGGACACTGTGAACGTGTCGGACATTCGGTGTCCGATTTCACACGACAGATGACTACTACCAAATTTTCTCACAAAACCTACCCAAACAAAGCGTCAGCCTGGACAGACATTCTGGACATTATGACCACGCTGTGACCACTGACTGACCATATGACATGGTAGACCATGTGGCTATCACAGTCGACCAAACCCAATAAAACATCCCCATCAAACCCGGGTCTGTTTTGTCACATTGAAACACAAACTGATAATTTGATACTAATGTGAAGTTCAGTGAGAGTTAAATAGCCACTGATATGAATAGATTTGATTACTTGAAAGGTGGACCAAAATTTGTGGAATGTTAAATCAATCACATGGCATACTCTGGTCGAAATACAAGCAAGTTCTTGATGTAGACTTAAAATTCAGGTCTTCAATGCAAATGGGTATTCAAATTTTTTAGAAAACAAATAAAGGAAAAAAGACATAAGTGAGTTAACCCCCCCTTACTACTATCTTAAACTACATTAATTGGTTATCAAACGAGAATATCTCTAAGAGAAACAAGCATAAAATCAGAGGATTTCAACTAAGTTTAAGGACCCATATGCTTAATTGAACTACCTTGGACATTATCATATAAGGGAGATAATTTAAATTTACACAATTGTCTTTGTCTTATTATCAGAAAAGGGAGACAATTTGTCGGTCACCCAGCATCAACTGTCTCGCATTTCAGCCCATATGTGATATTTGCGAGATAATTAAAGGATTTTTCAAGGTCTGTCAAGACAAATGCTACGATTTGCCTTAAACTACCAATGACCATGATGACAATAATTGAAAGCATCAACCATTCTATTCAATTTTTCCAGCTGATCAAAGGTGAAATCAAAACTTAAGTGTGAAATACTGACTTCATTGACAATTTCTGACCCCAGGGTGAGAGAAATTACACCTTGAAACTATGTAATCTTGCCTCGCAATCATTGTCCATAGTGACATAAACGTTGCTGCGGTTTCACCTTCAGGCAATTTAACTGTACCGTAAAGGTAGTCATTTCGCTAATGAGTTTTGATTTATGGTAACTTGAGACAAGCGGGTTATTACAAAAGTCAGCGTTAAATGTGTTTACATTTGAAAGCAATTACAGAGATCAGTAGGTCAGGAGTTTCCCACAATACAATACAATAGGAGTAATTATAATATTGAATGATCACATAAAGATCATGCTGTCATCAAATGTTATGATATTTTACAAATATTAAATAAACAGCCATAGATAATTATGCACAACACGTTAAATTAATAAGATTCACATCATTTGGTACATCATATATAGTGGTTGTATCCTTGACAATCTTTCAAAAAGATTTTATTCAGGAGGTGGTATTTTGAATATTAATCTTATTTGATTTGAGAATAAGGATAGCAAATCATATCGCTGATAATGACCAAGAGATTAATATGGTGTGATATGATTGTCTGCCCTTATCTTTAAGTCTAGTAAGATTAATATTAAATACCTGGTACCATTCTAAATCAATCCAATTTTTTTGTCCAGCATGCCGAAGGTGATTTTTCACTTTTTCCTTTCTGGAAATCACCACATATTTGACAAGGAATAGATGCAGTTGAGAAGTATGACCATATTAGATTGAACCATTATTCAACCATCATAATAATCCCTATGGACATGCACATAGTTGTCAGAGAGAGAAAGTGTTGGACCATGCACTATGACAGATGATATGGGAGTAATTTTTCTGTAATAATGCTGGCATTGGGGGGGGATATGAAATATGAACACCTCGGAAATAGGTAATTATTCTGAGCTTCCTCCATTTGTCATAAACCCGCAGTCGTGGAAACTTGTAGTCGTGAAAATCCAGAGTCATGAAAACTGGTTGTGGAACATATAAAACAAGTCATTGATGATCCGAATGCAGATAACACAAAATTGTCCTCAATTAATTATGCATACAATTTTAGATTCATTTATTGATATTTGGATGTAAATTGTAATCTGTAATCTGATTGGCTGATAGTATCATATTTCTACAAAATTAACCAATCAGCTGTCAGGTCACATGGTACAGCTATAAAATGGTAATAAACACATTTTTTATGATAAAAACCTAACTAATTTGTGAATTAAATGGCTTTATGTTTTATTTAATTGTATTTTTGTATCCACACATAACACATGTTGGACTAATAAGTTTATTCAAGTTAAGAAGGGGTTCAAGCCCTCAGGAGCCTGGGCAATAAAATAGTCTGAGCGAGCAATGGACTCTTCTATGTAATACCCAGCAGCATCATCTATGTATACTATATGTATATCTATGATGTTTGATCTTGGATTAATCTGCCAAATTAATTGTTAGGTTTGAGTTACTAATTATAGTAAACGAAACATATTTAATGCCTCTTAAAGTACCTATGGAGTACCATTATATTACATATACTTATAAGATACTTCAGTAGGTTTATTGCTTTTATTTACCCTTGCCACTGGATACTCCAAATGGGCAAGGCCCTCAGAAGAGTTTAGTCATTTTCTGTTTTTAGATACAGGAGATGAACTTGTTCCAGAGACACCACTGGTTATTTTACATGCCAGGTGTATAGCACCCATACATTGGACCTAGGTTTAAAGTCTCATCCGAAAGTATATAAGTAACTTTTAGTTGATCAGCCCGAAATGCGTACCCAAAACCTTGAGATCAGTAATCTTAAGTATACAGTGATCAGTAATCTTTAGTATATAAAATTATGTGAAACAGTTTTATATTGCCCCTCAGCAAACTGAAATTACCAACTTGTGAACTTTGACCCCTTTTCTATCATTCACCCCCTTTGTCCAATATATTGTTTGTCTGTCAGAGTTCAGCAAGTAAATCTTAACAAGAGTGACAGTTTCTTCACTTAAAAAGATTAAATGATCCAGAAAATGTAAAGACAATAAAATATAAACAAATGTTTACATTTCTAGTTGTTAAATGGCCGACAATTATCGTGAATTAGATCACTAAACGAGGGTATAGGGTAACACATAGAAATGTATAAACCGTTTGAAGTTGATATATTTTGGGATAATACGCTCATACTCGAGTCAGACAGTCTGGGGAGGGCGTGCAACCAGGCAAGTACAGACGTAATACATGATTTAAATAAACGTAATGAATTCAACAAAAGGCTTTTTATAGAGTGTCTGCGCTAAGTACCAACAAATTAATCCTAAATCTTTTAAGACTGTATATATATTAAGGAGTTAGAGATCATAGATTAACTTAATACAGGTTATATACTCATAATCCAATTAATTTCATCTTAATTGCTTGCGGTTATAAACAAGCACTTTATTACACGATAAATCATAACCAAATTTTTATTTTTGAATTATTGAGTCCCTTAGCTAGTGGCTATAGTTTATGCTTATTTATTTAAGGTTGATTGTGAAAGAAGTTTTCTAACTTATCTTTATCACTCTCAACACCTCATTCCTGATGTTATCCATCACCACGAGAGTACGAGAGAAGAGAAGCCTGATTCCCTTTTAAATGCTGAGCGTCAAGCAAGGGATTATTACTGGTACCATTTTTGTTTTGTCTTTGGTAAGAATATGACGCGGCCTGGGATCAAACCCGGAAATTCCAGCACTAGAATTGAACACTCTACCACTAGGCTATGGAGGAGGCTGGGGAGTTAAGTGCTAGTGGCTTCTGATAATGGCAAGGATTTTGCCTTAAAATATCAAACCAACCTTTCCGAGTCTTCAAACAACACACACCATGAAAAAATTAACAAATGTTTTAGAGAGAAACGTTAAGTCGATAAATTTCCAATTACTCAAACACTTCACTACTGTAAACTCATAATTTATTAACGAGGAGGTTGAAACAAGTTCAAGGTTTTATTGTACCAGTATTCAATCATTATTTTAAAACCTTTAAAGAATAAAAACAAATCGCTGATAGTTGTTTTACTGAAATAAAATATTACCAAAGGCATTTATGAAAAAAATTGAGAATAACATTATTGTAAAATTTTATACAAATACTTCATATCAATTATTGGCCAATACCTTACAAAACATGTTTTCATTGGCTCATGAGCTAAGAGACCACTTCTTGTTTACCAAAAGCAGTGTACAGAGTATTATAGGACTCAGGAGCATGCTACAATTTTAAATAATGAAACTTAACATCTATGCTACCTAAAAAGATAACTATTAAAGCTGACACCATCTAAAATGTAAGAACTGTAACCTAACAGTCTTTTTAGATATTGCACATGGTAAAAAACTATTGTTGGATCATCTTCTTAATTTGGTAAGTTTGTGCATCTCCATGTGACACTTGGCTGTACTTAAATAAGGAAGTGTCTCAATTAACCCTATATTATTAAACTAATTCATATCAAACCATCTAAGCCCCTAATAATCTCCTAAGGGCCCAATAAAGCCTTGTGTAATACCAAAATAATCACGAGAAGTTCCTATATTAATGACATAATGACCAATTTGACCAATCTGTGATTTAGGTATTAAGACAGAACTTATTAGACCGACTTATGTAATTGCTCACATAGACACCAAACAAGCACTTGAATCAAGTATTATCTTAATTACTGTCAGCTAAACTAAGTATGACATAAATACAGCAATTAGGGGGATCTTTCAAACAATCATGGCAAAATTAGGGAATCACCCCACCCACCCTCCGTCCATGACATCATCAGCATTTCTATTACAAATTATGGAGCCTAGCTGTTAGTGTAATGACTTTCCCTCTCTTTCACTTTTGAACTTTTTATCTCTTATTTTATTTAACCTATTTTTATATCATTTCAAACATATCAACATAATCAGCCACTGTATCTTGTCTATAATCAGTAAAATAGTTAATCAAAATCAAAATGAACTTTACAAAAATATTAGTAAGAACAAAGAGTAGATGGGTGGCACATTATAGGGACTCACACTACTCAAACCAAACAAGGGGTTATTGCAAGCTTTTATTTACAATATTTGACTAATAAATATCAATCCCTTTGTTGTATAAGCTCCAATCAAACTTCTGTGTCAGATGCTACTTTAATCGGTCTCATTATCTGCCCAGTGGTCAAACATACATCACCTAATAGTCTGGTCAATAATGCCCAGTAGCACTTCTAAAATCTAACCTAGCCAGTTATCAGTAAACCATGATAAACTTCCACTTCAGTGGTCCGACATATTTCATTCACTCAATATCATTCTAGATAGCATCTGTCTAGTTTGTTAACATTTCATGATAAGCACTCTTTTAAATTGTACCTCCATTTTGAAGAGCACTCATGATGAAAGTTTGATCAAGATTGGACCAATCACTAATCAGACATTGTGCTGACAGTTCGATGCTGCTACTGTATGAGGTACAAGGCAGTACTGAAGAAGGGAATGTCAGAAAAATGAAGACTTGACGACTTGGTGATAGCTTCCAATCATTGAACTATGTTAGATATGTCAAGCCATCCAAAGCCACCCACAGCACGACCATTGGCATTTAATACACGAGAAACCCACTCATACAGCACCACACAGCAATCAGCAAGTATGCTGATATACCATCAATTTAACCTCAGACCTACTCGAGTATATGTCAAGCCACCCTAAACCACCCACAGCAAGTTCATTGGAATCTACTACCCAGTAACCCACCCATACAGCACCCACAGCAATAAAAAAGTATGCATGTTGATGTACACTTAAAGCAGCCCATGATAACCAGATATACAGCAGTATACCAGAAATGTCAAGCCACTCAAAGTCACTAACAAATTCATTGGTATTAACTCCCCAGCAATCACAATCCCACCCAAACAGCAAGCAATTAACAAGTTAAGCTGATTTAAACTTAAAGCCGGCACCCAATTAAGCTGCCATCTTCCGTAAGTTCACCAATGCTAAAGAGTGCAACCAGAATGCCCGCATGTTCACTATGATCACAAACTGCCTGGAAATGTCATCAAGAATGAAATACCTCAGAAAGATCAATAAGAATGTACCCACAATGCCCTTCTGCTTCAAAACATTCATGATTATATTATAATAACCAACTCAACAGAATGAACCATTACCTAACAGACTGCTAAATGAAATAAGATGTTATTATCAAGAAATAATCTTTTTTATTCAATTTCCAACAATTATCCTATCAAATGCCACCATGTGATGCAATGCAACAGGAAGTCTCTTAGAAATTACCCATAATGCAATATGCAAAGGAATGTTTTTAAATTGGAATCCCACAATGCACCAAAACAGGAAGTCTCATAGAAAATATACAGTGTCTTCTCTACAAAGTGATTTGAGTGGAACAAATTGAGTGTGAAGATATACTGAAGCCAATGAGAGCTGGCAGGTCATCTAGGAGAAGTTAATTAACTATAGATATACACTAACTAATCATGGAGAGCAATGTTAATTATTGATTATGGTTCCATTCTAATCAGCACATCTAGGTGAGCAAGAGCAGTATCATGTTTGAATACAAAGGAAGGTTTAATGAAAACTAATCATGGTTCTCTGAGTGTGGTCCATGGTGGTGATTTAACATTCACACGATTCCGAAAATGGTGTTGCCAATGGTCATTTGACATTCACTGTTTGCATGGTCCGAAAAAGATTTTGGTCAATGGTGATTTGACAATTTGCAATATCGATCATGGTCCTTGGAATTTATATGGGTTTTTTTTTGGTATTCAAGGAGAACTGTAATTTGTCATTCATGGTCCTTGGTTGCAGATAATGATTTAGCAATCACAGAATCTGGTGGTCTTTGCATTTATTTGGCATTTAGTATTTATTCAAGCAGAGACTGAAAGAAACTCACTATGGTCATGATGCACTTCCCATTCAGGTGTGGCCAATGGTGATTCAATATACATAGCATGAATATTAGGATTGACAGTATAACCACTTAAGGTCTTGCTTACATAAATCATCAATCTACATGCACAATGTGTTTCACTCACCAGGTGGTAGGAAAGGATAGGCCATCACAACAACAACAACAAACAACGGCCGAGGTGTTTTATTGGTACACAATATAGTTTAGATAAAACCAGAGGCTCTGTAAGGGCCAACATGCTGCTGTCACAGCACCAAAAGGTTCTACTGAATCTGAATCTGAATGAGTACTTCAAAGATACCAGTCCTGGTTTTTATTCGATGGGTCCTGGCTTTTATTTGACTTCTACTATGTTGGCGTTCACAGCACCAAAAGGTCGTACTATTCATGTATTATGTTGAGTATATAAAGTATGTGTAGTCATAATGTAATAAGAGACAACAATGAGATCATGCTGCAACAAGAACACCAAAAGGAGCTACACTTGCTTTGGATGCGCCATTAAACAAGTCAACATCAAATAACCAGTAGAAATGTCAAGGAGTTTTTCTCAGTGACATAATATACCCATTGGAACCATTGACCTCCTGAAGTTCTCACTAAAGTCAATCGGGTGGCTACTGGTATGTGTTAAAACCATCAATTGAATGCCAAAAAAATGAACCCCCCATGGTCTAGCAGCACATTAAAAGAAGCATACCAGAAAATCAAAATTTCAGATAATGTTTCTCCAGTTTGAGATAATGTTTCTTATTAAATAGTGTTATAAATATCACATCAACTGTGTTGAATTTCAACAAAATACCTGGTCTTACATACCACAGGCTAAATGAAATCAGAAGTAGATATATAAGCTTTTAAAATGCTATCAATTGACCATAATTTATGAGCCTTTAAACACTATACTTGAATGTTGAAGTGTAAAGTAGGATTTAGAACTAGCTCTTCAGTTTGAAGATACTGTGGTTTCAAGGATTGATAAGACAGATTCGACAAGTGTCAAATATCGAATGATGTGGATAAAACATGAATTATTGGAGTATTATTATACCTAGTATGAAATATTAACAAAATAGCAAGTTAATACAAGATTGGCTGAATAAAATTCCAGATGCCTTAATCATTTGTGTATCAAAAGATGTGCACCAAAAGCAGCATTTTGTGTGGTTAAGGCCTTGGCGGACCAGCCCTGTAAGTAGAGACTGTACAGAAAATAAATCAGGGGACAGACTGCATTCTCAGTCAGACACAAATACAGACATATGGTATGCACTTCAATCAGACAGTCAATAACCAAACAACAGAGATATCAAACAAAACAAGCTGTGTCCAAAGCTTAAAGTTTCAGTACTAAAAATCAAAAGACTGAAGGTGTTAAACTTTTTTGAATTAAACATAGAACAGACATAGTGGAACCATGTCTGTATTTACACGATGATAATGATAACTATTATTATCAAATAATAGAACATTTCATGTCTTAATATCGGGCGTAGCAATCAGTGACAATAAAGCATTTTAATAGCGGCACTTGAAATCGGGGAATGAAGCAATTTTACTGATTATTTCTCATATTCATCCAATTCAACAGTAATTTCACTTTTCATAACTACCATATAAGATCAAGCGAAATGTCAATGGCACGAGTCGACAGGAAAACAAGAACATTAAACATGATTTATCTGTAAATATTTTTATATAATAGCGTTTACCTGACAACTCTCAGAATAATTGCAGTGATAATGCCTAGCAGTCCTCTCCATTGTTTAGCTACCATTGAGATGATAAAGACAATTTAGGTGAACAAAATATCTCAAATTAAGCAAAATGACAATATCGTAATATTTCCAGATCTGGCTCTCAAGGTCAAAAAACAAAATACCAATCTACACTTCTCACATCACACCAAATGGTTGTTTTGATCTAATAATCTCGATGAACAAAAGACATTTGAAGTTGTAAATGTAAATATGTGCTATGTTTTGTCACAATTGTGCCCTAATGATAGCGGGCATAATGACATTTTTCAAATAAACTTAAAAACTATCAAAAAGCGGAACTAACAACATCGCTGTTCTTACAGAACACAAAAAACTATCCAGGAAGCCATTTTGTTTGGATATAAAAACTAAAACCCAAAGATTTTAGGAAATAGAGAAAATGAAGAAAGAGGAGGAACATTTGTATCAGGATGATTTTTTGTAACAGGAAAAGTATGTAAGTAATATTGTGACAAGAGGAAGAATTCAATGTATTCATTTAAACAAGAGAATCGTTCATTAACCTGTCACATGCAATTACATGAATACATCCTAGTTTCCTACCAAGTGTGTTCATTTTTACAGACGGGACAATTTTTTGCTATACACAGTAACACACACATCCTGATGATGAATTCCCACATTGTTTAATGAGTCAATCAAAAAAATTTCGTACAAAAAAATACGGAGGTACCTTCCAAAGAGAGCTTGGCGTTATACATGAGTTACGTCCAAGGATGCAAAGCGCGTAAGCCGTAACAAAAAAACAGCTAAGTCATATATTACATACGACCAATACACTGTAATTAATCATTTTAGTTTCGGGAGATGATTTAATGTAAGAAACAGATATCATGTTTCCATAGACACGCTTTTAATGATTTATTAATCTACAAAAAATACAATAATATCAACAAAATAGTGGCAAGATGAGCTCATGCTTAGGTGACAGACGGGGGTCATGTTGAAAAATGGGTAAATTATGATACGAATCAAAATGAGAAAAACATACACCCATCATGGAAACTTTACACAAGTAATTTGCTTCCATTATTGCTCTATCTGTGTTCAACTTCTGTTATAAAGAGGTGTTGAAAGTTATGGGTGGGACAAATACTTTCTTGCACCAAATTTGGTCTAAAAGACACTGGTAGGATGTTTTCCAAATTGCCAAAGACAAAACAATTAAAAAAAATTTTTTTTGTAAATGCAACATAAAAAACTTTAATCATTCAATAAGAATTAAGAATGAACAGAATTCCCAAAATCTAGCCTAGAGTTCATTATACCAGTAATGATGAAATCAAGATATTAGCATACTTTATGAAACAGAATAACTTAAGTTAAATTTACAAGCCAGGGAGACTTTTAAAGTCACTTGTAACACAATGGTGTCTCACCTTACAAAGAGCTGAAAGCAAAAATGGTCCATCTCTATCTTCATTCATTTGCAGTTAGAACAGTTCGCCTTTCCTTCATTAGCTCAGTTCAATCTCTACATGGCTCGTTGGCATCCAATTAGCAAGTGCTTTGTTTTAATCAGAGCATACTGGTCTAAACAATCCACAATTACATCCAACCCATTTACAGCAGGCCCCTTTTACATTAACATATCAAATTACAAAAAACATTAGGCCGCAATTGAGCATAAAAGAACTGATCTTTCTGCGAAAAGAATGGAGAAAATCAATTAACAGTTACGGCTCATAAAAAATGTGAAAATGCATTTAGAATTGCTCTATTGTTTAAAATATGGGAACACATGTTTCACCCCGAAAACTAAGTCCTTTGTACACTCACTCTGATTCGTGTTGAACACGATTGTGAGGCTATTCAGTCTTACTATCATATCAGATCTTTAGTTGACATGTGTTCATGTTTCAGCTATATCAATTATCTTCATTTTTTTTCAGGAAATTGTGTCAAATATTTGTCAATATTTCACAATAAATTAAGCTACATTCTGACATAACGATCCTTTATCTATTGATAGTCAATTACTGAGAACTTTGTTCTTCAACTCGGCTAAAGATTGGAACTAGATAATTATTTCATGAAAAAAGAATCAAGTAAATCTACAGCAAGGATGTTGATCGATCAATTCACAGGGGATTGACACATAATTTTTTTTTGTTCAATATAGCCTTATATCAGATATATAGTAAAGGGACACATCGACTGTATGTTAGTGGTCTTTTATTTCAACGCAGTACACACACTTCAACAAATAATTCGTGGAAAACCTTTCGCAGTTCGATAGAAGGATGATTTATCTGCAAGTAGCACAAATCCGTTAGACTCTAGGGTCCAAAATGAGTCAGAAATACACAAAAATGTCACAAAATTACGCCACTTTTGTAAAAATGTCTGTTGGTCCGGCCACTAGAATACAACAACAGACCCATCCATGCCGTTATTACATTAATTTCACAGTGTCAACACAAAATTCTTACATCAAACGTTATCCTAAGAACATAGTTGTCCGTAACATCCAGAAACTCCGTAGTATTTTGCGTATAACCGACACAATTTCAAGAAATATTCCACGGTATCCCAGCGATATACTCGGCTTCGACCATTTTGATCGGGAATGCACTGACTTCAAAGCTGCTTTGTGATTGGTCGAAAATTAATTACTCTGAGCAAAGACGTTCATACACATGAACGTCTTTGCTCTGAGTACACTGGTAAGTAAAAAACTTTTTTTAAAAATATATCAAGCATACATGTACATAACAATGTCAACAATTACTTAATTATAAACTCCAATTAAAGTGCAAATTTATTTTATTTCACTGAAATAAGAAATAAGTGAAAATGACCTTGACCTTCCATTTCAAACCAAAACATTGACAAGCCGGTAATTGAAATCTGAAAATATTTTTCCAAATCCATATTCAGGATGTCTGTCATATCTTGGTAATATCACCAATTGTGACGTTGTGGCCACAATTTACCATGTGAAAAGCGGAAAGTTGATCCGAATTCATAGGCTACGCCAAGCGCGCCATGCTGTCAGTTTTCGATACAGCGATGAAGACCGAGGCTCTCCTAACAATCTCGCGGAATTTCACGTAAACTTGACAGCCAATGAGATTGTGTTAATTATTCAACTCCGTATTATAGTGTCATGGTTGTAGGCTTCTGCTTTTTATGAAATTTTGACACAACTTTATCGAATTGTGCCGGTTATACGCAAAATACTACGGAGTTTCTGGATGTTACGGACAACTATGTTCTTAGGATAACGTTTGATGTAAGAATTTTGTGTTGACACTGTGAAATTAATGTAATAACGGCATGGATGGGTCTGTTGTTGTTGTATTCTAGTGGCCGGACCAACAGACATTTTTACAAAAGTGGCGTAATTTTGTGACATTTTTGTGTATTTCTGACTCATTTTGGACCCTAGAGTCTAACGGATTTGTGCTACTTGCAGATAAATCATCCTTCTATCGAACTGCGAAAGGTTTTCCACGAATTATTTGTTGAAGTGTGTGTACTGCGTTGAAATAAAAGACCACTAACATACAGTCGATGTGTCCCTTTACTATATATACTGATATAAGGCTATATTGAACAAAAAAAAATTATGTGTCAATCCCCTGTGGATCAATTGGGCTACATCCAATCCATCTTGGGAAGCTTTGGCATAGATGGAATGATCCGGCAACATTTAGGGAAAGACTGGAGCAGTTATGGGAATTGTATCTCTGATAACAAGGTCAGAATGACATTCCGTCATAAATATTCAGAATTATCTAATATGGCCATTAATCAAAATATGCCAATAATCTTGTAGAATAGGGGAGTATAACAAATAACTGTTGGTAAATATCATGAGTCAATATCTGAATTATAGTCAGGAGAGTGCCATGCTAGAGACATACTATTGTTACAGTTCAAGCTCCTTTTTTGTGTTCCGCAGTGAATGGGCCCCAAATGGCTAAAAGGTGGAGTGCTAGATGCTTAAGTTCCCAGATAGTTGGGTCACAAGCTCTAGTCCCATACCTGGATGCACTTGTTTACCTTGATATTCACATCAGCATTCATTGATTTATCTCACGGAACATGATGACATACCTCTCAGTACAACCAATCTGAACAAAATTAGCTACAATCATTGCCAATAAAAACAAAATCTATCAAGGTAGATTATGACAAAAATTGTAAGTTTAGAACTGCTCCAAAATAAACCAAACAACTCTAAGATTTGATTCTCAAGGAATTCCGAAAGTATACAGAGTGAATACATATAGAGCCAATCAACACAGTTTCCTTGAAATTAAACTCTACCTTAAAGATAATTGGCATGTGATGTGAACCAGTGCTCTAATTAGCTACCTTTGGATTGATTATTGGCATAGTGGGGTTCTTATACAGTAGACTGTGTATCAAACTTGGGGAAATCTATTCTGGAACCAGTCCATGTTTATTTTAATAGAATCAGCTGATGATATGGATGAAATTTATCAAATTGGTGGAATTCCTGGATATTGGTACCTAAACATTGGATATACCTACATCATACATGCATGTCATCATCTAGCTAACCCAGCTGCTTGCTGTTGACTGCTTAGCCTTAGATTGACTGGCTGCTCAAATAGCTCAGTGGGTTTAATATCCATGAATTATATGGTGGATATAGAAGCAGATTCATTTATTTAATGATTGAATGATTGATTACTAATTGACAGCAGGGATTTCATAATTATACTGGCCTGAGTGCAGGCACATAGTACATTTAATTTGTTTTCAACCCTTAAAAGCTAAAATCAATCTAGATCTTAATTAATGTTATGATAAAAATGTCAACATATTTTCACAATTTAAACTTTTTACAAATATGTCCATGCTTTTGTCGCTTTTAATTCTAAACCCTAAACCTAATGTCAAGTTTTATCAATGTGATAAAATCGTTCACTAACTAGTTAGGAATTAGGAAAAACTCAAACTTATCTAAAAGCTATTGAATGTTAAGACATTTTTATACAAATTTATTGACTGATGAAGAGAGTGATTAATGGTGGTTTAACATCCATCAGTTGAGATACAAATAGAAATAATCTGACCTTGAGCTAAATTCATCATTTCAGCATGTTTAGCCCAGTTTTTCATACATTAAATCATCGTTTGGTACATTAAATCATCCTTTTACCATTTAGTCTATGAAAACAGGTCTTACTCAATATAATATAAATGCAGATCTACTATAAATGCTCACCCGACACAGTGGAGCCTCTAGTGACAGAATTCAAGTTTAGAGTTTCGTCAATGTGCGACTCAATTACCAAAAAGTAGGTAACGGAACGCTTCTTTATGATAACTTGATAGTTTCTCTCGATATCCCAATCCACCAGACAGAGCCATCACTCCGGATATATATAAAATATTCAGAATATATAACGATATAACTACCAAATGTACGAAATATCTCGGCTATGATATTCTCCCTGTTTTAATCTTTCAAACAGCTTTTGTACTGTTATTCGAACGTATGAGAATGCAAAACATAGCATTACAACTATGATTACCCAAAGGTACCGAATGTTGTTGGCAAAAAAAGGTGTGTAACAAATCCAGTATACTAGAAGAATAATTCATTTTCGTGGGTAATAAATGTTGTGAATTTCTTTAAAATGGCAATTTTTGTGGGGTTGTAAACGTCTCGATTTCAAAAACTGGAAAGAAAACTCTATTTTATTATTATATTTTGTCAAGGTAAAATTTTAGCATGAAAAAAGTTGAAACCTTTTTGTTACTTTCGTCAATACTTTTTTACCAACCATTCAAAGTCTTCACCAATTTCATATTCACTATCATTATACTAACAGTAAATTTATAACACACAGACATGCAAAAATACCCCCAATTTTTTACATAAAAAGACACTCACGCTTCAGATTTCCAAATAATGACTCTTCATTCGGAAGTTTCTTCCTAACTATCTAGGCCAAGATCGCAAAATTTATACACAAAATCAGTCATCTTTCATTTAAGTAATTCTGTCAAAAATTCTGAAATTCGAAACCAAATTATGTTTTATTCCATTAGATTGTCAAACTTGAGGCGGTTTAACACAGTCTAGGAGAACATTTGTCTTTAGAGTTATTTCAGTATCTTACGGTTTTAAACAGACTGATGCAGTCAAACCTGTTTTAGTGGTCACCCAACTCAAGTAGACACTTGACTCATTCAACACGAGTGAGGTCATGCCATCAACAGTAAAAATTGCTCTGAGAATGACGAGCATGACCATTATGGTTCAGGGCTCAAAAGTTGACCATTATTTCTGAGAAAAAATAATTGAGTTCATAAATAATTATGATTGAGTTTGCAGGTCTTAAATATTTTTCCTAGAGCTTCCCTGGTTCCAATGGGGTAATCTTTGGGGTAATCTTCAATAATGTACATGGCCAGCAGTTAAACCCATTCACCATGCATGTTTTATCAGTATCATCAGAGCATCAGTAAAGATAATATATCATCCGAATTTGAAAGATATCCGAATACTACTCAAGTTTAAACAATAAATGCTGTATAGGATAGAAATTACTTTATAGTATACTATTAAATCTATCAATTTATTTATCTTTTGCATCCAAAATTTGATACACACTAAACCAGCAGATCAGCACGAAAGTAACAGACAAGTTGTTTCAAAATGTCTCGCCCAAAATAATCAAAGGATAGTCTTGTTTGGCATTTGTTGATTATAATTTCATCCAGTTACCCTCTTAATATGTGTCTCGGTGTCCATATGTACCATGTTATGTGGGTTCAGAGATTGGCTTATTATAACATAGACAGGTGTTGAATCTTTCAGACCAACCTGTCAACACTTAGGTTCCAATTAAACACAGCTTCACCAATGACCTTGACACAATAGAAACTAGCTAGAAAGGGCGGGCAAGAGTTCAGCGGATATATTTAGTAAACAAGCATGCAGAAATTTTATTTGCCTATGGGTAGAATTACCGAGTTGAATGATTAACAAATTAATAGACTTTAAGATCAAATTACACAGACCAATAATGAACTGAAAGTGAAAACTACTGGCTTATAAAGCAGACTTTGCTCTCACTGTCTCTGACACTTAAAACGACAAGCATGTTCTATTGCATGCCAACAGCAACTATATTGACATCCCCATGGAGGCAGGAGGACAAATGTTTTTTGCAAGCTCATAAACTTTCTGATTAAGTCTGGGAAAGGTTGTATTATGATGTATATTCTTTCATGAATTATATTAATATAATACATAATAAGTTGACATATTCTTGAAGCCTACAAAGTACATATTTAGTTAATTTTTACAGTACATGAACATAATTTATACCAAAATGATTGTTGAATGATCAGGAGTATAGATTTTATATTTTTAACTAGGAAATGCTTTCTATGTTTCAATATTCTGAAATATCTGATTAATTTAAATATTGTATACAGAAAAACAATGTAAATTGATAAGTTGCACAGGTGTACATGTAAGCCACAGGGCATTATAACTTGAAAACACTGAGCATTGTTTTAGCTTTTGTTTGATGTCCATCACAAGACAGTTAGGCTGAGTTCAGGTCAATAAATGTCTATTCATAGAAAGTATGACTATTGTATTAAAAACTGAAGCTGTCAAAGATCAAAATTATTTATTAAGGTAATGTTTGAAGGGAAGCCTCTTCAGATCCAGCCTGCGATTGGTCAAATAATAATTCTTTTGACCAATGAAATTAATACATTCTGGAAATGACAGAAGACATAAAACTGAAGTGTTTCTGGGTAAGGTCATCATTCTATTGCCAACCCAGGAATAAACACGTTAACTTAAACGCTGTCTTTGTTTCATTTCCAGGTAAGTCAAATTTACATGTGTTAATTGTTCTTTTGTTAAGCTTAAAAGTAGGATTTTCACTTAAGAGTTAAATGTTAAATGTTATTTATGCTCAATTTTTGAATTCAAGTAACTATTCAAGGTGTGTATGTTTAATAATTGTTAAACTTCATATATTATGTTTAAGTGACATTTTGAACCTAAAATATTTCAAGAAAGATTAGATGTTTTATTGTGAACTATCACATATATTCAATATTTCAAGTAAGATTAGATGTTTTATTGTGAATTATCACATATTCAATATTTCAAGTAAGATTAGATGTTTTATTGTGAATTATCACATATTCAATATTTCAAGTAAGATTAGATGTTTTATTGTGAATTATCACATATTCAATATTTCAAGTAAGATTAGAAGTTTTATTGTGAATTATCACATATTCAATATTTCAAATAAGATCAGATGTTTTGTTGTAAATTATTTCATATTCAAATACTTCAAGTAAGTTAGATGTTTTGTTGTAAATTATTTCATAGTCAATATTTCAAATAAGTTAGATTTATGGTAAATTGTTACATAATTAATTCGTTAAATAAACTGAATGTTTCCTGTAATTCTTTCAGTTTAAATATATCAAGTAGATTGAATTTGTAACACAAATTGTTACATTTTAATAAGATGATAGTTTTCAAACGAAACATTATTTTAAGTAAAGTATATTTGGAAATGTATTCATACAAATTGAGTTTGAAAGTTATATTTAAGTATTTTTCGTACCTTTTACATCAAGCGAGAATTCCCCATTCTAATATTTAAATATGATTTGTTATCTCACTCAATTACTTGTACTGTGCATGAACCAATGTTGTTTAATTAATTGTAATATGTATGCAATGATTTATGATATTGATTATATCTTTGTGTCATCATTCTATTGCCAACCCAGGAATAAACACGTTAACTTAAACGCTGTCTTTGTTTCATTTCCAGACGAGCTAAGCCTAGCTGCTGTAGTCACCGGCTTCATTCGTATACTATAATACACGGGTCCCGTGCTTGTTTCATTCGCAAACGGGGCGCTCGACATAAAAGATAAGTCCGAAGAGAGCAATCGTCCCAAGTCTGGTAGTAGTAGGTCTTATGAGCAGCGAGATGATCAGCTTAAAGTTCAAAAATCTCAAAATGAACCTGATCAGAGCCAAAAACCAGCAGGAAAGGCTCTAAGCAAACTCATAAGACCAAGACGTGTATTTAAAGTATGTAGATATCAAGGCATTAGATGGTTTAAGTGTTATATAGAAGGTCTCAAATCTGCTCAGTGGTACAAAGAGCATGAAATAGATCCTGATTTCCTGTGCGATTATTGGGAGTCTCATACAAAAACAGGTCATAAGCGCAAGCGTAATAGAAATACGAAAATCTTCTGGAGAAAGAAGTCTGAAGAGTAAATTAATTGTCCTTCAGCTGATCACTTCGGTTGTGTATCTGTCAACAAACCCTGACTTGGTCAGTTGGGTATATTGGGTTGACCATCAAAATTCAAAAGCTTTTTCCTGGTAGTGTTGTAATAAGTGTAAGGAATATGTTAATGTATTCCAACCCGATGACACACTATCAGTCCATTTTTTTTGTCTCTTTTCAGATGGGTACATGCTGAGTGTCTACATTGTTCTTATCTTGTTGATAGGAATAACCTCTCCAACGGCTGCATCGAATGTAATCTCAAGACTTAATTATGGGATTATATTTCAAGAAGAAGCCCAATTAACGTTGTCTCGCGAATATTGGCTCCACACTTATGAGATTGCTCTACCACAACTTGTAAACCTTCCTCCTATTGACACTTGCCACAGAAATAAGGAAACATGCCTTCTGGTTTCAAATGTTCTCTCTCAGTTGAATGCAATGCGTGCAGAAACACAAAATAGGTTGAACAATACTCTTGAGACTGTTAATATACTGGTGCCACACGCAAACTTTGTTCGTAAGTCTAGATCTAAACGGGCACTGCTAGGGTTTATTGGAAAGTTCTCTAAAACTTTGTTTGGAACCGCTACTGTTGATGATGTTAATGTTCTTGCTAACCATATGAATGCGCTAACTAAAAGAACCAAATCACTTGGTGATGCTCTAGTACAACACAGTAAACACTTAAGTTCATTCATGCAGAATGCAAATGAAAGAATGGACAACTTAATGGATGGTATCAAAGAAAATAATCTTGCAATTGATTATGTTAGAACACAGATAACTAAAACTGAAAATAAGCTTCAGCAGACATTTGAGGACATGACCATGCTTCTTCTACAGCAATTAAGAAATTCAAATGAGTTGAATCATCAATTAGATGAACTCAAACTAGGAATCTTAGATTTAGCAAATGGCAAACTGTCACCATTGATCATTCCTTTAGAAGTTCTACAAACAACTTTGAATGATATTCAAGCAATTTTGTCACAAAAATATTCAGGTTTCTTTGTAGCAATTAAGTCTGCATCACATATGTACCATAACGCTAAGTTTCTGTACACTCGTAATAATTCTGTTTTGTATGTTACAATCAAAATACCAATTACAAATTCAGCTGATGCTATGAAATTGTTTAAGGTCATTGCCAAACCAGTGCCGGTAAATGACACTTCCAAACATGCGACTCAATTGTTAGATATGCCAGATTATTTTGCTGTAAGTGAAAATCAACAGTTCTACACTCATATGTCACATACTGAAGTAGCATCTTGCACAGGTTCCAATCATAAGTACTGTCACTTAAACTTAGCAATTAAACCTAGCATTAAGGATGATTGTACATTAGCTCTATTTACTAATTCCAGAGATAAGGTTCAAACCCTCTGTCAATTCAGATTTTTACATGATGCTATTGAGCCTGAAATAGTAGAACTGAGTTCCACGCAAGTATTGTTATATGATACTGATGTACTTACAATGGAATGCAACTCAAAACGTCAAATGGTACAAGGTTGTAATTTTTGCATAATTAACCTTCCCTGCCAATGTTCACTAAGTTCATCTGATTTTTACCTGCCACCCAGGTTAATTTCTTGTAATAATAACACGCATAGGAATTTAACGAAACTGCAACCAGTCAATTTAGTACTTTTGCAAAAGTTCTTTAACAATAACAGATTTCAGCAAATCTTTGCAGATACGACATTCCAAAATCCACTCAATGTGTCAGTTCCAAAGTTCAAGATATATGAACATGCTATGTCAAATATATTAGCTGGTGATGAAAAACATCATTTAAATCTGTCGAAAATGGTAGAAATAGCGAAAAATGATGACATTGTGTTCCAAACTTTGGCTGAACCTATCTTAAATGGTCATGTGCCAATACAGTCTACTTGGCCAAATACAAATGATATTCTTATGTTAACCGCAACTACTTTTACTGCAGTAACCACAGTGGTATTGATATATTTGTTCTGTAAAGTAAGGAAATTATCTGCTACACTTCTTCTGTTGCAACAAAGTCGACAAATCAAAGCCTTACCAACTACATTACCATCTTTCATTTATGAGAAATCAACTAAGGCGACAGAAACATTTCAATTTAAAATACCACTAACTTGGGAACATGTAATATTTGTTGCCTTATTAGTCAATCTTGTACTTCTGGTATTCATTGCTTTAAGAATTACCAAGTTTAAAAGAACACCTAGACTAATGTTAGAAATCACAAACTTGACACAATGTACTTTTGTTGCCATTATGAAATTGCCACTATGTCCGTCACAATCAAATTTTACAGTGCCAGACTCCATTTCTGATCTCAAAGTTAAAGGATCATGGTTTAAACCAATGCTTCATATTACATGGACCGACTTTACTGTTCAAAACCCTATAACCGATCAAACTGCACCAGTCCCGAAAATTGTTCCAATTAGCATTTTTCAAGCTCGTAAACTTGCCAAAATTTTGAAGAACCCATTCTTTGTGTATATTCATACTGAACATAGTGGTTACCTGTCTCAAGTTCAAACCTTGAAAGAATAATCCTGTGAGAAATATGTTGATTCCTACCATACATGTACATGTCATATTGTTGTTTATTTATGTTTGTTTATGTTTATTATATGTGTAGTACCTAAAATGGTCTACGAAAAATTGCTAGCGTAAAAGTCATGACAAAGAAATTAAAGGTTGATTATAAATCCCTCAATACTAGAAAATCTATGCATAGTGTATATAATGTAAAAAAATTGAATGCGCGCTTGTATATATGTTTATCTTGATACATCATTCCATGTCTGTTGCACTTAGATTATATTGTACTGTTATATACAAGTATGTCGTACCAATATATCTATAATAGCTCTGTAATTCTTGGCAATATGTGGAAATTTTTTTTTCTTGTATTTGGAACTTAGATTATATTGAACTTGTTTAATACATGTATGTTTTTTTACATTGCAAGTTGATCGTATCAATCTCAAGCTAAATACCTGAACTTATATTGTTTTTTAATATGCTGTATATATGATGTATATCTTTGAAATTAACTTTGAGGGTCCAAAGTCTTCAAAGTCAAAAGGAACTATTATGATGTATATTCTTTCATGAATTATATTAATATAATACATAATAAGTTGACATATTCTTGAAGCCTACAAAGTACATATTTAGTTAATTTTTACAGTACATGAACATAATTTATACCAAAATGATTGTTGAATGATCAGGAGTATAGATTTTATATTTTTAACTAGGAAATGCTTTCTATGTTTCAATATTCTGAAATATCTGATTAATTTAAATATTGTATACAGAAAAACAATGTAAATTGATAAGTTGCACAGGTGTACATGTAAGCCACAGGGCATTATAACTTGAAAACACTGAGCATTGTTTTAGCTTTTGTTTGATGTCCATCACAAGACAGTTAGGCTGAGTTCAGGTCAATAAATGTCTATTCATAGAAAGTATGACTATTGTATTAAAAACTGAAGCTGTCAAAGATCAAAATTATTTATTAAGGTAATGTTTGAAGGGAAGCCTCTTCAGATCCAGCCTGCGATTGGTCAAATAATAATTCTTTTGACCAATGAAATTAATACATTCTGGAAATGACAGAAGACATAAAACTGAAGTGTTTCTGGGTAAGGTCATCATTCTATTGCCAACCCAGGAATAAACACGTTAACTTAAACGCTGTCTTTGTTTCATTTCCAGGTAAGTCAAATTTACATGTGTTAATTGTTCTTTTGTTAAGCTTAAAAGTAGGATTTTCACTTAAGAGTTAAATGTTAAATGTTATTTATGCTCAATTTTTGAATTCAAGTAACTATTCAAGGTGTGTATGTTTAATAATTGTTAAACTTCATATATTATGTTTAAGTGACATTTTGAACCTAAAATATTTCAAGAAAGATTAGATGTTTTATTGTGAACTATCACATATATTCAATATTTCAAGTAAGATTAGATGTTTTATTGTGAATTATCACATATTCAATATTTCAAGTAAGATTAGATGTTTTATTGTGAATTATCACATATTCAATATTTCAAGTAAGATTAGATGTTTTATTGTGAATTATCACATATTCAATATTTCAAGTAAGATTAGAAGTTTTATTGTGAATTATCACATATTCAATATTTCAAATAAGATCAGATGTTTTGTTGTAAATTATTTCATATTCAAATACTTCAAGTAAGTTAGATGTTTTGTTGTAAATTATTTCATAGTCAATATTTCAAATAAGTTAGATTTATGGTAAATTGTTACATAATTAATTCGTTAAATAAACTGAATGTTTCCTGTAATTCTTTCAGTTTAAATATATCAAGTAGATTGAATTTGTAACACAAATTGTTACATTTTAATAAGATGATAGTTTTCAAACGAAACATTATTTTAAGTAAAGTATATTTGGAAATGTATTCATACAAATTGAGTTTGAAAGTTATATTTAAGTATTTTTCGTACCTTTTACATCAAGCGAGAATTCCCCATTCTAATATTTAAATATGATTTGTTATCTCACTCAATTACTTGTACTGTGCATGAACCAATGTTGTTTAATTAATTGTAATATGTATGCAATGATTTATGATATTGATTATATCTTTGTGTCATCATTCTATTGCCAACCCAGGAATAAACACGTTAACTTAAACGCTGTCTTTGTTTCATTTCCAGACGAGCTAAGCCTAGCTGCTGTAGTCACCGGCTTCATTCGTATACTGTAATACACGGGTCCCGTGCTTGTTTCATTCGCAAACGGGGCGCTCGACATAAAAGTTGCATTGGAAGCTGAAATCTTTTCATTTGGATTTTGATTATATGGTTGCTGCAAATTCAAGTACCAGAAACTGAATCAATGGCATGCCATGAGGGGCAGTAAAACCAATGACATTGACTTTGAACTTGAGTTTAGTTTCATCATGCACTTGTATAGACAATGTCGAATGGAGAACTTTGAAACTGAAATAAAACCAATGCGGTCTATATATAGGTACACTTTGCAATGAAACCAATGACATTGACTTTATAAGCATAAAGCAAATCGGTACACCCTAGACATACATGTCTATACATAAAAATCAAGTTCACTTTCCACATTTTACAAAGTGATTTACACACTAAAGTTACTCTTATAATGAGCTATTAGTGATTATCACATTACAGTTATTATTATGCTATATTTAGAACTGAAGTTGACTGGTACTAGAATTCAAACTCATCAAATAACCAAGCAGGTCTAATTACTTGAAATCAGAGAACCAGACTTGGCTGTCAATTATTAGCAGACAATTTATGCAATATATTGAATGTTCAGACAGGGACCCACAGTGAATTAATTCTGAAAATTAGTTACAAACACAGAATTTGTCTGCAAGATCCAACTGCAGTGGATGTACGTAATCAATTCACTGTATTTAATCGAAGCCAGCCAAATTGATCAGGACAGAAATTTAGTCATAGGAATATATAGGCCGATCATATAAACGTCTTCGGTGTAAACAGCGAGACTAGATCGTGCAAATTTTTCACCAAAAATAGAAAATATGATGATAAAGAGAATGGACAAAGGATTGATCAACCACGTATTTATATTTCTCCAATTGAACTGAAAATCTCAAATCACATACGGTAAGCATATAAAGAAACTAGGAAGCTTTTTTTTTAAATTTTAAATAAAATCGATATAGATCTATATATACATACTATTGTGGTTTTGGTATTTTATCTTTGTGGTATTCATCATTTATCACAAAAGGACAAGTATTTGTGACATCATGGAGGGTGTCCTGTATGACAGAAAACCACATTAGAGAAAACTGACATTTGAGGGGGTAACTTGCAAGGATATGTGACCAATTCATCTTCATGGATAGGTGGGTGATTGCAAACCACATGAGAAGGAAACGATGTCTTGATGATTGACTACCCTAGTAACTGCAAGATCATGGATGGGAGATGCATAATACCTTATCTTTATATGGTCAGATTTAAAACCCTCATTATCAAAAATCAAACCCATTCTTCGTCCATGAATAATATTACTGAAACATACCAGTAACTGTGAAATACAAATGAGTGAATCACTGTCATTTTTCTGTTAATGCCATTTGTTTACATTTGACTGAAGCAGTCAAAATGAAGGTTATCAAGTATTCCCCAGACTTGTTGACCAAAGACATTTTTGTAAAATCTATGCTATTCTAAAGGCCCAACAGCACGCGCAGGACTATATAACTAGAGTACATAGTATTACCATTTGCATATCAAACTCCCAAAAGATTAATTTTATACGTATTTTATCATGATTGTCACAATTTGTATGAATTGAACACCTCCTGTCCTCGGTATAGTATCATTGACTATTTATATCATAATACAATGCCCGATCGAGATCTTATACACAAGTGTATCCCAACATTCATATTCAAATGAGCTCAGATGGTTATCAACTCAATTAGTGGTATATAAATAAACAAATTATGTCAAGCAGAGGTTACAATAACCTGTCAATTAATAATTCATAAATTTCCATGACCCATATCTGTGCAGTATTTATGATACATAAAGCAACATAAAAGCAACAATATTTATGACAAAAATCTGACTACTGTAACAATTAGCCTCAAACTGGTACATCTGTGTTCAAAAAAGATGTTGCTTTATTATTAAATTATTACTATAAATATTTAATTACCGGTACCATATATCAATGTCATTTATACACGTCTTGGACCCACTGAGATTTTTTTTGCCTCAACGATATACTTTCGATTTAATAAACGGGCATCAGAAGGCATTGGGAAAAGGGTCCTTGTCATCTAAGGGAAACTTCATGGTGATCATAATAGAAAAATTTGATATCCCAGTTGGCGATGCCTCCCAAAGCCAATTTATCTAAATCGGGAGTACATCGCTGAGGCCAAAAAATGCAGAGTGGGACCAAGGCATCAACCACAAGTAACAGGGGAAACACTGCTGAATCAAGCAAGTCCTTGAATCTAAGTTTTATAATTGATTTATAATTACTTGTTAAAACTAAATCAGGTACCCAACCTTTATACCTTTGCACCAGTCTTAGAAACACTGAAACACAGATATAAACAACACTACAACAGAAGTATTTATAAACAACAACATAATGCTTCCTCAACTTGCTGGCTGCGTTACAAGCAAGCACTCAAGCTATTATTGCAGCAAGCAATAAGCTGATTACTTCATCATTACATAAAACAGAAGTATAGTGACAACTTGCAAAGTTAGGACGCCCTATCCCTGATGTATGATAGTGGTTTTTTTGGTGTTTGTGAAAGTTTTCTTTGAACTACATGAAGCAAATCGCAACATAAAATAATCACAATAATCATCCACTTGTGTTACTTGGAGAGGAAATATGTTGTCTATATTATATTAATGTTCTTCTTATCAAAATGACTAGATGCCTCTTCATCAGTTGATGTGTTCGTACAAGTACGACTGTCGACAAAAACCTTAAATCTTGAATGCATCTGGTATCCCAATGTGTTGAAAGCGTGCACACAGGCGCAACGCCACAGTGTTGGGGATAGAATTGATCTGTTCTCACTGTACAGTATTGTGTCAGTTCTGTATGACTAATTGTGCATAATTGCACATGGAAAATGCATCAAAACCTATGGTTATCTCATCGCTAGGTCGAAATGTATAGCATACCAAGATTTGTGAACCAAAATTCCGAATGGCAGAGCGTCTTTGAAAGTAATTATCACCTTGAGTTCCAGCGGGTTTTTTCTGCTCTTTCCATGGTTCATATCCAAGGAGTACCAAACTATCGCTCAGTAAGACTCAAAATATATACATCTTGTTTTCTAAATATCATGAGAAAACAAAATAGGAAGAAACTGGAGAACCAGTCTACAAGGCTTATCTTCCTCTCGTTCAGCTTATCTTATCCTTTCCTTTAATCAACATCGAGGAAAACACTTGTATTTATATTATCTTTATTGTGTTGAAAAACACACTGTTCTTGTAATTAGTTACAATATGTAACTACGAAAAAACAACAAAGAATGAAGAATTGTTGCCAAAAAGTTGAGTAGTTTTTGGATAAACATTTTTGGATAGGAATTAACATTTTTTACAGAAAGTAATGAGAAATTTATTTCTTATAAAATTAGGCCAATTAAGGGTAACATAGTGAAATTGAATGTAATTTTTTGACTACATAATAAATATAATTTTAATTATGGGTTGGCACCAATTTTGTGTAGGAACAAGTGGTTCCAATTAAGCATGAGGGTGTCAAGCAACAAACATGTTAGCATGTTAGCGTCGCAATTAGTTCACATTTTTTTACAGGAGATGCTACAGTTAGCAGTAGTTAACTACTGGTATGTAAGCACTGGCAATATTCCTGCCAACGAAACATCATTAATAATTAAGTTAATAAGAGCCAGACATTTCAATTAATTTAATGCAATGTTGCTACATGTAAACGTTTCATTCACAGAGATGCACATGTTTGTTATATTATATACATACTGAATAAAATACCTAGTCTCGCACGAAGCTGTGAAAATGTGAAAAGCATGCAGAATATTTTTTGTCTTGTATGCGATGCACTGATGCACCGTATGTCATTATTTGTTATAGCATGGGAAATATCTAAGAACGTGGGCTAGCATCATCAATTTAAATTTTACAAAGTCGGCAAATATTTAATGCTTCCATTGTGTATTGACTCATGCAAAGAGCATTATACTATGACCTTAGGGGTATTACAGTGCATCGAATGCATCAATTATATTACCCAACAATTGAAGTCAATAACCAATTTATACAATTCACTCTCTGCCTGTAGGCTAAGATTTAAAGAAAGGACATTAAAACGTTACTCCACCCACTAATGATTACCCAATGACTGACTCTTTTTCCCACAATTAAATTGTTAATAGCGTTGTCAAGGCGACGGGGAGGAAACACACCCCAGCAACAATGCCAATTTGGCTTTATTTTTAAAAAAGAACATCTGGTATAGCTATCGGCAGTGACTTAAAAATCATAAATCTTGGGGCGACTACAGGGACATTATGATTTACCGGAGTTATGTTCCTTTGTCGTCGTCACACGTCGGACAGCTGACTCAGCTTGAGAATAGTGTAAGGAACGCTTAATTCTGTCGTGGAGAACTTGACAACAAAGACGGCAGTATTAGTGATCACACAATATGAGCGTTGATCCGGTCTGTTATTATGAAAATTACAAAAATTACCCAGAATTCCAATCAATTAAATATGCAAAATTTTCTCCCAAGGACAATTCAGAATTGTAAGGAGCATGGTATTCATACCATCAAAAGGAAATGTTTGGATTCATCATAAATTCAACACCGTTGTACGGGCATTGCAGCTACATGTAGTAAATGTACAGCAATACAACATATGGCGCACCATGTTCAAGACTCCATAAAACCCCACCCACTTTTTGACTGTTATTACATTTCAAGGTTCTATTTCTAGCATGAGAGAAATCTTATAACACAAAAATAGTCCTGAATGTGGGACCTTAAGGTTAATAGGTATACTGATTCAGTATGAAATATTTAATTAAATAGAACAGGAAGTAATACACATATATGCAGTACATTTTTTATTATAAACAGTAATTTGGTCAGTCGGGACAAGCTAATAAAAATGCCATTTTTTTAATAAATATTAATTCAATTTTATTTTCTGATACTTAACTTTACACTGATAGGACATAAGATATCACACTGACATATAACTGTATAGACTACCTTAAGTGTACATGTATTAAATTATAGCTTTGAGGGGGTAATAAAAGATGTCATAAAAAGAAGTAACACAATCAAGTTTAACACATGACAGATTTCATTAAAAGTTATATTTTCTAAATTTCTAATTAAATACCAGCCAATTACAAAACAGATAATACTCCAGACTTATACAAAATGTCATGCCACACGCATTTGAATTGAAACCACTTGAAGAAAACAAATTGTATCCTTCAATAAAAGAATGGTTGAAATAGTTTACATTTTAAAGGTGTGAAGGGTGCCTCTTTCATCTTGTAAGTTAGTTTAATTGCCTGTAATAGGATGATAGTTACTACCACTTCTTATATAAAGATGGATTTGATTAATTAATTCAGCTATCACCCTTCAAAGAATCTAACATATTACATTTTCAAAGAATTATGCTATTTATGTAACCATACAAATGACAGGAAGCTCTTCAAATTGGAGGTACTTTGTTTATGCTACTCTTGAATTTGGAGGCTATTTGCTACTCTTCAAATGGAGGGGGAATTATTTTTAAATTGTGACAAGAGAAACACATTGAAATTAACAGAAACCAAAAGAAATCAGCCTGGGAAAATATGAGTTTATTTCTTTGGAATCTGAGTGGGGCACTATTGTCTTGTGAATCAGTTTCCTCAGTAATTATATAAAACAGATAATTAATTATTCCATTATGTATTTGCAGTATTCTTAAAAGTTTGTGAATTTTGAGAATGTAAATTGGAAAGGATACCAATTCTCAAAGGGTATAACATTTGCTAACAACTGTACAGATCACAAACAAAAGATGCAAAAACAATCATACATAATACATCGACCCAGCACACTAGAATCTGCATGCACCAGGGAAAATTGTGGCATTGTTTTTACTTACATAATTATAATTAGTTCTGTCAGCTGTCAAGTAGAACAAGGTAGATACTGTAAAAGATTCATCAATTTTCGTTGGGAATTAAATTTCATGGATTTCGTGGTTTGCCATAATAACAATCATTTTCACCATTATATTTATTACCTTAAATGCAAAATGCACAACTCAATGTCCCATTGAAATTGGCTTTTTTACCAAAACCACAAAATTCTGTCCCATAAAAAATTAAATGATTTTATAGTATTTTGAAAACACTAACACTGGCTCCACAAATGTAACAGACAGAGATATTCTAAGAGGACAAATTACCAATTTAGTGAGCAGGGAAAATATCCAAGCATGAATTATACACAGGGGAGAACTTCAGGCAATGATGCCAATTTAGATGTTTCTAAAATACAAATTTGAACTGTTGTACAACATTGCATCATAATAAAGATACATTTGTACAGATGTTTCAAAGTTAATTTAGAAGAGTTTATAAACATTAGTTTGTCCAGCAGGTAAACTATGTTTATCTAGCTTTAACTGGGTATACCTGGGTTTACAGTAAACCCCGCTATTCTATCAAATGGGATAGTTCCCCCATTAGTATAACAATACTTATTGAATCGACTGTATTATAGTTTAAATGTGAGAAAAGTTCTGAATATAATCTGTTTGTGCAATACATACATATGTTTTCATAAACTGGCGTTAACAAAGTTTGTTTTACAGCCAGTCAAAAGTCTGAAACCCCCTCTAAGAAAGGGTTACACCTTGAATATTTTATATACTGGCTCAGATGTTCCTTTGGATCTGCATCCACTAGGAAGGGTTTTTGTCTTAAACTTGTAAAGTGTAGCATAGAACCTCCATTTTGAAGAGTTTCCTGAATTTAAAACTGGGACACATTTCTAAATGGTTTATTTTAGCTGCAATGCAAACATGTACACTGAAGTGCTGCTTTAAATAATTAATCAGTGACTGTCAAACATACTCTAGCAGATAGTAGATGGAGACAGGAAGCATAATATCAATACAAACTTGATAAATAATGCAGCAGATAGCAGGCAGCAGCACATTGACAGCAGCTAGCCTTCAGGGGGAACAATGCCCTCTACTATGGCTAAATACCAGGCACCTAGGTGGTGTCACACCGGTGGAAAGTACTTCCGGGTCGTAGTATGCTAAAATAGTCCCTTTCAGAAATTTGATATATGTCTGTGGAAGCACTGTTTTAATGTGGAAAATGCTGATTGATGACCAAATTACATGAATGTAGATCAAATATGACCTGCATGCTAACTTTTAAGAGTGTTTAATTGATATTTTTCTGAATTATCTTTCCCTGGCTGAAGACTGACAATGTATGTGTGCTTCGGTCAAGTCAGCTTTTGAGGCATGGAAAATAGCGTTGTCCTTCCAGAATCCCTGCAGTAGCTCGAAAACGAAACTATCGACATGCCATTTTCTCCAGCTTATTTTGGATAACAGGGATTGCTTTTTATGGAAACGGTCACAGAAAATCACCCGGAATGTCAGTGAAACGGAGGGAGAGATGCGAATTTGGGTCATTTTGCATTAATTTCAATGGCAGAAAATTCACCGGTGTGACACCTATATCAGGATTTTTGAAGTTCAATATTTTTTCTACTATTTGATATAAACCAATGAGATTTGGCATGCAAGCACCCCTGGACCATAAAACCTAGTAGCCAAGAGGAAATTGTTCAGGTTTGTGAAATTTGGATGTTATTCAAAAAAATGAAAAATATGTCCAATTCCTCTTCAAATGGTATATCTGAGTTGTTGCCCTTGGCCTTGGAATTTTGTCAGGTCAATTTGGTGGACAAACTCTTAATTTCTTGTTTGTTGGTGTGTGTTTTTTTAATAATATAAATTGAACCTCCATGGTTACACCACTAATTGGACCCTGAAAACTGATCTTATCGCTAAGTTGGTCTTTATATAGAGGTTCGATATAGCACAAAACCGCAGAAATTGGACCTTGAAATTGTGACCGGTCTAAACTTTGAAGTCGCCTAAGTAGTGAAGTGGTCACAATAGTGGGGTAGAATTGTAATGGATGTGGTCTTTATGTTGAGGTGGTCATTTTATTGAGGTGGTCTTATTATTGAGGTGGATTTTTTTTTGGTGTCGCGGAATTGATTTATGGCTTTCGAAACACTCTATTTATGATTAGTATGATTTCGCCGCGTCTCATGATTCCGGTCCATGATTGAAAATATTAATGGTTGATTCATCTTATTATGGTCTTATTTTGCTGTGTCTGGACTGAATAAAATATCTAGTTTATTGAGATCCATTCCATAATTGCCAAAATAATGCAATAATAGAACAAAAATAACCTTTCAAGGAATTTTTCAAGTCCGCGCCAAGTTCTCGGAGGGGGGGGGACCATGTTTTAACCGGTCACACCAACTTGTAAGGGGCTCAATGTGAAAACCGGTTGAACAACATATGCCGCTATACTTAAAATAACCAGAATAAAAGTATTCGGGTTAGCAAATTTCAAACATTTGAGGTATATTGGTGTCACACCGGTGGAAAGTACTTCCGGGTCGTAGTATGCTAAAATAGTCCCTTTCAGAAATTTGATATATGTCTGTGGAAGCACTGTTTTAATGTGGAAAATGCTGATTGATGACCAAATTACATGAATGTAGATCAAATATGACCTGCATGCTAACTTTTAAGAGTGTTTAATTGATATTTTTCTGAATTATCTTTCCCTGGCTGAAGACTGACAATGTATGTGTGCTTCGGTCAAGTCAGCTTTTGAGGCATGGAAAATAGCGTTGTCCTTCCAGAATCCCTGCAGTAGCTCGAAAACGAAACTATCGACATGCCATTTTCTCCAGCTTATTTTGGATAACAGGGATTGCTTTTTATGGAAACGGTCACAGAAAATCACCCGGAATGTCAGTGAAACGGAGGGAGAGATGCGAATTTGGGTCATTTTGCATTAATTTCAATGGCAGAAAATTCACCGGTGTGACACCAGGTAATAAACTGGAAGCATAATATCAAGATAAACTTATTAAATAAAGCAGCAGATAGCAGGCACAGCAGCAGAAATTTGAAGCTAGCAGACCTTCAGGGAGGACAATGCCCTCTACTATGGCTAAAAATACCAGGCACCTATAGGTTATTTAACTGGAAGCATAATATCAAGACAAACTTAATAAATAAAGCTGCAGTAAGCAGGCACAGCAGCAGAAATTTGGAGCTAACAAACTTTCAGGGGGAACAATGCCCTCTACTATGGCTTACCAGGCACCTAGGTTATTTGAGAAACTATCAAACAGGAAGCATAACATAAAGACAAAACTTGATAAATAAAGTTGGAGTTGCAGATAGCAGGCAGCAGCACATTGAACGAAGCTAGCAGACCTACAGGGCGAACAATGCCCTCTACTATGGCTTAATACCAGGCACCTAGGTTATTCAAGAAACTATCAAACTGTAAGCATAATATCAAGACAAAACTTGATAAATAAAGCAGCAGATAGCAGGCACATCAGCAGAAATTTGGAGCTAACAAGACATTCAGGGAGAACAATGCCTACTACAATCTCTAACCAGGCACCTAGGTTATTTAAGAACCTATCATAACAATATGATCCGAGGAAGGATGTAAGATGTCAGGAAGATTTTCAGGAATTCTCAGAAACCGTTGGCAACCAATCTTATTATACCAAAGTCAGACACAACTCATTTGTTCTAAGAAAAAATCCAAGAAAAAAACTCCCGATTCTTCCACACTGTTTGTTGTTCTATCTGTAACCATTACTTTAATTAATAACGATGGTAATGATTTTGGAACTGATGATGTTTTGACAATGCCAAGGTGTAAGCCTCCAGTATCAAGAAAAAAATCTGGATATACTCCATCTGTGTTGAATATAACGCCATGTAGTAACAACAATAAAATGGACCCGGCTCAAATACTGCATGTCAGGTATGGGGAGTAACCGGTAATATAACATGAAGTGTCAAATAGGCCTGACATTGAATATGTTACTCATGGCAATGAATCAATGACTCAAGAACGCAGCAAGCTCTATCTAGGACTCTCATCATTTGAAGGGTAACAAAGGTCACAGACACGTACACTATTATTTCTGTACAAAACCCAGTACCTTGCCATACTTCATTCCGTTATTGGCCCTTCCAATTCTCTATGATGCTCGTTAGGCCCTGTCATCACATATTCAAGTCAGATAATGCTTCAGTTTCAGACCTTTGCCAAAACTCTCAATTTGATGCTTTTCAACATTTCTAATGTAAATGAGTTATATGATGTGCTCCCTATGATGACATTTACCTTTACCAGTTGTGGGAGGCATATTGTCTTGTGAATGTGGTGCTGATCCCTATAATGATGGTGCTTGCCAGCTAGTGCATAATGATGCTTAACCGTGCTTCAGTCTGGTGCAATAAGGATTTTTCTAGAAGATCTGCATCTGGTGCAAGACATAAGGATTTGTCTAGATCTTCAATCATATGATACTTGCTAGTGAAATGTGCAAGACATGCCCTCGTATAAGCATTTGTCTTTTAAATGTGATTGTTCCCAACAGTAACTGATCCTGGTAATCCTATCCTAAACTAGAACAGGGATTTTCAAGGTGACAATGCCTTTTCCAGAAACTGTTAATAACACCAAGGTATCATGGTATGCATAATGAAAGTCATTTAGAATTGGCAAAAAAACATTTTGGATCAATTGTGATGATCTGCAGTGCAAGACATTACATAAGTTATTATACATTCAGAGTTTAGGGTATTTCTGATCATAATAGAAAATTCTTCGATGATGAATAAAGAAGACCTTACTTATAACTATTATGGAATCTCCTGAAGCATTTCAAGTACAAATATCATCTCAAATTGAGATTTTGTCAAAATCAGAGTTTGAATCGGAAATAAATCTGAAGTTCATGATCTTTAAATTTTACTGTAATATAACTGACCTGTGAATCACAGCGAATAAATTTGAAGGTAAAATGTAACACCATGAAGTATGAATTAATGTATGTTAAAATGTTAGTAATTCGGTAATGTAATTAACTGTTCGTTAACTGTGATTCATTGGTCTAACATGTGTTTTAACATTACTTTTACTAAATTTTTTACACATTAAGGCAAATAGTTTGGACAACATAGGTGGTTGCTGTGGTTTAAGGTGAACGTTTACCATAACTAAGGACTGGTGAGTGTTGAACTACCAGCCAAATTTATGTGAAATACATCAATGACATTTTTACTGGTTTAATTTAAATATAGCAATTCATTGAAATTCTATAAACTGAAAATCTGAGTCATTGATTTGTCCATATATGTAGTGATTCCCACCTTAATCGGTTACATTTGTATCTCCCCACCTTAATCTGTGAGTGAATGATGTGATACCGCAATCCAGCAATCCACCACAAGTAATTATATATACTTTTATCATGTGCATTTCCTTCTTAAATCTGCAAAACATTTTAGGTATTCCTCCCATTATATTGAATTTCATATTACAAACATGGAGTTTTTGCTGGGTTAGATTTTTTTGTAAAATATCCAACAAATTCAACTTGGTTGGATATTTAGTATATATTTACCGGTTCCTTATAAATGCATTCACTACAATCTGAGCCATATTTTATTTTTGCTGTTTTAGAAATATATCATGCCAATTAATTTACTTTTTTGAAATAACCAAAAAGCAGTAAACTGTATGAAACATGTATGAAACATGTGCATTAGTAAAATACATTTTGTATATCCTGACATAGCAATCTACAGTCAAAATAAATTTAGGCCTTGACAAAGAATACTCAAGTTTTCTAAAGGCCAATAACTCATGTATACATCACATGAACTAGCTCCAATGCATCATCAACAGGACTCACAACTTGGGTAATAAGGGTAAAATCAATGATTGACAATTTATGAACATTTTTCACCCATAACTTGACAATTATAACAAGTAATGTCCTGAAATAGTGATAATAAGGCTATCATTTGGTATTAGTATTGAAAGCTCGACATACGACGGACATAGCCAGGGGCAGACAACGAATTGTGGACAACTGTCCAGAGAGTGACTGAGTACCCACAGGCTAAACAGTAGCAATTAATTAACTGTCACTATATGCCCTCAAATTGACACATTTAAAAGAAGATACCCTAACATCTAACACTTACTGTAACCTAACATCAAAGGGTTATATCCAAGTCAAAGGAATACATCCTAACTACAAAACATAATGATTTATATTACAACAGATTGCATATAGATAAACGAGAGACATTTATAGTACATGACTTTTTTGTTTGTTAACTGTATCCTGAGTGCAACTTCTTCAGAACAGCACACATATTACTATTTTTATGAACAAACTTGCAGCGCCATTTGATGCTTTGCATCAGTGATTTTCCACATTTCACAGTTCTAACACTGGACATGAGGTTGATGCACCATTTTAATTCCTATGTTTCCCGAATTTCCTTAACGCTACCATACAATGTAAACATTACAACTATCAGGTGCTTGATTAATTATACTTTCAAATAAAATCAAGTTCGCTCTCGAGAGTCTAGAGAGACAGTCAGCGACTGTATTAAAGGGACTGCCTCAGTGAGACAAAATTGTGAAGTTTCAAAAGTTATATTTAATATCAGTGTGCTTGTTTATGTGATAGTCACAGGCCTGGATAGACATACATCTATTCCAAAATTAAGTGAATATTTGACAATTTTATTTTATTTTTGCAAATATGCCTAAACGTGACACAGTCCCTTTAAAGTCGCCCGGTGAGTTATCTACAATGTTTGTGCTCTCCACACGAGAACGACCACAACAAGACAGAGGTTAATGATAACCCTAACACTGGTACATGGTAATGTCGCCACAAAATGATGACGACCATGGTATGCGTAAACAATAACCAACAAATTAACATTAATCCTGTTAATCTGCTGGTTTAGCCGATACTCGAGACAAGAGCAACGATACTCGAGACTTAAGCGTCGGAATAGTATTCAATCGAGAGACAAGCAGGATGGGGTTTTCTAAACATCGGACAAAATTTGTTCAACAGTGAAATTGTCATACCGGTAGTCTTAAACAGGAAATGAAAATTAGGGGCAATAACAGGAAACAGTCTGGTCAAGTTTGACCAAGAGTAAGCTTAGTAGTTTCAGGCAACATACTTTCACTTTGAAAATATCAGTAATTCTGAACTGAAAAGTTCAACATTTGTCAGAATTCAAAGTGCTCTTTTTAATACAGAGGTGTCAAAACTGATTGATTTTCAGCAGTTTCTTGCAAATGGAACAACAATTGTTTGAGTGTCGCCAGACCCCTATATTGTTGTTTTCTGGTGTCACGGAGCATTACAGCTGTAGCGACAAGTCACATGATCAATAAACATGATTTGGATAATATCTTGATCTTTGGCACATAAATCATGAATTTAACAATACAGTAACACAAATAGCAACAACTGCACAAACAAAACAATTGAAAGACACACTTTTACAAAAGGGAAGTCAATCGTTGAAGTAAATAATAGGCTTCCTATGAAAACATGAAGTGCAATTGTTTTCTCACACTGTCTGCCGACCTCTTTTGTTATTATTGACTCTTAGGAAAACATTACGCAATTCAGTGTAATCCCATACTTAAAGAATGATAAGCAATCTTGTTCAATATTTTTTCAGCGTGTCTGCCACCCCCCACCCACCGGCAATCAAACAATCAATAAATATTAGTTCTGGTCAGTGCCCCTCTAATGGGTCTATTACTAAATATTTAGATAGCTATATTGTTAATTAACCAAATGATGATGAGATAAGGCTACTGTTTGTGTTTTCTTCTATGAAGAGTTCTTTATCTACAAAGTGCTTGTATCTCCAAAATGAAGAGCTTTTTATCTTTAGTGATAAGGGAGATAATTTGAGAAATCTGGTAAAACATCACAAGATGATTGTTTCATCATTAATAAACAATTAACTAACAAAGCATGGTTTCACTATAACTTCTTCAAAACAACAAACAAAACACGTTAGGTAAGACAAATTAGAATCAGCTGGACTATGTATACCGAAATAGCCTGCAGGATTTTTGTCATTCTAGTAATAATAACTGCCATTTATCACACAAATCATAGAAATGAAGTATGAAACAGAATATGACAAACATCGAAAAAAATAACAACAAAATATCATACATGAATACAAAGCTTCAAATGAATTAATCCTGACGGATATAAACTACTACAGTCCTTTCAAAGTCAAATGAGAACAATTGTAAATATAATATAGTCTGACAGGTAAACTTATGTTATCTAGGTTTAACTGAGTATCTGAATTAACCGTAATCCCCACTATTCTTTCAAATGAAATAGTTCCCTCATTAGTTTATTGAATCGATTATACTATATTTGTACAGGGGTAAATACTGTATAAAACATTATGTGTAAATATGTGCTTCAATTTTATTACGGTACTTTTTGTTTTACTATATTACTATCATTAAGATATGACTGCAGACTGAAGATTATATAAACTTAAAATAAGTGGAAAAAATCTTATAAAGGATTTATAGACAAAATCCTGTATTAATGTTACACCATAAACTAAAAGATAAATAAATACCGAAAGGTTATCCAGTACAAAAATTAGTCAGTCAGGAACAAAAAAAACAAAGGTGAGCGAAACTACTATTATACACTAGTTAGTATGTAGGTATTTACATAAGATAGAAATTAATGTAAATGCATTGTGTCTAGTGTACAGCTAGCCTGTCGATTCAATAAGTATTTCTAATGAGGGTACTTTCCCATTCGAAAGAATAGCGAGGAGGAATAACGTTAACTCCAGTTGAACCAAGATAAACATATTTTACCGGACGAAACTGCTAATGTTTACAACCAATATCATTTAACTTTGAACAGACTGTAGAAAACGGCTATAAATGTTTTACAAGATACTCAGCAACTTACCAATGAAACTTGCTTATACTGTATGAGTACACGCCAAGGACTCACTAATAGAAATTGTGTATTAATGAGAACCCAGGAACTGAACTAGCACAAAAAAATTACAAAAGCTCCAAATATCTTGTTAAATGTGTATATATGATTTTGAATTGTCATCATTACGTTACAATGTAAGTCTACCCCCACTCACTTTTCAAACAATTT